>JARQOC010000002.1:390655782-390689440 GCA_033576535.1 Allobates femoralis
AACATTGTAATTGTTCCTCTGCATGAATGCCTGAGTAGATTTGGAGCGGTGTTTTGGATCATTGTCTTGCTGAAAGATCCATCCCCAGCGTAACTTCAACTTTGACACTGAACTTTGACACTTTGAACATTATTCTCAAGAATCTGCAGATACTGAGTGGAATCCATGCGACCCTCAACTTTAACAAGATTCCCAGTGCCGTCATTGGCCACACAGCCCCAAAGCATGATGGACCCTCCCCCAAATTTGACAGTGAGTAGCAAGTGTTTTTCTTGGAATGCTGTGTTGTTGTGGCGCCATGCATAACGCATTGTTGTATGACCAAACAAAACAATCTTTGTTTCATCAGTCCACAGGACCTTCTTCCAAAATGAAACTGGCTTGTCCAAATGTGCTTTTGCATACCTCAGGCGACTCTGTTTGTGGCGTGCATGCAGAAACGGCTTCTTTCGCATCACTCTCCCATACAGCTTCTCCTTGTGCAGTGTGCACTGTATTGTTGACCGATGCACAGTGACACCATCTGCAGCAAGATGATGCTGCAGGTCTTTGGAGGTGGTCTGTGGATTGTTCTTGACGGTTCTCACCATCTTTCTTCTCTGTCTTTCTGATATTTTTGTTGGCCTGCCACTTCTGGCCTTTACAAGAACTGTCCCTGTGGTCTTCCATTTCCTTACTATGTTTCTCACAGTGGAAACTGACAAGTTAAATCTCTGAGACAACTTTTTGTATCCTTCCCCTGAACAACTATGTTGAACAATCTTTTTTTTCAGATCATTTGAGAGCTGTTTTGAGGACCCCATGCTGCTACTCCTCAGAGAAGATGCAACTTGGAGAACAACTTGCAAGTGGACACCTGAAATAGCTTTTCTCATGATTGGATACACCGGGCTATGAAGTACAAAGCTCAATGAGGTTACCAAACCAATTTAGTGCTTCAGTAAGTCAGTAAAAAGTACCGTATATACTCGTGTATAAGCCGACCCGTGTATAAGCCGACCCCCCTACTTTTGCCCCAAAAATCTGGAAAAACCTATTGACTCGTGTATAAGCCGAGGGTAGACCCCAGCACAGGTATTCAGCCCCCAGCAGTGTGGTATACAGCAGCCTCAGAGGTATATACAGCAGCCCCAGTGGTAGTATACAGCAGCCCCAGTGATAGTATCCAGCAGCCCCAGAGGTATATACAGCCCCAGTGGTAGTATACAGCAGCCCCAGAGGTATATACAGCCCCAGTGTAGTATACAGCAGCCCCAGAGGTATATACAGCCCCAGTGGTAGTATACAGCAGCCCCACAGATATATACAGCCCCAGTGGTAGTATACAGCAGCCCCACAGGTATATAGAGCCCCAGTGGTAGTATACAGCAGCCCCACAGGTAAATACAGCCCCAGTGGTAGTATACAGCAGCCCCACAGGTATATAGAGCCCCAGTGGTAGTATACAGCAGCCCCACAGGTATATAGAGCCCCAGTGGTAGTATACAGCAGCCCACAGGTAAATACAGCCCCAGTGGTAGTATACAGCAGCCCCACAGGTAAATATAGCCCCAGTGGTAGTATACAGCAGCCCCACAGGTATGTACAGCCCCAGTGGTAGTATACAGCAGCCCCACAGGTAAATATAGCCCCAGTGGTAGTATACAGCAGCCCCACAGGTATATACAGCCCCAGTGGTAGTATACAGCAGCCCCACAGGTAAATATAGCCCCAGTGGTAGTATACAGCAGCCCCAGTGGTAGTATACAGCAGCCCCAGAGGTATATACAGCCCCAGTGGTAGTATCCAGCAGCCCCAGGGGCTGTATACAGCAGCAGCCCCAGGGGCTGTATACAGCAGCAGCCCCAGGGGCTCTAGACAGCAGCAGCCCCAGGGGCTGTATACAGCAGCAGCCCCGGAGGTATACAGGCCCCCCCATCAAGCTCCACGGACCCCCCCCTTGCGCGGCAGCCTGTAAGGGAAAATCATACTTATCAGTGTCCCGCGCTGTCCCGCCGCTTGCCGACACACGATCCCGGGCTTCAATCCGCGACTTCCGGCTTCCGGCAGTCGCGGGCAATGACGTCATTCCCGCGACCACAGGAAGTGCGGAAGACGCGGAATGAAGCCCGGAATCGTGATGTCGGCAAGCGGCGGGACAGCGCGGGACACTTATAAGTATGATTTTCCCTTACAGGCTGCCGCGCAAGGGGGGGGGGGGTCCGTGGAGCTTGATGGGGGGGCCCTGTATACCTCCGGGGGCTGCTGCTGCACATAGATTACAGATTACCGTATATACTCGCATATAAGCCGAGGGGGGACTTTTCAGCCCAAAATTTGGGCTGAAAAACTCGGCTTATACGCGAGTATATACGGTAATTAGGAGTATTCAAATCATGAAAATCAGAAGGGTGCCCATACTTTTGCACCTGTCAAATTTTGAAATAATGCATATTTCACATTTTTGGTTAGTGCAGTAACCTCATTTCAATCCTGAAATATTACTGTGTCCATCAGTTATTACATATATCACACTGAAATAGCTGTTGCAAAAACCCAATTTTAAACCAAAAAAAATGAGTAAGATTAAGAGGGGTACCCAAACCTTTTCATATGACTGTATAATAGAAGAGAAAGACTTACCTTAATCTAGGGATGAAAAGCGACTGTGCCGTGCAAACTGTGGACCAATCTGAACCACTGATATTGATGGTCCAGGTACTGACCACAGCTGTACAAGGTGTGATAATCAGTGAGAGGTCATAACAGCTGGGAATTATGGGGACAGCTGAGCAGGAATACAAAATGATATTTGCTAACTCTCTGATGCTTCAGTAGTGTAGGGAAAATGGTGCCAGGCAAAGTTTTGTTTGCAAGCTGCAAAACGAATCTCAAAATATGCAAGTTTGACTCGAATTTAATCCTCCGAGATGGAGCTGCTCTTTTTTAATGTCAAACGATAGACCACAAGTGGAGTTGCTCACTCCAAGCATCGAGGGTTAAGCAGGGATATTAGTGAAGCTAGGCAATATTTTAAAAGTAGGCAAATAAAAGATCAACAATTGCATTAATAACACATCTAAACACATTTTTTAAAAGAGACTATGTCATGTTCCCAAATGTTTTTATCCTGCAAATATGGGGCTAATCCGCAGGCTAACTCACTATGAACACTAAACCAACTTTTAACTGACCTGAGATATTAGTGAATAGCATCCTCTGATTGGTGAAAATGCAGCCGCTGTCAGCTGTACACAGGGGCTGGACGAAGCCGATGATAACCTTTGATGAACATAAAAAATGGGTCAGAGACTAAGTTATAAAAGTCCCATAAAACCCCTCCTACGTTTAGGTCAGGTAAAAAGCTTATATGACCACTTCCACTAGAATGGGTATATTTTTCATCAAAAAATACAAGCAAAAGTAAACAATGTGAAAATACTGTACTTTAGAGAAAAGTCTTAATAGCAAGTTTGTTTTCAAAGTTATACATAGAATTTTTCTGTCAGGATTCCGGCTTTTCCAGATCACCTGTTTCCTCGCCCTTATAAAAGGTGGAGCCTGCAACCTCGTTCTACATATGTGTTCATACCCTCCTACTTATTTAAGCTCGAGTCCGACTTTCAGACTTTTTTTGAGTATTTTGCTTAATCTCTGGCTGCCTTAGTGCTTCTCCAGTTGTGCTCCAACTCCAGCGATTCCAGGTCAATTTACCTGCAGTTCCGTTGAACTTCACCTGCTTCTGTTTGTCTCCTTGCATCAGTCTGCTTTGTCAAGGGTTTTTTTCATCCTCCATTCCTGACTGCCTGTGATGCATCCCCAGGCTATGGGGTACTCAGGAACCGGGCCGGTGCTGTCTCTGTGGTATCACGGTAGTCGTGACCTGGTCCCGTGGCCTGGAATCAGTCCAATAAGGGGATATTTACAGGGAATTTGTCATGACGCCACATGGGTTATGTGGTTAATGGAACCACCGCTGCTGTATTCCTGCTGGGGATGGTGACTTGGGGCAGCGTGGATGGTAAGCCCTCCTCGGGTAGCCAGGGCAGGAGTAGTTGGGATGGATGGATGTAGTAAGGGGCTCTGCTGGGTACAAGTCACTTACTGTGCTGCTGCAGCTTCTCCAGTCAGTGTGCAGGGCTGACTGGCTGTGGCTCTTCAGGTGGGACTTCTCTGCGACGCTGCAAGTAAACAGTCTCAGGAAAGTGTGAGCTTACTGGGTACTTTACTTGATCTTTCCAAAGCAGTTTACAACAGTTCACGGTTACAGTTCCTTCTATACAGTTCTTACAAGTCACACTTAAACACTTCGGGTTACTCCAACTGTGCAGCTTAGGTAGCTTTTCTGTGTTGATCTCTCAAAGTCCTTCCAGGCCCTTCTCTCAGTATAAACGCAGTACCTCACTCACGGGTTTGGTCTGGCTGTCTCGGACTCAGAGGTGAAGAATTTTCCCTTAAAGTCAGGGTCACCAGTCCTATTGTGACAACTGTGTTCCTCTCTGCTGTAGTGGTAAGTTAGGCTGCAGCACATAAAGTCTTTGCCCCCCACGGGTGTGTCTCGTGATTAGGGTATAGAATCCCCAGTCACCTCATCAGAGCGGGTTCTCTGGTTTCAGCCTAGCCCTCCTGTGTCCCAGGTTGCTGTCTTTGGGCACACCAGGCTCCTTCTTTTTTGTGACTGTGCTAAGGGTTCCTCCGTGCAGCACGGGTCTCACCTTACCGGGCCCTTGTCCTCCCACCGTCCTTAGCTGTGGAGTCTCTGTCCAGTCCAAATATTTTTTTTATGCATAACACAACAATAACATACGAATACTTGGGTCTTCCCATCCGGGAGGTTCTTGCTTAAACGTTGCATAATAATTTACCTGTATACAGTCTCAACTGGGGCCTCTTCTCTGGCCGTAAGTGCTGCAGGCCTCTGGGCCCTCGGGTCACCGCATGATGTGGCCAAGGTCTCACTCTCCACAACTAATACCTTACGCCACTTTTATCTACCACCTTCGGCACACGGGTATTTTCACATTGTCCTTTACAAGAGTTCTTTGGTATACTGGTACCAGTCCATGCACATTATAAAAGTTCAAGCACAAAAGTTCAAATGCTCACTATTCTGCATTATTTAAATATAAATATACTCTTCTTCTAAAAGCAGTGCGATAAAACCAATAGGGAGTACTCAGGGTACTCAAACTATATACACTCAAAGTTTGTATTATTCACTGTCCATACTATCAAAAGTTCAAAGCATAATCAAGCAAAAAGGGGGAACTACACACTCATTCAGGATTGGGATGGGGACACCAAGGGTAACATCACATTCTCACTTACTCAAAAGCTGCTGATGTTGTCCTGGGTTCAATTACTCCTTCTTTTCTTCTGATCTTCTTTCTTTGCTGGCACCTTCCAGGGTAAAAGCTGACGATGGCAGGAAACATATAGTGCTGGGGATGAATACTCCAACCATCCTCCCAAGTTGGTCTGTGTCCCCTGACTCGATGTCTGCATCCTTGCCAGGATCAGAGTTGCAGTCTCTACAAGTGGTTCTGGTGTCTGCTGGGGCATTTCCGGTGCTACGACGGGTAGTCCTGGGGTTGTTACTGGTAAATGCTCCGGGTTCTCTTCGATGGCTCCAGCCTGTAACCCCTCGGGGGTCTGCCGCAGGGTTCCAGCGCCCTCTGCTGGAATAGCGCTGCTCGTCTCCTCACTTCCGGGGCTACTGCTTGAGCGCATGAAACTCCATCTCCAAATCAGTGAATGCTGGAGAGGCTGCAGGGAGCATGCTCCTCCCCCTAGCCAATCACCATGCCTCTGTGTCCTGCCAATCAGGACTGCCCTGCTGTGATATAAACTTCCTGTTTCCTGTCAGTCTTTGCCAGGGCAACTTCTACCTAGTAGAGTTGCTATTCCTGGTCTGGTCAGGTTGTTCCTTATTTTGCTTGTTATCTGATTTCTGTGTGTTCCTTCCTGCAGATCTCCACCCTGCCGGCTCCTTGCTGACTCCCGTGTTCTGGGTCTTCCACCTGGATCTCTTCCAAGCTGAAATTGCTGATTCAGGCCCTGCTCCGAATTCTCCGTGTTTTCGGTTCTCCGTGTCCTATCTTATACCCGGTTGCTGTGTTGTTTCCACGTTGCCTTGGGTCGGTTTAACACCCGTGTCCGCTTCATTGGTCCTTCCGAGGTTGGTACCTGCGGTATCCCTGTATAGGGATCAAGCGCTCCGGGGCCTCCTTCGGTGGTGCTCTGGTGCTGTGGCCGTGTGGCCCTCCCCTGGGACGTGGGTTCTTCTGTTGTTCAATAAACTTGTTGACTCTACTGTACTGGTCTGTCTCTCTGTCTTCCTGGTATCAGCATCCGCACTACGCGGTCCAGTGGGTTCACATGTAGGGTCCGTCTGTAGGACGTGACAGATTTTGCCCTGGCCATGGACCCCGCTGATACCAGGTTTGATGCCCAAAGAGAGCTAACCACACTCCGCCAGAGTCACGACCAGGTTGTGGCGTTTATCTAGTCTCTAGAGGCCCGCTTGGGGGCGCCCTCTACCATTGATCCCACTCTCTCTTCCCAGGTGCTGAGTCTCCACCAGGAATTGGACCATCTGAGAGAGAGACAGATTCGGATGTCATCCCATATGTCCTCCATGGATGATCGGCTTACCAGCCTACAGAGCACAACAGGAAGCCCAGGTTCCGTCCCCGGGCTGCCAACTGGAGCTCCGGCAGGAGCTGTGTCTTCACCACGGCTGTGCCAGCCCACCAGGTACACTGGGGACTCTAAAGCATGTCGGGGGTTTATTAACCAGTGCCAGCTCCACTTCCGGTTATAACCTCACCAATACCTGACGGATGAGGCGAAAGTGGCGTTTCTGGCTTCGCACCTCGAGGGAGATGCCCTGGCATGGTTCAACCCGTTGTTGGAGAGAGAGGATCCCATCGTGTCCGACCTGCGGACGTTTCTGGACACCTTTCGTAAGGCCTTTGATGAGCCAGGACGGGTGGCCTCCGCCACCGAGGCGCTCTTCAACCTGCGACAAGGTAACCAGTCTGTTGGGCAGTATGCCATCCAATTCCGTACCCTAGCTGCCGAGCTCCACTGGGCGGATGAGCCCTTGGTAGGTGTCTTCCGCCGGGGGTTGTCAAGCCGTATCAAGGACGAACTGACAGTTCAGGACCTGCCCAGCTCCCCGGAGGAGTACATTACCCTCGCTGTCCGAATTGACCGTCGTCTTCAGGAGCGGTTCCAGGAGAGAACGCAGGAGAGGACGCAGGAGAGTGGACCCTTCCTTCCAGAACCTGCGGCACCTCCGGCAGGTCTCGAGGCCATGGAAGTGGATCATGTCCAGCTCCGGCTCCAGAGGAGGGAGGAGAGGATCACCCGGGGCCTGTGCCTTTACTGTGGAGGATCTGGCCACTTTCGCCGCCAGTGTCCCAAGCGGCCAGAGAACCTCCATCTAGGGCAGGTAAGAGAGGCCCACCTAACAGAGAGCAAGCCCTCTCCACCTCTCACTATTACCATCCAGGTTACGGTCGGAGACGAACACCATTCGGAGCTGGCTTGCCTGGATTCCGGGTCCGCAGGTAACTTTGTGCAGCTGGAGACGGCGCAACGCTACGGTATTCCCATATACCCCCTGCAGCATCCCCGCGTCATCACCTCGGTCGATGGGAGGCCCTTACAAGACGCTGTGACAGGTGTCACCGGAGAGGTGGAGATACAAGTCGGTCCTCGTCACACTGAGCGTCTCACCTTCTATGTCCTGCCGGTCCTGTCTCCTCCGTTTCTGCTCGGTCTTCCATGGCTCCGCATTCATGAACCAGTACTGGAATGGTGAACAGGTGAGGTCCTGCGGTGGGGGCAGGCATGCCATAGCCGCTGCCTTCTTCCCGCTTCTCCCCTCCGGCTGCCACCTTCCCTGGCAGCGCTGCCCGGGCAGCACTCGGCCTATCGGTCGTATGCCGACGTCCTCGACCAGAAGGAGGCTGAGACGTTAACTCCGCACGGACCCTATGTTTATCCCGTTGATCTGGTGCCGGGGGCTCCACTCCCGAAGGACCATGTCTACCCATTGAACTCTGCCGAAACTCAAGCAACGTCTGAATGTCAAGAGGAGGAGCCACGCTCCATCATCAATCCGTCCAACACCTGCATGGCGGCACCCCTCCGTCGGACCCTACCAGGTAAGACGCTGGTACCCGAGGCTGAAGGTACGTCCTTCCCTGGGGCCATTCATCCAGGCTCACAGGCCATGCGGGGGTGGCGAAGACCATACGCTTGATCGGTCGGTACTACTGGTGGCCGCGGATGCGTCGGGAAGTCTCCGACTATGTCTCCACCTGTTCCTCCTGTGCTCCACGCAAGACGCCCAAGCAACTGCCCTCGGGCCCCTTCTGCCCTTGCCGGTGCCCTCGGGACCATGGAGGCGGACGTCAAGGCCCCGAGTCTTCTGCGCAGGTTCCTGGCCGGTTTCCGTCTGGGGGGGGCACTGTAACCCCTCGGGGGTATGCCGCAGGGTTCCAGCGCCCTCTGCTGGAATAGCGCTGCTCGTCTCCTCACTTCCAGGGCTACTGCTTGAGCGCATGAAACTCCATCTCCAAATCAGTGAATGCTGGAGAGGCTGCAGGGAGCATGCTCCTCCCCTTAGCCAATCACCATGCCTCTGTGTCCTGCAAATCAGGACTGCCCTGCTGTGATATAAACTTCCTGTTTCCTGTCAGTCTTTGTCAGGGCAACTTCCACCTAGTGGAGTTGCTATTCCTGGCCTGGTCAGGTTGTTCCTTATTTTGCTTGTTATCTGATTTCTGTGTGTTCCTTCCTGCAGATCTCCGCCCTACCGGCTCCTTGCTGACTCCCGTGTTCTGGGTCTTCCACCTGAATCTCTTCCAAGCTGAAATTGCTGATTCAGGCCCAGCTCCGGATTCTCCGTGTTTCCGGTTCTCCGTGTCCTATCTTATACCCGGTTGCTGTGTTGTTTCCACGTTGCCTTGGGTCGGTTTAACACCCGTGTCCGCTTCATTGGTCCTTCCGAGGTTGGTACCGGCGGTATCCCTGTATAGGGATCAAGCGCTCCGGGGCCTCCTTCAGTGGTGTTCTGGTGCTGTGGCCGTGTGGCCCTCCCCTGGGACGTGGGTTCTTCTGTTGTTCAATAAACCTGTTGACTCTACTGTACTGGTCTGTCTCTCTGTCTTCCCGGTATCAGCATCCGCACTACGCGGTTCAGTGGGTTCACACGTAGGGTCCGTCTGTAGGACGTGACACAGCCATTGTAGCCTCTCTTAGTGAAAGTCTCTTAACCGGAATTGCATAAGCACCACGCTCTCCGGGAAACAAGATATATGACACCCATTCACTAACAATTAAGTCTCTATCCAGGTGACCCTCTGGTTGATGCGATTCTATGTCCCTGCAATTTACAAAGGTGTCTGAGCTGGCAACGGGTTCATGGATAAAGCCATATCCTTCCTTGGGCTTGAATTTAATGACCTGCCCCTCGCGGCGCCGTTTGCGGGATGTAGCTGGGCTGGCGCGCACCACTGACTTGGCCACCATAGTTATTTTAATCCTTTCCTGCATCTCCACCCACCAGGCAGCTTCCTCTTTCTCCCACTGGGCCACACACCGCCTCAGGAATTCCTCTTGGGTGAGGATCTCAACTTCGCCCCTTTCACTATTCTTTGATGTGCCGGGAAAGCCCATCAGATCCGCTCCCCTGTTCTGCCAACAGCAGCGCATGATCTCCCCGCTCACCTCCTGCGTTGAGGGCACTGGAATCAACAGCTCCGGCAGGCTTGGGCAACTCTCCTACAAGGCCCCAAGTAGATCATCCAACTTCATCGGCTCAGCGCACGCTCCTGCAGGCCGGGAATCTCCGCGACCACCCATCCTGGAGCTGCTCCCTCGCCGGGGAACTCTCTCATCCTCACTCCCGGGTTCCTCCACCAACGCTTCCGACTGTGGGCCCTTAGGGAGCAATATTAAGACTCCTCGTCGAGTGTCCATCTCCGGGTACTGTAGCACGTCCGTTTGGATGTCTACATAAGATGGCCGCTGTATTCCTCGTGGTTCACTCTGATCTTCCCTTCCTGGGGCGTTGCTGATTCTTGCTACGTTGTTGGCCGACCCGCCCCCAGGTGGGGCTACATCATGTTGACTGGCATTGCGCTCCCCCGGAGCAAAGGATGGCAGAGACAGGGATTTCTTTTTCAGCTCGTGGCTGGCTCGATCCATGATGAGGGGCACTGGCACGCCCCGCGCCATGCATATGGCATCAGTCTTTTTGGGCCGCCATTAAGGGGTTTACATTTGCAAAGTCCAAACACAAGTTCAATAAAGTCTTTTCAGCACACAGTACACGGATTTAATGGGCACAGTATCCTGTTCGTGACGGCAGAAAACTGATGCACCCCCAGGCTATGGGGTACTCAGGAACCGGGCCGTTGCTGTCTCTGGGTATCATGGTAGTCGTGACCCGGACTCGTGGCCTGGGATCAGTCTAAAAAGGGGATGTTTACAGGGGATTTGTCGTGACGCCACCCAGGGTATGTGGTTGATGGAACCACTGCTGCCATATTCCTCCTGGGGACGGTGACTTGGGGCAGCGTGGATGGAAATACCTCCTTGGGTAGAGCTGAGGGTCCCCAGGGCAGGAGTAGTTGGGATGGATGTAGTGAGGGGCTGTGCTGGTTACAAGTCACTTACTGTGCTGGTGCAGCTTCTCCAGTCAGTATGCAGGGCTGACTGGCTGTGGCTCTCCAGGTGGGACTTCTCTGCAACGCTGCAAGTAAACAGTCTCAGGAAAGTGTGAGCTTACTGGGTACTTTCCTTGATCTTTCCAAAGCAGTTTACAACAGTTCACGGTTACAGTTCCTTCAATATAGTTCTTACAAGTCACACTTAAACACTCCGGGTTACTCCAACTGTGCAACTCAGGTAGCTTTTCTGTGTTGATCCCTCAAAGTCCGTTCAGGCTCTTCTCTCAGTATAAACGTAGTTACCTCATTCACATAGTTGTTCTTTTGCTGTATTCATGTACTACTGATGGCACTGGTGATGTATTCATGTAGTGATGATGGTTTTGGTGCTTTATTCATCACCAACACTATCTTCAGTACAGAAATACAAAACCAAAATCATCATCAATATATAGAAAAATATTAGAACCTGAGAGTCCTCAGTGGTTGATACCTTTTAATGGCTAACTGAGAAGATGGTAAGAAAAAGCAAAGCAAGTTTTCGAGACACTAGGCTTAATGATGCAACTTCTGGAGAAACACACACACACACCATATACAGGGGCGGACTGGCCCTGGTGGCAGGGGGGCATGTGCCCCCAGGCTGCTGGTATTGCCCTCATTTAGGGCTGCCCCCTTTAATGAAAAGGGCCAACCGGCCGGGCTTTGTGGCAGCAGCTGCCAGCAATGATACAAGGGGATGGCCGACGCAGTGGCCAGCGTGGTGAGTGACAGCACCGACCCCGTAGCTCAGTAGGCAACGCACCCCCCGCCCCGCTCCTCACCTACGGATGACCGATAGCACCCCCTCCTGCTCCTCAACTACTGCAGGAGCTGGTAGAATCAGACTGCCTTCCAGGGCAAGGTCCACCAGCCAGCCCCTGAATATATATATATACACATATATGTATACACCTATATATATATATAAATATACAGTGTCTTGTGAAAGTATTGGGCCTCCTTGAACTTTTCACTTTTGCCACATATCAGGCCTTAAACATAACGATATAAATTCTAATTTTTTTGTGAAGAATCAACAACAAGTGGGACACAATCGTGAAGTGGAACAAAAGTTATTGGATGTTTTAAACTTTTTTAACAAATAAAAAACTGAAAAGTGGGGCGTGCAATATTATTCGGCCCCTTTACTTTCAGTGCAGCAAACTCACTCCAGAAGTTCAGTGTGGATTTTGAATGATCCAGTATTGTTCTAAATGACTGGTAATGATAAATAGAATCCACCTGTGTGTAATCAAGTCTCCGTATAAATGAACCTGCTCTGTGATAGTCTCAGGGTCTGTTTCAAGTGCAAAGAGCATCATGAAGACCAAGGAACACGCCAGGCAGGTCCGATATACTGTTGTGGCAAAGTTTAAAGGTGGATTTGGATACAAAATGATTTCCCAAGTTTTATACATCTCAAGGAGCACTGTGCAAGCAATCATATTGAAATGGAGGGAGTATCAGACCACTGCAAATCTACCAAGACCGCCATCCCTCAAAACTTTAATCTCAAACAAGGAGAAGACTGATCAGAGATGCAGCCAAAAGGCCCATGATCACTCTGGATGTACTGCAGAGATCGACAGCTGAGGTGGGAGAGTCTGTCCATAGGATAACAATCAGTTATACACTGCACAAATCTGGCCTTTATGGAAGAGTGGCAAGAGAAAAGCCATTTCTCAAAGATATCCATAAAAAGTCTCGTTTTCCATTTGCCACAACCCTCCTGGAAGCACACCAAACATGTGAATAAGGTGCTCGGTCGATGAACCAAAATTGAACTTTTTGGCCACAATGCAAAACAATATGTTTGGCGTAAAAGTAACACAGCTCATCACCCTCAAAACACCATCCCCACTGTCAAACATGTTGGTGGCAGCAGCATGGTTTGGGCCTGCTTTTCTTCAGCAGGAACAGGAAAGATGGTTAAAATTGATGGGAAGGTGAACAAAGCCAAATACAGGACCATTCTGGAAGAAAACCAGTTGGAGTCTGCAAAAGACCTGAGACTGGAACGGAGATTTATCTTCCAACAAGACAATGATCCCAAACATAAAGCAAAATCTACAATGGAATGGTTCAAAAATAAACATATCCAGGTTTTAAAATGGCCAAGTCAAAGTCCAGACCTGAATCCAATCGAGAATCTGTGGAAAGAGCTGAAAACTGCTGTTCACAAACGCTCTCCATCCAACCTCACTGAGCTCCAGCTGTTTTGCAAGGAAGAATGGGCAATAATTTCAGTCTCTCGATGTGCAAAACTCTTAGAGACATACCCCAAGCGACTTGCAGCTGTAATCGCAGCAAAAGGGCGCTGCAAGTATTAACTCAAGGGGGCTGAATAATATTTCACGCCCCACTTTTTAGTTTTTTGTTCGTTAAAAAAGTATAAAATATCCAATAAATTTCGTTCCACTTCACAATTTGTCCCACTTGTTGTTGATTCTTCACAAAAATTGATTTATATGTTTATGTTTGAAGCTTGAAATGTCGCAAAAGGTTGAAAAGGGGGCCAAATACTTTCACAAGGCACTGTATATACACATATACATATGCACCTAAATAATATATATAAAAATATATATACAAAATATATTTATATTTATATACAGGGTGGGCCATTTATATGGCTGCACCTAAATAAAATGGGAATGGTTGGTGATGTCAACTTCCTGTTTGTGGCACATTAGTATATGGGAGGGAGAAAACTTTTCCAGATGAGTGGTGACCATGGCGGCCATTTTGAAGTAGGCCATTTGGATCCAACTTTATTTTTTTTAATGGGAAGAGGGTCATGTGACACATCAAACTTATTGAGAATTTCATAAGAAAAACAATGGTGTGTTTGGTTTTAACGTAACTTTATTCTGTCATGAGTTATTTACAAGTTTATGACCACTTATAAAATGTGTTCAAAGTGCTGCCCATTGTGTTGGATTGTCAATGCAACCCTCTTCTCCAACTCTTGACACACTGATAGCAACACTGCAGACGAAATGCTGGCACAGAGTTCCAGTGTCAATTATTTCAGATGAGTAATGAGGCAAACTTTTTTGTGAATTGAGAAGTTAAGAAATAAAACCACCTCTATTGGTCTGACACTAACTCACAGTGGACAGATCCCTCCAAACTGTTTGGAACACAAAAATTGATGGTATGGTGTGGTATATGGGTACAAAAATAGTGGGGCCATTCTTCACCAATGGAAACCTCAATGCCACTGGAGATCTGAATCATGTAGCAATTTCACATATCCAGTGGCATTGAGTTCGTTGATGTGCGTTTGCTATGGCAGCGCTTTTTGCAGGCTAGGGCATTTACATGCGCTTTAGAACAGTCTCCAAAACCGCATTTAATCTGCAAATGTGACCGTCTGGCCTTCAATCGCGTTTTGAAATTTCGGCGATGGTGAAACGATTGCGCATACCCACGATGCAATGCGCGCGTTGCGGTAACGCCATGCAAGTATAGTATTGGCAGGCGCATGCGTTGCACTTGGCGTGCGCAGCGAAAATAAACGCGATAGCCGCGTTTTTTTCGCTGCGCACCTCTCAGTGCAAAGCGCACTTGCGACTGCGCAAGTAGCCTATACTTGCATGCATTACGCAACGCGCGAAGTGCTCGGCAGCGATGCGAGTGTTTTCACACATCTGCGCAAATCAAAACGCTCATGTGAAAGGGCCCTTAGATAGTGTAACAAAGTAATGATATCAAATTAATAGAGGAAGAATATTAGAAAATAGCTTAGATTAGAGGGATATATTAGATAGGAAGTTAGGAAATAAGTTGCTGGTCTCGGATTACCCCTTTAACATCAATACAATAAGTAAAAGGTATACACAACTCTGATACAATAAGAATGTGATCAGCATGCTGGCTGTTTCTCACATGGTATTTAGAGTTAGGGCCAGAAATATTTGGATAGTGACACAATTTTCGCGAGTTGGGCTCTGCATGCCACCACATTGGATTTGAAATGAAACCTCTACAACAGAATTCAAGTGCAGATTGTAAGTTTAATTTGAAGGGTTGAACAAAAATATCTGATAGAAAATGTAGGAATTGTACACATTTCTTTACAAACACTCCACATTTTAGGAGGTCAAAAGTAATTGGACAAATAACATAACCCAAACAAAATATTTTTATTTTCAATATTTTGTTGCGAATCCTTTGGAGGCAATCACTGCCTTAAGTCTGGAACCCATGGACATCACCAAACGCTGGGTTTCCTCCTTCTTAATGCTTTGCCAGGCCTTTACAGCCGCAGCCTTCAGGTCTTGCTTGTTTGTGGGTCTTTCCGTCTTAAGTCTGGATTTGAGCAAGTAAAATGCATGCTCAATTGGGTTAAGATCTGGTGATTGACTTGGCCATTGCAGAATGTTCCACTTTTTTGCACTCATGAACTCCTGGGTAGCTTTGGCTGTATGCTTGGGGTCATTGTCCATCTGTACTATGAAGCGCCGTCCAATCAACTTTGCAGCATTTGGCTGAATCTGGGCTGAAAGTATATCCCGGTACACTTCAAAATTCATCCGGCTACTCTTGTCTGCTTTACGTCATCAATAAACACAAGTGACCCAGTGCCATTGAAAGCCATGCATGCCCATGCCATCACGTTGCCTCCACCATGTTTTACAGAGGATGTGGATCATGTGCCTTCCCTTTCTTCTCAAAACTTTTTTCTTCCCATCATTCTGGTACAGTTTGATCTTTGTCTCATCTGTCCATAGAATACTTTTCCAGAACTGAGCTGGCTTCTTGAGGTGTTTTTCAGCAAATTTAACTCTGGCCTGTCTATTTTTGGAATTGATGAATGGTTTGCATCTAGATGTGAACTCTTTGTATTTACTGTCATGGAGTCTTCTCTTTACTGTTGCTTAGAGACAGATACACCTACTTCACTGAGAGTGTTCTGGACTTCAGTTGATGTTGTGAACGGGTTCTTCTTCACCAAATAAAGTATGCGGCGATCATCCACCATTGTTGTCATCTGTGGACGCCCAGGCCTTTTAGAGTTCCCAAGCTCACCATCAATTCCTTTTTTCTCAAATGTACCCAACTGTTTATTTTGCTACTCCAAGCATGTTGCTATCTCTCTGATGGATTTTTTCTTTTTTTTCAGCCTCAGGATGTTCTGCTTCACCTCAATTGAGAGTTCTTTGACCGCAAGTTGTCTGGTCACAGCAACAGCTTCCAAATGCAAAACCACACACCTGGAATCCACCCCTGACCTTTTAACTACTTCATTGATTACAGGTTAACGAAGGGAGACGCCTTCAGAGTTAATTGCAGCCCTTAGAGTCCATTGTCCAATTACTTTTGGTCCCTTGAAAAAGAGGAGGCTATGCATTACAGAGCTATGATTCCTAAACCCTTTCTCCGATTTGGATGTGGAATCTCTCATATTGCAGCTGGGAGTGTGCACTTTCAGCCCATATTATATATATAATTGTATTTCTGAACATGTTTTTGTAAACAGCTAAAATAACAAAACATTGTGTCACTGTCCAAATATTTCTGGCCCTAACTGTATTTCAATGGCAAATTCCTTCTACAAAAAGGAACAAATTGAGAACTGTTTGTTTCTGTCCATTAGTTTGCAGAAAAAAAATATAATATAATATATAATATATATATATATATATATATACAGTGTTTGCCAAAAGAATTTGTGATTGTAATCATTTCAGGAAGAAACTGAGTATTATCTGACAGAATTACAGTGGTGTCAATACTTTTGGCCAACACTGTATATATATATATATATATATTTTTTTTTTTTTTCCTTGTGAATAACTCCAAAGATTATAAAATGTCAGGTTAGCCAGGGTCACACATGCCCATGCACTTTTTTCAGCCCTTAAAAAACCGGATCCAGTTTTCTAAGGGTGCCAATAGTGTCCCCTGTAGTCCTGGATGTTTTTTGGAAGTTTTTGGACTTAGTCATTTTTGGCGCCTATATGTACCATGCGTTAACGCATGCGTCTCCCATATGGCCCCATGTTTAAAAAACGCATGTTTTTTTTTACTGCACCCAAAAATGCTGCTGGCAGCGTTTTTAGGGATGCTGCACAAAAAGATGCCTTTTTCAAAAACGCACACAGACACATGCGTTAACACGTATGTGTTTTTGGACTTAGAAAAAAATGTCCAAAATGTTCACAAAAACGGGGTTAAGCCAAAAACGGATGGTATGTGTGACCCTGGCCGTTGCTGTCAGTAAAAATCACTGATAGTTCACATACCATAAACACTCACATATGAATAAGCCCCTAGGTGAGTGGCTACACTGCATATATGGTAACCGTAGCCCTGTATATTGAATAGAGTAACATAATAAAAATAATAAAACAGTCACTGTAGATGTTTTCTTAAAGATAAAAATAAACTTTTTAGAGAAAACATTTAATATTGTAATCACAACTGTATGAGAGGGAATTATGGAAATACTGTAACTCAGAACCTCAGTAAAGATTGGTGGACCTTGCCTTTACTGAAATATATTAATACAAGGTAAAGACATCAGGAAACACAACTTTGGTTCATTTAAATGCTGGTGGTAAACAGCGGCTTCAAATACATAGCATGTGTCCTTGAGAGGTTGAGACATTTATGCCGGGTAAAGAGAAAATGATCATAAAAGCAAGTTTAGCTGCAGGGCCAAATTTAAGGCCAAGTCCAAGTACTAAGATCTTGGGGAAGGTCATAGTCGCACCTGTCTTATTTGAGATTCAGAGAATAGCTTTAAAAGGCTCCTTTTGAAACAATACACTGAACTTCTGTCTAGTTTATCCTTTAAAAGCAAGATACGTGTTTTTTTCGCTCATGAATAATCAAAAACAAAACAATTAATTTCAGCCAATACATATAATATATAAATGTTAAAGATTATTAATAACTAGATGGTGGCCCGATTCTAACACATCGGGTATTCTAGAATATGTATGTAGTTGACATACTGAGACTGACAGAACTTGTTCAGTCAACGTGAGTGAAACTACATATATATATATATATATATATATATAGCAGCACTATGGTATATGGTGGTACATTACAGCCCATGTATAGCAGCACTATAGTATATGGTGGTACATTACATTACATGAATAGCAGCGCTATGGTATATGGTGGTACATTACAGTACATGTATAGCAGCACTATGGTACAAGGCGGTACATTATAGTACATGTATAGCAGCACTATGGTATATGGCGATACTCCACTCCCCGTGGCCCCCCCGCTCCTTCTGGTCCCTGGTCCTCCACAGTAAAAATAAAAATAAAAACATCCTCAGTGAGGATACTCACCTGTCCGCCGGCTCGCTCCACCTCCGACTTCTAGGTCCTACAGGCCTTTAGGACCTGTCGTTGCCTTGGAAACCAATCAGCTAAGGGGGGAGGGGGGTAGGATTGTGTCGGGGGGGCAGGATGGAACGGGTGGGGCAGGATGGTGGCGGGGGGGATCAAGATGGTGGCGGGGGATCAGGAAGGTGCTGCGGGGGCAGGATGGAGCTGGTGGGGCAGGATGGAGCAAACAGGGCAGGATGAAGTGGGCGGGGCAGAATGGAGCCGGCGGGGCAAGGTGGTGGGGGTGCAGGATGGAGCCGGCGGGGCAGGATGGATGCGGGGGGATCAGGATGGTGGTGGTGGAGCAGGATGGAGCCGGCGGGGCAGAATGGTGGCGGGGGGCAGGATGGAGCCAGGTGGGCAGGATGGTGGCGGGGGGGGCAGGATGGAGCTGGCAGGGCAGGATGGAGCCAGCAGGGCAGGATGGTGGTGGGGGGGCAGGATGGTGGGGGGGGGGGGGATGGTGGTGGGGGTGCAGGATGGAGCCAGCGGGGCAGGCTGGAGTGAGCGGGGCAGGATGGAGTGAGCGGGGCAGGATGGAGCCGGCAGGGCAGGATGGAGCCGGCAGGGCAGGATGGTGGCAGGGGGGCAGGATGGTGGCGTGGGGACAGGATGGTGGTGGGGGTGCAGGATGGAGCTGGCAGGGCAGGATAGTGCCAGCAGGGCAGGATGGATGCGGGGGGGCAGGATGGATGCAGGGGAACAGGATGGAGCCGGCGGGGCAGCATGGTGGCGGGGGGGCAGGATATAGCCAGCAGGGCAGGATGGTGGCGGGGGGGCAGGATGGAGCCGGCAGGGCAGGATGGAGCTGGCAGGGAAGGATGGTGGTGGGGGGGCAGGATGGAGCCGGCGGGGCAGGATGGTGGTGGGGGGCAGGATGGAGCCAGCGGGGCAGGATGGTGGCGGGGGGCAGGATGGTGGTGGGGGTGCAGGATGGAGCCTGCAGGGCAGAACGGGGGTGGGGAGGGCACAGGATGGATCCGACTGGGCAAGATGAAGCGAGCAGGGCAAGATGGAGCCGGCGGGGCAGGATGGAGCCGGCAGGGCAGGATAGATGCGGGGGGGCAGGATGGAGCCGTTGGGGCAGGATGGTGGCGGGGGGGATCTGGATGGTGGTGGGGGGGCAAGATGGAGCCGGCGGGGCAGGATGGAGCTGGTGGGGCAGGATGGAGCCGGCGGGGCAGGATGGATGCGGGGGGGCAGGATGGAGCCAGTGGGTCAGGATGGTGGTGGGGGGGATCAGGATGATGGTGGGGGGCAGAATGGAGCCGAAGGGGCAGGATTGTGGCTGGGGGGCAGGATGGAGCTGGCGAGCAGGATGGTGGCGGGGGGGCAGGATGGAGCCGGTGAAGCAGGATGGTGGTGGGGGCAGGATGGAGCCAGCGGAGCAGGATGGTGGCGGGGGGGCAGGATGGTGGTAGGGGTGCAGGATGGAGCTGGCGGGTCAGGATGGAGCCGGCGGGGCAGGATGGATGCGGGGGGGCAGGATGGAGTGAGCGGGGCAGGATGGATTTGGCAGGGCAGGATGGATGCGGGGGGGCAGGATGGAGCCGGTGGGGCAGGATGGTGGCGGGGGGGATCAGGATGGTGGTGGGGGACCAGGATGGAGCCGGCGAGGCAGGATGGAGCCGGCGGGGCAGCATGGATGCGGGAGGGGGAAGGATGGAGTCAGTGGGGCAGGATGTGGCGGTGGGGGATCAGGATGGTGGTGGGGGGGGCAGGATGGAGCCGGCGGAGCAGGATGATGATGGGGGAAGAAGGATGGAGCCGGCAGAGCAGGATGGTGGCGGGGGCAGACAGGATGGTGGTGGAGGTGCAGGATGGCGGGGCTGGATGCAGCTGGCGGGGCAGGATGGATGCGAGGGGGGCAGGATGGAGCCGGTGGGGTAGGATGGTGGCAGGGGGGGCAGGATGGATACGGGGGGGGGCAGGATGGAGGCACTCTTCTTGCCCCTTCCGCTACTCCTGCCCCTTCTCCGCTCCCGTGGCCCCCCTCCCTCTGCCCCTCCGCTCCCCGCGGCCACAGAATGAAAAATAATAAATAATCTATTCTCACCTGTCCACGAGTTCCCCGGCGTCTCCAGCTGTATCTTCTGATCCTAGGACCTGGCGTGATGTCGCAGTCACATGACTGAAAATTGGTGCGGAATTTGAACTTTGAATTCTCGCGCCTATTTGCATAGTCTGCGCTCATTGGCGCCCGCCTCCGGCAGGCACCAATGAGCGGCCTTTGTCTGGCGCACGATTTTTGTGACTGACAGACGCCTTAGACAATTATGTACTAGAAGATGTAGTTCAAAATTTCATCCTAACTTTTTGTGTTACACCTCACTCCCACTTGCAACTAAAAGAAGTGAGCGCAATCTGATAAAAAATCAAATTGCACTCACACCAATGTTATTTAATGAGGTAGTGTTCATTTATGTGAGCTTATTCTCAGCTGGAATAGGGCTGAGGAAAAAATCACAACATGCTGCTTATGAGCATGTAAAACGGCCAAAACAAGCCAATGCAAGTGAATGGGTGTGAGAAAAAAACAGACGGCAATGGACCATCCATGTGTCGCCCGCATTTTTTCTCGCTCACATCTCAAATGAAAAAAGTATAAAGATATAGATATATTACAAAAAAGAAAAAATCGCCCTTTACACACTTGATGGCCAAATAAAAGTTCAAGTTTCACTTTAACTAAGGAGTGCTGCTTTCCATTTCTTTTGGTCTAAGATAGATAGATAGATAGATAGATATGATAGATAGATAGATGATAGATAGATAGATACAAAACAGAATAAACTGCACAGCACTCACAGGCACAATGTGAACTGGTGCAAAGCAGGGACACTGAGTTAAACAACTAGAAAAAATTATCTGCAGCACTCAGCTACTACCAATGATGTACATATGCTAACAAGAAGTATATATTTGAGAAAAAAGTTTAAAAACTTACACTTTTTAAAAAAAACTCAAAAATTCTTATTACTTTTTTGGTTCTTAGTACATACATTGGCCAATGTCTGTTTGCTCCATGTCTGCAATTTGCACCCTCATCACCTACAGGTGGTCTAGGGTCGAGATGGGATAGTGGGATAGGGAGGAAAAGAAGGACAGGGATGTCAACGTTAGGACTCATCAGACCTAGGGTAACTTTGTTGCAGTTGATGAGCAAACAGACATTGGCCAATGTATGTACTAAGAACCTCAGAAATAAAAAATAAGAATTTTTGATTTTTTTGAAAAAAAAGGTTTTTAAACTTTTTTCTCAAATATATATAGCTTGTTAGCATATGTACATCACTGGTAGTAGCTGAGTGCTGCAGATAATTTTTTCTAGTTGTTTTTCTAGATAGATAGATAGATAGATAGATAGATAGATAGATAGATAGAACCTGGTTGACATCACAGACCATGTGACCAGAGCTAGTCACCTGATATCTGCTGAGACACACCCATGGGAGGAATGTGGATGGTCAGACCCTCCCATCACTTCAGACCATCCTGTAAAACAGACCTTAATAAGATTTATGGTACTACAAGTCCCAGCGAAATTATCTGATTTTACACTGCAGCAGACCACCGCCTCTGCAACACATGTACAATAATGCCAGTTGGTACATTACATATTCACCCCTCTTCCTAAAGCTGTCAGGCTTGGTACCATATTTTCCTTTAACAGAGGATTATCTTTGTTGCCACACAAGGTCAGTCCTTGTCACACTGTAAGACTCCGTCACCTCATTTGTAAGAAGTCCTATCTCTGTGAGGCTAGGGTCACACATGTCAATCCATTTTTGTAAGTGTTTTCCATGACCAATCCATTTTTCCTAGGCTGCATTTTGTGCCTCCTGTGCCCCTGAACATTTTTTGGACTTTGTAATTTTTTCTTAAAAACGCATATGCATTAACGCATGCGTTAACGGATGGTACATATATGTACACATGCGTTTCCCATAGAGCTCCATGTTAAAAAAATGCATGCGTTTTTTTATTGTACCCAAAAATGTTGCATGCAGCGTTTTTTGGAGGCTGTAAAAAATGGCATAGCGTTTTTGAAAAGCGCAGACACACTTACGTTCACCATCCGTTAACGGATATCTGTTTTTGGACTTAGGAAAAAAAGTCCAAAAACTGATTCCAAAAATGGATCCAGGGCAAAACGGATGCCGTGTGTGAACCTGGCCTGAGGCCTTCCCCACCCCTAGGGTCAATATGACTGTGCACTTCTGTTGCTCCTGTATGTACCGTTTGTCTTTGGGCTTCAGTCCTCGAAACGTGGTCTGTCACAGTCACCAGGCCCTTTTCAGTCAGCACATCTTTTGGTTATGTCTCTATGTCAGACCTCTCTATGACTGCCTAAAATGGATTTAGTTTTAGTGAGACTCATTTACAGTCAAATTTCCTGTTGTGCTGACACTGAGATATCTCATACACTACAGGGGCTACTGTCTGGGTCTCTCGGCAATGAGCTAACAGTAGGTTCACTATCTCTAAATCTTTTATGCATACTTTCCTTAGGATGTCCTTGCATGTCTCTCTGCCAGCAAATTGCTCTATCACTTTCAGCAGCTATTGACCAGCTACTTAATTCATCCTTGCTTACGGTTTCAGTTTCAAAGAGCCTGGACAATTCATAGTGTGTTCCAAAGCCTGATGTGTAATTGGGTCCTCTATGACCTAGGCCCCCTGCTACTGCAGGACCTATTCTACTAAACAACTGAGACCACACTTTCCTCAGTGACCATCGCTTCTCCTTAGTACATCTGCAGTTGTCTTTCTGATGGTGGCTTCTTCTCACCTCTTTGCCCACCAGAGAACTGTCATTTTCACTATTTGCAGAACCTCTCCTTTTCCCTGTTCCTTGGGTTGAAGGTGAATTTGGTTGCACACACATCAGACACAGCTGTTACTCACTTTGCATCTTTTCAGACTTGAGGCACGCCACACTGTAATCCATCAGAGTCGGCATCTTTTTAAGACTTTGAAACATACCGATAATGTGAAATGGAACCATACCAGCTTCTTGGGATAAAAAAGTTCTCGTCAGTACCAGGAATTCTTGTTCTTGCCTCTCTAGCCTTGTATATCATTTTATGCATGCCTTTTCCAGCACTTCCAATGACGGCTCTTGTGGCACCCCAGCGGGTAAGTGTCACAGAACCACATGGTGCACAGAGGGATTTCCACATCAGGTAACCCTACACATGCAACACCTTCCACCCCAGACCTGAAGGGGGAGCTCTACTTGCTGCCTTCACGCAAGGTCCCTATCAATTCAGGCCCGGGGCTGGAGTTAGGCAGTGCCATTCCAGAGAGGACTCTGAAGAGTTCAGTGCGGAGAAGCACCGAGGAAGACAACCTGGTGAACGGAGCAACGCTAGGCCCGTACTAGAGGAAGGCTAGCCAGTGCAGTGCCCAGGAGGGAGGGAGGGCAGGAGGCAAGGCAAGAAGCAGACTGGGGGCAGAGGAGTCATACCAGTTCACCCCAGGAAGCAACCTGGACACCAGAGTCTGAGTCTGCAAGGGACAGACAGCCCAGCAGCGAAACTATCGGAGAACCAGGAGACTTTAACCTTCTAGGTACACTTGTGGCATAGCACTGAAGAAAGCCAGGGACTGCAGCGGAGACGCGGTGCCCAACAAAAGGTTTCCAACGCTTGTCAGACAAGTGAAGAGCACAGGAGAGGTCAGGCCAGGGTTTCAGACAAGTCAGGACCTAGACACACTAACAGGGACAAGGAGACCTCAAAATTGATCTGAGGTGAAGATCCTGAAGTGCTTTCTGACTATACGGAGTGTACCCGGACAGTGCCTGCTTTATCCCCAGGAAAAGGTAAGGAAACAGATCCATCGTGTGTGTGTCAGTTCTTCCAGCCCCAGACCCTGTCCCTGTCCAACCCAGAAACTATACCAGTATCCCACCTGCAGAGCCACCTCCCTGAGTGAAATCCCAATCCTACCACACTGTCCCAGGGACCCCGTTGCACCTACGGGGAGCGTTATCATCTGGCTTCCCATCCATCATCCCGGAGGTCTGCAGCAGTGCCATCACCGGACACCGTAGGTGGCGTCACGAGACTCTATTTTATTTTTGCCTTTTTATTTTTGCCATTTTTCAGCGACTACTAGGGCCATGGGCTAGAGCAAGCCACCCGTGACATCCCCCATAGGCAAATGCCCGGGTTCCGAGTTCCCACGGCTTTGGGGTGTGTCACTCTCACCAGCGAATGAGGCATCTGGACAATTTCTTCTAGCAGTCTTTGAGCTTTCCTCGTATATTTCATCTCTCAAAGAGCTCCCCTCTAGTCCTTGGTCATGGCTATCAAGTTATGGCCCAGAAAAGGCTTCTTCTCACAGGTGGTGTGGCTCTGTGGTAGCACTATTGCCTTGCTGCACTGGGGTCCTGGGTTCAAATCCCACCAAGGACAACATCTGCAAGGATTTTGTATGTTCTCCTCTTGTTTACATGAGTTTCCTCTGGGTACTCCAGTTTTCTCCCATACTCCAAAACCATTCTGATAGGATGTTTAGATTGTGAGCCCCAAGGGGGACAGTGTTACAATTTTATGTAAAGCACTATGGAATTAATAGAGCTATATAAATTAATAAATATTATTATTATTACAATTGTGAATTTAGTTGTCATTCTTACCATCTTGAAGTCAACTGTCAGAAAGAAAGGACCAATCAATTGTTGGAACAAATGTTAAGGTGTGTCGTTGCTGTTCAGCTGTTGGACTGGTCCTCATAATTACTTCTTGCTCAATTTCTGTGTAACAGTCAGGTCAATCAGCCTATTGGTACCTCGACTTTTATATGCAATTATGGTTTTCATCCTCACTTTAATAAATTCTCTAGGCTTCCAGTGGCCCCTTAAAAGAGTGAGAGTACTGCCACAATTCCTCCTAGTTATGTATCTGGATGGAGTTAGTGTCTAGAGACAACACAGGCCTGGCTCACAACCTTTTGTAGGGTGCTCAAAATTGAAAATGTATACTGTAAAGTGATCTCGCACACCAAATAATGTTAATAAAGTCCAAGATTTTTTAAGTAAAATTGCATTCTTTATTTTTGGTTTTCAGACAAACAAAAATGATATTTGCTTTGTCAACAGATTGATAGTGTCAGACGTTTCGACCTCAGTCTTCTTCTTATGACACAGCTGATTAACATAAAGAAATAAGAAATACAATAAATCAGATTACATGTTAAAGTCACCATATTACAAAAAGAATTATCATAACCTTGTTTGATCACAACAAAGATTACAAAAAATTGTACAAAAATGATACATACAAAATCAGATACACTGAATAGAATAAATCAGAGTTTCAAGAACTCATGGACGCTATGACATCCATCTTAGTGGAGAGGAAAAAAAAAGAACAAAGAACGTATTCTACCTGAGTGTAGTCCTGTGCTGTTAAGTATTACTGTGATAAAGCACTGTTTACAATTTGTCTAGAATGAAATAATAGTCATAGAATTAGTACCAATAACTAAAAATAAATTATGCACTCCAGAACATGGATCTACAAATAGAACTTAGGATATCGGGAAGATCTAGGATTTACTCCCATACAAAAATTACCAAAGGACTTAATTACAATAGTGTACAAACATTATCATTGTCATAATTACAGCTCCATAAAGAACCCAATCAGATTCTGGTATGGTATAGAGTACTAAACATAGCATAGATTTACTTGTCCACCAAGGTTAGTATAAGCTTATTCTGTTAGGTTTCACTTTAAGCGTATGCTATAATAAATCAAAAAGTATGTCCATTATTAGGTAAAATACTACAAATGTGACTCATTGATATAGTATATAAGGAACATTATCAATACCTACGGTATACAAGGGGTTAAGCATGCACCCCTAATGCAATGTAAGATCTATGGCCACTGCTGTTATAAAACAAAAAAACAATCTGTATGAGATACAATGCTAGTATCAGAACTGATGAGAAAGCCCTATAACAAAGTGCGCATACCTGTAAATATTGGAAATAGGAAACCCAGAAACCTATGATATAGCAAACAAAGAAAGAAAGTACACATTAAAGATCATGAAGGCCATCTGAGGACCCATGTGTCCACAATCCAGTCAATGCCAGAGGATCCCTGTACTTACTGGTCCGTGCGGTATTGCAGCGTTGGCGGGGTGTGCGCAGCCATGTTTTGTGGGAGTATTTATGGAAGTGACATGAGAGAGACACCTCCTGCTTCCTCCAGGTGGAACGCAGGCGTGTCTCTGCCGGAACGCTAGCTGGCAGCGCCCAGTACATGACATCACCAGTTATGCGGCCAGCACATGCGCAGTAATTATTATAGGCGTCTTAACGCTGTGAGCTCAAAATAGAAGTGGCTATGGCGGTCTACATTGCATTTAATAGCAGTGTGCAGTCCTATACCTAGGAAAAAGAAAAAGAATGATAATGAGACTATGTTAAAAGGGTCATAATTAGTATATACAACACTATGGGCAATATATCAAAAGGAATTTCTATTAATGAAAAAGTTAAATGACTGTACCCAAGCCATTGATATGTAAATTATGCTCTTAAAGAGAAATTCACATCATAGGTTACAAAGAATAATTTATCAGTGCTTATATGGAAACCACATACTGTTAGGAATTGTTAGAGCTTATAACACCCTATTATGAAGAGTTAACAGACAGAAAAGTACTCATTATCATTATGTGTGATCAGAAAAATACTTCGTACTCCCGATTCATGCCTAAAGGTTCAAGTGTCTGGAGATGGTGAATCCAATAGGATTCTCTTTCTTTGAGTTTCCTAATACGGTCTCCTCCACGTCTGGCCAGGGGTACCTGTTCTAAAACCTGAAACCTAAGTTGTGAAATATTATGGCCTTGGGTGAGGAAGTGGAAAGGTACAGGTAACATCATATTGCGACATCTAATTGTCGATATTTGCTTACTAATGCGGTCCTGGAAATGCTGGGTAGTTTCCCCAACATATCCGAGACCGCACAGGCACTTAAGCAAGTATACAACATACGTAGAGTCACAGGTAAAATAACCCTTAATGGGAAATACCTGACCTCATCTAGGATGTGTAAAAGTAGAACCTTTAACAATATGGGAACATTGTGTGCATGCCAGGCAGGGAAAGTTTCCCTGTCTGGGAGTGCTAAGGAATCTCTGGCTCGGTACAAGCTTGTCAGAGCCAATATCAGCTCGGACAAGATTGTCACGTAGATTCCTAGGTATAGGACTGCACACTACTATTAAAGGGAACCAACCACCCCAAATGACCCCCCGGACTGTTAATATGTGTCCCTACACCCAGCACACACATTTGGGGCAATCGTTTTTGCTAAAAAAACTGTTTAGTAGAAGCTAAGATATATGTTTATAAAGTTTAATAACTTCTGACGATTGGGTGTTACCTAGCTTTGTCCACGTGCAGTGTTCGTGCCTGTCAGCTTCCTCTCCCCCTCCCCTCTCACTTTCTAAGAGCCTGGCCGCGTCATGAATCGCTCGCCGCGATTTAGCCCCGCCCCTTTCATGACGCGGCCAGGCTCTTAGAAAGTGAGAGGGGAGGGGGAGAGGAAGCTGACAAGCACGAACACTGCACGTGGACAAAGCTAGGTAACACCCAATCGTCAGAAGTTATTAAACTTTATAAACATATATCTTAGCTTCTACTAAACAGTTTTTTTAGCAAAAACGATTGCCCCAAATGTGTGTGCTGGGTGTAGGGACACATATTAACAGTCCGGGGGGTCATTTGGGGTGGTTGGTTCCCTTTAAATGCAATGTAGACCACCATAGCCACTTCTATTTTGAGCTCACAGCGTTAAGACGCCGCGGTCCTGATTCATCAGTGGTGGCAGCTGCGTGCGGCAGCACACTGAACCGAAGAGCATATTAGCCCTCCGGTTTTGTGTGCTGATCTGATCCGGGGCTGTCAGGTTCACCCTGACAGCCTCAGATCGGATCTGACCCGCAATGTGAAACTGGCCTAAGGCAACAAAAATAAGCAGCTTTGCCTACAGGATTTAATCAACAATCATACCTGATTACAACAAACATGCCAGGGTGCACAAATGAAAATGTCTAAGTGTTATAGACTTATTGCATAAAATCTCTGTGATACAACGGTATTTTAATATGAAGGAAAAATAATGCTTATATGGCACAGAATGCTATAATGTTGATGTAATTTTAGATTCATTATTGTAAGCTATCAATAAGATGATTGTTATTACCTCATTAGACTTGAAATCATTAATAGGATAATCAGTATTTTTTTATTGTTCTCATAGATTAGAAACTTTATTATTTGTCCATCATCTTCCACTAATTTCCGTCTTTAGCAAAGGTGAAAATTATCACTTTAATGATAGGTTAAACATAGAGGTTAAACATATATTGCTATTTCAATTAAAAATCCTTAGGCTGTTTAAAATGAAAGGTAATTGTTCTGAACAGGACTTTACAGTGTCAGGAACATAACAGAAGCCTGTAGGCTCTATACCTGTGACACTAAGACTCCTACCATTTCACTTGCCAAACAACTGTTACAGAGATCAGCTAGTGTTAACAGAAAAAACACATCACATTTAATATGTAAGTATTTTAAGCAAAGAGCTGGAGGATATATGAAACACAAGGACAGTGGTTTTAACGATGGGATCTTGCAGGACCTTATATACCGTATTTTTGGGGGAAAGTGGGGGTGCATTATATAATCTAGATATCCAGACTGTGGGGATGTGGTGTTGTGCTGGGGGGGACCCGCAGTTTGCGGGAGCAGCAGTTCTGGAGGAGACTGTCACAGGTTGCAGAGGCAGTGGACACATGGGCCTGCTCATTATTCTACTGTAATATTCACTGCATCCCCCTGTCCATCACCTCTAAGCACTGAAGTTGGTGCTGAGAGGTTCACTTTGGTATATTGCAGTAGACTAAGCTTACTCACCCTTCATCCTGGATATGGCCTCCCATGCTAGCGTACACATAAAGATAATAAATGATGTAACTTACCTGTGCATTACTCCCCTTCGTCATTCCCTCTGCATGATCAATATCTTCCAGGTGTGCCAGCATCTAATCATGTGACTGGCACAGCACAGTGATTTCATCGCTGCAACGGAGGGGATCAAAGGACTGGTAAGTTACATCATTTATTATTTTTATGTGTGTAGCCGCATGGGGGCCATATCCAAGAGGGGGTACTATATCCAGGATGTGGGGGCAATATATAAGGATGGGGGTTCTATATCCAAGATGGTGGTGCTATATCCAGAATGGGGGACTATATCCAGAAAGGGAGGTGCTATATCCCGGATGAAGTGTGCTATACCCAGGATGGGGCCCTATCCAGGATGGGGGCTGCTATATCCAGGATGGGGGCCCTATCCAGGATGGGGGGCTAAATCTAGGCTGGGTAGCATAGAGGAGGAGGCATATGTGCAGGTTATAAGAAGATGTGAAAGGTGTAGACTGTCATCTGCACAGAGGTGGGTGGCATGGGAGGGTGGAGGAGAGGTGTAATGACTGGAGATCTGAAGAAGATCCAGTGAGTCACAAAGTGAGAGGTAGAATTAAGCCCCAGTTTCTTTGCTGAAACGGGAGTTATGGTGTTGTTCAGTATAGAATGGAAAAGTCTCAAAATTCCCCTATAACACTCTATCAATCACACACACTCAGTGTAAGCAGAAATTGATTCCCAACCCCAAGGTTCCCATATTATGTGTAGTACACTACGATCCGAGACAAATTTAACCTAGACACTATATCAACAATTGATTAAACTGACTGAAGAAAAGAGGGGTGTAAATCTGATGAGAGTGCTCCATGAGGACCCCTGGGATGGCACACAGAGTATAAACTTATCACACTACCAAAACCAAGGCTTTAAATTGTATCAGTGTTGCTTATACATTTAGCATATTGATACTCAGGTATCTTAAAGCTACGGTACTGTTAACCTCAGATGTGCACTATTACAGACTTGTGATGCGCGTTGGCTGCAGCAAGTCCCAAAAAATCCTTTGGCATCAAAAGAAACTATTGTAAAAACAACAAGATTCTGTTACTTGTCAGATGATGCCAAGTTCTCACGCCAGAACCCAGTTCCGTAGCCTCAGGGTATGGTCAGAAGTCTGCTTTTTACCAGGGCTTGTCAGTATCCTCTCAATGTGGATGGCACCAGACGCTGTCTCTCCTCTCGCAGACACTTGCGGTTTCCCCACTGCCGAACACTCACTCCATTACAGGGAAGATGTCTTCTGTCTCTTCTTAGACAATAGCTGCTTGGCCCATTCAATACAAAGTCTCTAATCCACCCAGCATGGACTTCCACAGAACTCCATAGAGTCACACAGCTTCTATAAGCATTGCACATCTCCTTCAGCAGAGACACAATTTTCACTCACCACTGTTGGCTTCTAGCAGCTCATCAGTCTCTGCATCCTGCATCTCATTACACAGCAGATCCAACTCCATGCTTCCCTACACCACGAGTCTGCTCTCTTCTCCAAACCCACAGAGTTTTCCAGACTGGCCCCTTTTGTTAGCTTATGCAGGAAAAACTCACAGGGTCCTAGTACTCTCCTAATACTATGACAGTTCACACTTTCTCAGAAAGATCGACGAGGGCTCATGGAATCAGCCAAACATTTGATGAAGGTTCAGGAGGCGAGGAAAAAATGGAGGAGGTAGAGGCAAGACTCAGCAGATGAGGGAGATTTTGGTCACGTTTCTGTTGTGTGAGATTGGCAGGAGAGGACAGAGGAAGCAAGTGGGAATGTTACCCCACCATCACCAACACAACAAGAACTTAGGCCTCCTGGAAGCGCAAGACACATGAGTGCCTTCTTGCTGCACTACATGCAATATAATCAATGGATTGTTAGGATTCTAAGTGATGCTGAATACTGGGTTGCCACACTGTTAGATCCCCAGTACAAAAGTAAATTTGACCAAATAAATCCTGCCCTGGAAAGGGATGCACATATGCAAGAGTGTCAAAAGGAGCTTTTAGACAATCTGAGAAATGTTTTTCCTCAAAACACCATGTCATACTGGCTTCAGACTCTGTTCACACTATGGAGCCTGATGTGCAACCTAAGGCTGGCTTCACACTGCGGTTTTTTCACTGATCAGGTTCGATCAGGTTTGTGTGCCAAAACCAGGAGAGGAACCAGGAGAGGAACCTGCAGGAGAAAAACTATAATTGAAAGATTGACACCTGTTCTGAGTCTTGGAGACACTCCTGGTTTTGAAACACAAAACCTGATCGAACCTGACCTGATCTGACCGCAGTGTGAAACCAGCCTTAGACCTCTTTGTTTCTCAGCATGAGTTAGCGCATTGAAGATGGTTAGTTCACTGATTTTCAGCTTTGCAGGAGTTAACTTTTTAGTGTCAATTGAAGGTTAAGGCTGCTGGAATGCATTTTCCCTTTAAATATGGCTCACAACATTCCTGTATGCCAACTATAGCATTTGCTTGCCTCTTGCATACCGGTCCTGTGTTGGAGTTGCTGTTGAAGTTCTAATCGTTGCTTGGTGTCTGGTGTAGTATACCTTGTTGTTTTTTCATTCCTTATTGGTATTTGAGTTCTCCCTACACACATTTTGTATCTTCCTGATTGTTTGCAGTGTGGTGCTGTTTGCTTATTCCCTGTCTGTCTATATCTGTGGGTTCCATTATGGTTTCTCCTCCTGGGGTGGGGGTTGGGGGTTCAGCTTAGGCTGGGACAGGAGAAAGGGACAGGTCGGAGACTAAGGCCTCTCTACCATCAAACGTTCCCCTAAGTTAAGGAAAGCCTGAGTTCCCCTAGTCTGAAGGACAGTTCAGGGGCCCAAGTTCCTTTCCTCATTTTCTCCCAGGGTTCCAGGTGACACACCAGTGGCAGACAGAGTGCACATTGCAGTTCTACACTTCTAACCAAAGATAAGTCGAGTCATCATCATCATAGCAACGTTACCAGCAGCATTGTATCTGTTGCCAGCAATTTCTGTGAGTCGTTTGACCTTTTTTTAGATCCTTTTTTACAATGCCAGACGAAAGGACAAGTCTGTCACATACTCAATACCTTGAGAGGATAGTGCAGGAGTACGTAGAGTTCAAAATCGATTCTGTGACTGTGGAACTGGACCCAGTGCATTTTGGGCATCAAAACTGGAAAAGTGGCCTGAGCTCACCATTCATGCTGTGGAGAAGCCCAGCAGCCAGCGTTCTCTGAGAACGTGTTTTTCAGAGCTGCTGGTGGTGTCCTGACAGATAAGCACATATGGTTGTCTACAGAGAGTGTAGATCACCTAACGTTTATCAAGATGATCAAATCATGGATCTCCAGAGACTTTTCCAATCCAGTGTCAGAATGGGGGGACTAGGTATAGTTTTCAATGTGCTGCGTTAAGGTCCACATTACAATATTTCTACACTGGGGTAATTGTTACCACTTAAGTAGTGGCTGTGCCTAAGTTTTGGAAAAGGAGGGACTCTTATTAGGGTCTCTCTGCTGTGTGGCGCATTCTTTGAGCAGGACTCTTTGAGTATAATTCTTGCTTAAGACTCTTGTGCATCACTTCCTAAATACTTAACCTTGAAGTGCTGGGCCCAAGCCTCTATTGTGGCCTAATACAACATTTTTTAATGGATTCATGCCATTTTACTGTGGTGTGACCCTACATTTTGGAAAAGTGGGGACTCTTTTTAGGGTTTCTCTGTTGTGTGGTGCATTCCTTGAGCAGGGCTCTTTGTGCACAATACCTTTTCATTAGACTTGTGCACCACTTCCTAAATACTCAACCTTGAAATACTGAGCCAAGGCCTCCAATCTTGCTGCTATTGTGGCCCAATACAAAATGTTTTAATGGCTACATACCACTTTGATATGGTGTGACCCTACTTTTTGAAAAGTGGGGACTCTTGTTAGGGTCTCTCTGTTGTGTGGTAAATTCATTGAGCAGAGCCCTCTGATGACATGGCCCACTTCTGTAACTCATCCTCCTTTTTGCTCCTCTTCCTCTTTTTACTTAATGTAAAAATTGCTTCCACTTTTCCCCCTTGACTCATCCATCTGATTATTGCAACCAAATTTCATCCCCCTCTGAAATTTAAGTGAATGTGAGTCACTTTGCATTTTCAACTGATTTTAAAGAGTGTGCAGGCTGGCACAGTTCATGTCTCATGCACCCATGCTACACCACGACACTATTTTTTACTCTATGTAGATTGTTGTCCCCTTTTCTGGTGTCTGGCACTAATATGAGCAGTTAGTCAGCTTTTGAACACCTTTGAAAGTGTTTTCTATGTGTTTCATTTTGTCTGCCATTGACTTCAATGGGGTTTGAAAAATTCAGAAAACATTCGTCCCAAACAATTTGATGAACACCCCACATTCAGCAAACCAAAACAAATTCGAACACTTAGGTGTTCGCTCTTCTCTAGTAAGCAGAAGACTGGAGTGTGTGATCATCCATTGCTGCATGAAAAACATGAAAAAAAAATTATTTTAAAAAATTAGGTGCTTAGCAAATAAAAATGTCCAGATTTATGTGAGCCCAAGTACCATATCACAGTCTATCTCTAAATTGGATCCTAACCTAGTGAAAT
>JARQOC010000002.1:390689540-390870762 GCA_033576535.1 Allobates femoralis
GTCAGAAAAAAATTTCACGTGGGCTTCGCCGTATTTCTGGAACCAGCCGGATCCAGCAGGCAGCGACGGGCTGCCCCCAACCCCCAGGTGCCTATTTGTACCTGGCCGGACACAAGAATATAGGGGAGCCCTTTTTTTTTATTATTTCATGAATTTCATGAAAAAAAAAAAAATTGCGTGGGGCTCTGCGCAATTTCTATGTCTAGCCAGGTACAGCTAAGCAGCTGGGGGCTGGAATCCGCAGCGCAGGGATGCCCAAGCTTTCTGGGCACCCCCCGCTGCAAATTACAGCCCGCAGCCGCCCCAGAAGGTGGCGCGTTCATTGAAGCGCCATCCTCTGGCGCTGAACCCCGCTCTTCCAGCGGCCTTGGTGGTGGTGGCACGCTTGGTAATAAAGGGGTTAATACCAGCTTTGTTATACAAGCTGGTATTAAGTCCGAGATTCTTAATGTCAGGCCACGTTTGACCCGGCCACTAAGAATCTCCAATAAAGGGTTAAAAAAACACAACATAGAGAACATTTTTTATTAGAAATAAAAAAAAAGCCATTAGGGACTTCATCTTTAATTTAAAAAATCCTCTTCCGTCCGACGTAGTCCAAAACGCGATATCCTCTCTGCTACATCCCTGTGCATAGATATAGATGTCTATGCACAGGGAGTGAGCAGACTGAGAACAATCTCAGCTCTGCTACATCATCTCTGTGAGCAGGCGAGCTCCAGGACCCTGGAGCTGCGGCAGCCTGCACAGAGCAGACAGCTGGACTCGGCTCGCAAAGTAACAGCAGTTACTTTGCGAGTTTCCCTGCGATTACTTGCACAGTAATCAGACCAATGCAAGTCAATGGCAATCCTAGTTTTGTCAGAGTCTCTGACAAAACTAGGATTGATATTGATTTGCATTGGACTCATTTACTGTGCAAGTAATCGCTGGGAAACTCGCGCAGTAAGGAGTCAGGCTGTCTGCTCTGTACAGGCTGCCGCAGCTCCAGGGTCGTAGAGCCCGCCTGCTCTTTCTGTGTGTAGCAGAGCTGAGATTGTTCTCTGTCTGCTCATTCCCTGTGCATAGACATCTATATCTATGCACAGGGATGAGCAGAGAGGACATCGCGTTTTGGACTACGTCGGATGGAAGAGGATTTTTTAAATTAAAGATGGAGTCCCTAATGGCTTTTTTTTTATTTCTAATAAAAATTTTTCTCTGTGTTGTGTTTTTTTTAAAACAATTTAATAGAAATTCATGGCGGTCATGTCTAATATTGGCGTGACCGCCATAAATTTCGGACTTAGGGCCAGCTGATAATACAAAGCTTGCCCTAACCTCTTTATTACCCAGCGTGCCACCGCCACCAGGGCCGCTGGAAGAGCGGGGTTCAGCGCCAGAAGAAGGCGCTTCAATGAACGCTCCATCTTCTGGGGCGGCTGCAGGCTGAAATTTGCAGCAAGGGTGTGCCCAGAAAGCTTGGGCCTCCCTGTGCTGCGGATTCCAGCCCCCAGCTGCTTAGCTGTACCTGGCTAGACATAGAAATTGCGCGGAGCCCCACAAATTTTTTTTTTATTATTTCATGAAATTCATGAAATAATAAAAAAAAGGGCTCCCCTATATTCTTGTGTCTGGCCAGGTGCAAATAGGCACCTGGGGTTTCGGGGCAGCCCGTCGCTGCCTGCTGAAACCGGCTGGTTCCAGAAATACGGCGAAGCCCATGTAATTTTTTTTCTGAAAAATCTATAAAACAATCCTAAAAAAGGGACTGCATCTTTATTAACCCCTCGCCCATGGTCCAGGGGTTAATAAAGATGCAGTCCCTTTTATTTACATTGTTTTATGGATTTGTCAGAAAAAAATTTCATGTGGGCTTCGCCGTATTTCTGGAACCAGCCGGATCCAGCAGGCAGCGACGGGCTGCCCCCAACCCCCAGGTGCCTATTTGTACCTGGCCGGACACAAGAATATAGGGGAGCCCTTTTTTTTATTATGGTGAGGGGGCGTGGCAGGGGCATAGCTGCAGCCCCATGGTCACACTACAATCCTGTCCCTAATACACTAACCTATGTAATGTGACAAGGGTGTTCTTGCTTAAAATGGCAATCATGTCACCAAACATATAGAAATACTTGCTGTAATCCTCTGCTGTACAATGATATGATGGTGCATAATGTGTAATGACATGTATGAGGCTGGGAGAACAAGCAAAGCATTGCACTGATCAGCTCTCCTATGGTCTCACCTCCCCCATACCTACTTGGTAAATTCCCACTAAGGATCTGCACTGTGTCTTCAGTGTCACAGCAAGGCATCTAGAGTCTGCAGCATCTATTACGCATAGTTTAAGTACATACAACTTATAGTACTCACCTGTATTAAGTAATATCCAATAAAGGTAAAAAAAAATGCTATTTTAATATTCCCAAGTACAGATTGTCCTTGGGCCTTTTCACATCAGGGTTGTGCTGCATTTTGATTGCAATGCATTTTTCAGCTGCACTAACGCTATCAAATGCTAGCATTAACGCAGCTGAATGTGACGCACTCCAGGGTACTCGGATCCCGGGTGTAGCTTTAAGGGACTGTCACTCGTGGCCGGTGCCCGCATCCGTGGCCCTGGTGGTCATGAAAAAAAGGTTTAATAAAAATAGAATAATAAAAGTTTTTTTAACGTGACGCCACCTGCAGTATCTGGTGATGGCACCAGCGCTGCCAGCAGATCTCCAGGGATGATGGGTAGGCAGCCGGATGATGTCGCCCCCTGCAGGCAGAGTGAAGTCCCCAGGGCAGTGAGGTAAAGAAATGGCTTCACACAGAGAGAGACGCAGTCTTCTCCTTGAGACTGGAACAAAGGTGGACAACTTAATAGAAGTAAGACGCAGGAAACCTTCTTTCTCTGCATGGGTGTTTACTGGTGACGTGAAACAGCTTTCCAGGTTACACAGCCATTGTCATTGGTACACAGTCACTTAGTTTCAAGTAGCTGGCCGGGTAGTCACCAATGTAAAGCCTCTCTGAGACCCTCAATGATATTCTTTCTGGTACAATCTCTGTCCTTTTCACTGTGCTCTCCTTACTATCCATGCGCAGCCTTGCACGGAGCCCTCTTCCTACCAGGCCCATTCGGTATATAGTGGTTACCCTTTTCTCTCTAAGGGGCTCAACCCAGTTTGGAGCTCCTGGTGGGGACGTGCGTGTTGGACCAGGTCGGGGCTATATGAAAGGCCTTCGACCCACCGGGTTTGACTTCTCAGAGCTAAACTTTCCTGCACCATACTTGAAGACGGTACTCTGTCTTGGACTACGTTCCCTCCGGACCGGTTTTCGGCACGGTCCGGCCCCGGGCTTCCTCAAGCCAGGGATCCCTCTTCTGTCTGGGCTGCTTTTTTTACAGGCACCCTCCATTTCACTCTCCTCATGACGACTCCTCTCACAGACTGACTGTCAATCCCGCTTATCTCACTACACCCTAGCTCCTCCCACCGGGACTGGTTCCCTAGCAACAGGTTAACCAAAAGATCCCCTAACGTAAGTATATGAATGCAGGGATGAGGCCTCAGATCTAACATTACCATCTGGTGACAGGGATACCACACACTCTAGTCTCGGTGCAGTACCCCTTTTGTGGCGCACTGACCAATGTGGCGCCACAAATGCATCCCATAGACTTATATAGGAAATGCATTGCAAACACAAGGCCAAATGCAGTTGTTATTGAAACACATGCATTTTTACCCAGCGCACAGGGAAACGTTGCTTGCAACATTTCCTATTGCGCTAGATAAAAAAGCATGCATTTCAATCCTGACTGCATTTGGCATTGCGTTTACAATGTGTTTCCCATACAAGTCTATGGGATGCATTCAGCTGTGTTAACGCTAGCATTTGATAGTGTTAGCGCACTGCAAAACGCATTGCTGCAAAACGCAAGGCACTGCGTTAGATGTGAACTTAGCATTATATTATGATACCAATGTAAATCTAGGAATATATATAGTATTATGGTTTATTCTGTTTATCATTCAATGTGAAGGTACTTTCTGTTTTTGTTACGGTCTTGTAGGCAGTTTTAGGCTATTTGACAACTCAGGTCCATGTGTAAAGAATTGCAATATGCAATACAAATATGCTTGTTCACAAAAGCTTCAGTTTATGGCAATTTGTCCATGCAGTTCTGAGAGAACACTCCTGTCACATTACATAAGATGGTATATCAGGGGCTGGATTGTAGTATGAGCATGGGGTCAGCAGCCATGCCCCCTGCCATGTTCCCTCTCCATACAGAAGTGTGAGGGGGCTGGAATACAAAATAATCCTGCAGCTCCCAGAATCCACACCCATGACACACTTCCTACTCTCACCAGCCGCATGAGTCTCTCAGGCTGAAATTCTACATCCCGCGAGGTAGGGGGAGAGCAAAAAAGCAGGTATGAATTATAAGCGACAACTAGTCTCTCTCTCAGTGGTTAGCACTGCAGCCTTGCAGCGCTGGGGTGCTGAGTTCAATTCCCACCAAGAACAACATCTGCAAGGAGTTTGTATATTATCTCCATGTTTATGTGGGTTTTCTCTGACACTCCAAAGAGCTACACTGAAAAGATGGTTAGATTGTGATCTCCAATGGGGACAGTGTTGCAAATGTATGTTAAGCACTATGGAATTAATAGTGTGATATAAATAAATAAATATATATACATATATATAGGTTGGGCCATTTATATGGATGCACCTAAATAAAATGGGAATGGTTGGTGATATCAACTTCCTGTTTGTAGCACATTAGTATATGGGAGGGGGAAAACTTTTCCAGATGGGTGGTGACCATGGTGGCCATTTTGAAGTCGGCTATTTTGGATCCAACTTTATTTGTTTTAAGGGGAAGAGGGTCATGTGACACACCAAACTTCTTGAGAATTCCATAAGAAAAACAATGATGTGCTTGGTTTTAACGTAACTTTATTATTTCATGAGTTATTTACAAGTTTATGATCAGTTATAAAATGTGTTCAAAGTGCTGCCCATTGTGTTGTATTGTCAATGCAACCCTCTTCTCCCACTCTTGACACACTGATAGCAACACCGCAGAAGAAATACTAGCACAGGCTTCCAGTATCTGTTGTTTCAGATGCTTCACATCTCGTATCTTCACAGCATAGACAACTGCTTTCAGATGAGTGATGAGGCAAACTTTTTTGTGAATGGTGAAGTTAACAAACAAAACAACCGCTATTGATCTGACACTAATCCAGACATCTAAAATTGCTACATGATTCAGATATCCAGTGGCGTTGAGGCTTCCATTGATGAAGAATGGCCCCACTATCTTTGCACCCCATATACCACACCATACCATCAATTTTTGTGCTCCAACAGTCTAGGAGGGATCTATCCACTATGGGTTACTGTCAGACCAATAGCGGTGGATTTGTTTAACTTCACCATTCACAAAAAAGTTTGCCTCATCCCTCATCTGAAGGCAATTGTCTCTGCTGTGAAGATACGAGACGTGCAGCATCTGAAACAACAAATACTGGAAGTCTGCATCAAAGGTGGGAGAAGAGGGTTGCATTGACAATCCAACAGAGTGGGCAGCACTTTGAACACATTTTATAAGTGATCATAAACTTGTAAATAACTCATGAAAGAATAAAGTTACATTAAAACCAAGCACACCATTGTTTTTTATTATGAAATTAGTAAAAAGGCCCGATGCAATTGCATCGGGAGCGCAGTGAAATGAATTGTGTGTATAGAGGCGGGTCAGTGAGTAGCAGAGTATACAGGGGGCTCTGTGGGTAGCAGAGTATACAGGCGGGTATTTGGGTAGCAGAGTATACATACGGCTCTGAGGGTAGCAGATTATACAGGCGGCTCTGTGGGTAGCAGAGTATACAGAAGACTCTGTGGGTAGCAGATTATACAGGTGGCTCTGTGGGTAGCAAAGTATACAGGCGGCTGTGTGGGTAGCAAAGTATACAGGAGGGTCTGTGGGTAGCCGAGTATACAAGCGGCTTTGTGGGTAGCAGATTATACAGGCGGCTTTGTGGGTAGCAGAGTATACAGAAGGCTCTGTGGGTAGCAGAATATACAGGCGGCTCTGTGGGTAGCAGAGTATAGAGGCGGCTCTGTGTGGGTAGGCGAGTATAGAGGCTGCTCTGTGGGTAGCAGAGTATAGAGGCGGCTCTGTGAGTAGCAGAGTATAGAGGCGGCTCTGTGGGTAGCAGAGTATAGAGGTGGGTATTTGGGTAGTAGATTATACAGGTGGCTCTGTGGGTAGCAAAGTATACAGGCGGCTGTGTGGGTAGCAAAGTATACAGGCGGGTCTGTGGGTAGCAGAGTATACAGACGGCTTTGTGGGTAGCAGAGTATACAGAAGGCTCTGTGGGTAGCAGATTATACAGGCGGCTCTGTGGGTAGCAAAGTATACAGGCGGCTGTGTGGGTAGCAAAGTATACAGGCGGGTCTGTGGGTAGCAGAGTATACAGGCGGCTTTGTGGGTAGCAGATTATACAGGCGGCTTTGTGGGTAGCAGAGTATACAGAAGGCTCTGTGGGTAGCAGATTATACAAGCGGCTCTGTGGGTAGCAGAGTATAGAGGCGGCTCTGTGGGTAGGCGAATATAGAGGTGGCTCTGTGGGTAGGCAAGCATAGAGGCGGCTCTGTGGGTAGCAGAGTATAGAGGCGGCTCTGTGGGTAGCAGTGTATAGAGGCGGCTCTGTGGGTAGCAGAGTATACAGGAGGCACTGTGGGTAGCAGAGTATACAGGCGGGTCTGTGGGTAGCAGAGTATACAGGCGGGTCTGTGGGTAGAAGAGTATAGAAACGTCTCTGTGGGTAGCAGAGTATACAGGCGGGTTTGTGGGTAGCAGATTATACAGGCGGCTCTGTGGGTAGCAGAGTATACAGGCGGCTCTGTGGGTAGCAGAGTATGATGTGGCGGAAGGCTGGAGGGGTGAGGAGAGCAGAGGCTGGAGGGGTGAGAAGAGCAGAGGCTGGAGGGGTGAGGAGAGCAGAGGCTGGAGGGGTGAGGAGAGGTGAGGTTGTAGGGGTGAGGAGAGGTGGGGCTGGAGGGGTAGGGGAGGTGGGGCTGGAGGGGTGAGGAGAGATGAGGCAGGAGGGGTGAGGAGAGGTGTTGGTGGAGGGGTGAGGAGAGGTGAGACTGGAGGGGTGAGGAGAGATGCGGCTGGAGGGGTGAGGAGAGCTTAGGCTGGAGGGGTGAAGAGAGGTGGGGGTGGAGAGGTGAAGAGAGGAGCGGCTGGAGGGGTTAGGAGAGGTCCAGCTGGAGGGGTGAGGAGAGCAGAGGCTGGAGGGGTGAAGGGAGGTGGGGGTGGAGGGGAGAGGTGAGGGTGGAGGGGTGAGGAGAGTTCCGGCTGGAGGGGTGAGGAGAGGTGCGACTGGAGGGGTGAGGAGAGGTGCGGATGGAGGGATGAGGAGAGGTCCGGCTGGAAGAATGAGGAGAGGTGCGGCTGGAGGGGTGAGGAGAGGTCCTGCTGGAGGGGTGAGGAGAGGTCCGGCTGAAGGGGTGAGGAGAGGTCCGGCTGGAGGGGTGAGGAGAGATCAGGCTGTACGGGTAAGGAGAGGTCCGGCTGCAGGGGTGAGGAGAGGTCCGGATGGAGGGGTGAGGAGAGGTGCGGGTGTAGGGATGAGGAGAGGTGAGGCTGGAGGGGTGAGTAGAGGTCTAGCTGGAGGGGTGAGGAGTGGTCAGGCTGGAGGGGTGAGGAGAGGTGGGGCTGGAGGGGTGAGGTCATGGAGGGGTGAGGAGGTCGCTGAGGGCTGAGAGAGGTGGGATGGAGGTGAGGAGAGGTCCGGCTGGAGGGGTGAGGAGAGGTGCGGATGGAGGGTGAGGAGAGGTCGGCGGAGATGAGAGGTGCGTAGAGGAATGAGGAGGTGCAGATGGAGGTGAGGAGAGTCGGTGAAAGGGGGGAGGAGAGGTCAGGCTGTAGGGTTAGGGAGGTGCGGCTGATGAGGAATGAGGAGAGGTGCAGATGGAGGGGTGAGGAGAGGTCGGCTGGAGGAGGGGTCGCTGGAGGTGAGGAGGGTCAGGCTGAGGGGTGAGGTGAGGTGGGCTGGAGGGGTGAGGAGAGGTGAGGCAGGAGGGGTGAGAGAGGTGCGATGGAGGGGTGTAGAGAGGTCGGCTGGAGGGGTGAGGAGAGGTCAGGCTGGAGGGGTGAGGAGAGGTCGGATGGAGGGGTGAGGAGAGGTCCGGCTAGAGGGGTGAGAGAGGTCGGATGGAGGGGTGAGGAGAGGTGCGGATGGAGGGGTGAGGAGAGGTGCGGCTGGAGGGGTGAGGAGAGGTCAGGCTGGAGGGGTGAGGAGAGGTCAGGCTGGAGGGGTGAGTAGAAGGTCAGGCTGGAGGGGTGAGGAGAGGTCAGGCTGGAGGGGTGAGGAGAGGTGAGGCTGGAGTGGTGAGGAGAGGTCAGGCTGGAGGGGTGAGGAGAGGCAGGCTGGAGGGGTGAGGAGAGGTCCGGCTGGAGGGGTGAGGAGAGGTCAGGCTGGAGGGGTGAGGAGAGGTGAGGCTGGAGGGGGGTGAGGAGAGGTCAGGGGAGGGTGAGCGTATATCCCTCTGGAGTGTGTGGATTGAAGGTGGGGCTGGAGGTTCAACAGCTCGACTGACCTGTCTTATTGAGGCAGAGGGGTTTATGCTCAGTGAGTAGCTGCAAGTGACCATCTATGCGCCTACCAATCATCTGGGACTGTGGAGAAAGGGTGGGCACATTGGCATTTCACAGTCCTACACTGACGCCGTCTCTTTGCTGCAAATGCTGTTCCTTACTCCGCTCAGGGCAGGCCTACCTCGACCCCAGCGTGAGGCTGGCGGTAGTGCTATCGGCCACTCACCGCCATAGCCGACACTGGCGCCGTTGTGGTGGTGCGCCTGAGGCTCCCGCTCAGTGACTGGGTGTTATCGCACTCACGCCATACTGCTCGCTGCTGTGGTGTGGGGCGGATCGCCATCTGCGACTATGCTCCTGGGTGTGCAGAAGTCTAGATAGCTAGCGAGCAGCGGGGCCGACGGTTGCCAGGATGGGGGCGGTGTCAGGTAGTGCGGCTGCGGCTCGCGATGACGCTACGCGTCATCGCTCGCAGTGCCGCAGAGGATTTTGGGATTCGGCTACAGTGCCCGAATCCCAAACTCCCGATTATATAAGTAGATTCTCAATGAGTTTGATGTGCACATGACCCTTTTCCCAATGAAAAAAATAAAGTTGGATCCAAAATGGCTGCTATGGTCCCCACCCATCTGGAAAGGTTTTCCCCCTCCCATATACTAATGTGCCACAAACAGGAAGCTGATATCACGAACCATTCCTATTTTTTTAGGTGTATCCATATAAATGGCCCACCCTGTGTGTGTGTGTATATACATATATATATATATATATATATATATATATACATATAAATATATGTCCCTTACACAAAACAAAGAAGAAGAGTTGTTTTACTTCTAGTCTCTGTAGCTTTCCATGAGTAGCAGCTGCACTAAGGAGAGGGAGATAAGACACGTACCACAATGAAGCAAGGTTTTGTATGTACACTTTTAGGTTCTCCAATATGAAACTTGCTCTCTGTCCAGCTGTGAACAGATTTCATATTGCAACCTGTGGTAAAAATCATGCAGGCTGCATTTTTCGGACCGGTAGCAAAACAGGATCCGTTTTTTTTAACACGGGCGCCTATGGGATCCGGTACCGCAAGGTACGTTAATGTACTTTCTGGTACCGGATCCGGATCCAGATGTGGTTTTCAAAATGGCAAAAACCCACATTCCAAAACCAGATGCATTAATGCATCAAAATCCGGAATGAGGGTTGCAATTTTACTAACAAAGGCACACGGTAAAATCGCATCCGGTAATGGATGCAATTACCGCATTGTGCCTTTTAATTGTGACCCTAGCCTAATTGAAAGATTGACACCTGTTCTGAGTTTTGGAGACACTTCTAGTTTTGACAAACAAACCGGATCGAACCTGATCAGGGTAAAAACTACAGTGGAAAACCAGTTTTAGGCCGACTTCACACCACGGGCTAAACAGGTCTGGGGATGTTCGATGTGAATCGGACAGCCCCGGACCCAATTTGCAAACAGATCCGGAGGGCAAATATGCCCTCCGGTCCATTTTGCAACCGGATTCCTCAATTGCAGCTGCAATTTCAAGATGGCGGCTAGCCAACTCTTGTCTGCATTCATTTACCATTTGTGTGCGCCAAGAGTGGGTTGTAGCGGAAATTAGGATGCACCAAAGGACTCCGTATTCTCGTCAGTGTTTGTGTCTGTCCGATCCACCTGCTGGGATTTAATCTCTAATCTCAGTGTCCAGCTAAAAACCAACACTTGTCTGCATTCATTTACCATTTGTGTGCGCCAGGAGTGAGTTGTAGCGGAAATTAGGATACGCCAAAACGTCAGCGTTTGTGTCTGACCGGTCCACCTGCTGGGATTTAACCTCTAATCTCTAATCTTAGTGTCCAGCTAAAAACCAATTCCTGTCTGCATTCATTTACCATCTTAGGAGTGGCTTGTAGCTCCAAGTAGTATACGCCAAAACACGGTATACGCGTCAGCATTTGTGTCTGACCGTTCCAGCTGCCGGGATTAAACCGTTGTATTCTGTAATCTCAGCGTGTAGCTAAAAATCATCTTTTGGGCGCCTTCATTTAGCTGTATAAAGGCAGCACAACATTGAAAATGTGCAAGGCTGGTGGCAAGGGACAAGGAACTGGACGTGATGGTGGTGCAGGCAGAGGCTGACACCGTGTGCAAGCTCGAATTGCGCCACGACAAACGCACACATCATCTCGATCGACCTTCCTGTCCCAATTTCTAGGGGACCGCAGCAGTACACCACTATTAAACCAAGACCAGTGTCAAGAGGTTGCTAGTTGGATAGTCAGTTTGGCACCACCTGTCTTCCACACGGTCAAGTGTCAGTGACCGTGAGACTGGACCGCATTTCCACACCCTGATCCTCCTTCCTCCCACCATGCCGAGTGCCCGGCACCTGACTTAACTGATCCCACACTTGGACACTCTGAAGACCTGTTCACTTATCCATTTGTAGATTCTGGCCTCTTGCCAGCTCCAGTTTAAGTGGGTCATGAGGAGATCGTATGTACCGATGCACAAATATTTGAGCAGTCATGGTCTCACGAACGCAACGGTGGGAACGTGTCTCAACAAGAGGTAGACGATGATGAGACACAATTGCCAGAAAGTCAGGAGGAGGACCAGGGTGCGGAAGTGGAAGACGATGTGGTGGATGATCCAGTAACTGACCCAACCTGACAGGAGGACATGCAGAACGAAGACAGCAGTGCACAGAGGGAGTTAGGTGTAGCATCACAACAGGCCGGAAGAAGCAGGGTCGTGTCCGCAGGCAGAAGGCAGGCAACCGTTCCCTGAAACAACAACACGACAGAAGTTGCCAGTACAACTGTTAGGTCTTCCCAAGTCTGGCTGTTTTTTAAGGTGTCTGCAGATAATTCCAAAAAGGCCATTTGCAACACCTGCCATGCCAGCTTCAGCAGGGGTAGCAAAACTAGCAGCCTGACCACCACCAGCTTGATCAGGCACATGTCAGCAAAGCACCCGACTTTGTGGGATGTACACCAGAGTCCAGGAGCAGTGTCTACGGGTGACACCGCTGCGTCTTCCACTGCTGTGGGTGCAAGACAATCCCCTGTCCATACTGCAAGCGAAGATGCCTCCTGTCCTTCACCTGTAGTTGCACAAGCAGAAATAGCACCATCATCAACCACGTCCTTGTCCCAGCGCAGCGTTCAATTATCCATACACCAATCTTTGAAACGCAGGCGCAAATACGTTGCCAACGCCCCACATGCCACAGTTCTAAATGCACACATTTTGTGACTACTTGTACTGGAAATGTTGCCTTTTAGGCTAGTGGAGACGGAAGCTGTCCCACTTTACTCGGTCCCCAGCCGCCACTATTTTTCCCGGTGTGCCGTCCCCTCATTACATAAGCACTAGGGATGGGCGAATCTACTCGCTAGGACTCGTTACTCGGCGAGTAGTAAGGGACTCGCAGGACTCGGTACTCTGCGAGTTTCCCAGCGTTTACTCGCACAGTAACGAGTCCAATGCAAATCAATGGCAATCTTAGTTTTGTCAGAGATTCTTGCATTGGACTCGCTACTGTGCCAGTGATAGCAGGGAAACTCGCAAAGTAACTGCTGTTACTTTGCCAGCTGAGTCGGCTGTCTGCTCTGTGTGCAGGCTGCCGCAGCTCCAGGGTCCTAGAGCCCGCCTGCTCTCCCTGTGCACAGAGATGATGTAGCAGAGCTGAGATTGTTCTCAGTCTGCTCATTCCCTGTGCATAGACATATATATCTATGCATAGGGGATGTAGCAGAGAGGACATCGCGTTTTGGACTACGTCGGACGAAAAAGGATTTTTTTAATTAAAGATGGAGTCCCTAATGGCTTTTTTATTTTATTTCTAATAAAAAATTTTCTCTGTGTTGTGTTTTTTTTAACCCTTTATTGGAGATTCTTAGTGGCCGGGTCAAACCTGGTCTGACATTAAGAATCTCGGGCTTAATACCAGCTTGTATAACAAAGCTGGTATTAACCCCTTTATTACCCAGCGTGCCACCGCCACCAGGGCCACTGGAAGAGTGGGGTTCAGCGCCAGAGCATGGTACTTCAATGAACGTGCCATCTTCTGGGGCGGCTGCGGGCTGCAATTTGCAGCGGGGGTGCCCAGAAAGCTTGGGCCTCCCTGCGCTGCGGATTCCAGCCCCCAGCTGCTTAGCTGTACCTGGCTAGACATAGAAATTGCGTGAATCCCCACGCATTTTTTTTTTATTATTTCATGAAATTCATGAAATAATAAAAAAAGAGGGCTCGCCTATATTCTTGTGTCCGGCCAGGTACAAAAAGGCACCTGGGGGTTGGGGAAGCCCGTCGCTGCCTGCTGGATCCGGCTGGTTCCAGAAATACGGCGAAGCCCACGTGAAATTTTTTTCTGACAAATCCATAAAACAATGTAAATAAAAGGGACTGAATCTTTATTAACCCCTGGACCATGGGCGAGGGGTTAATAAAGAGGCAGTCTCTTTTTTAGGATTGTTTTATTGATTTTTCAGAAAAAAAATTACATGGCCTTCGCCGTATTTCTGGAACCAGCCGGATCCAGCAGGCAGCGACGGGCTGCCCCCAACCCCCAGGTGCCTATTTGTACCTGGCCAGACACAAGAATATAGTGGAGCCCTTTTTTTTTATTATTTCATGAATTTCATGAAATAATTAAAAAAAAATGCGTGGGGCTCCGCGCAATTTCTATGTCTAGCCAGGTACAGCTAAGCAGCTGGGGGCTGGAATCCGCAGCGCAGGGATGCCCAAGCTTTCTGGGCACCCCCCGCTGCAATTTGCAGCCCGCAGCCGCCCCAGAAGATGGCGCGTTCATTGAAGCGCCATCCTCTGGCGCTGAACACCGCTCTTCCAGCGGCCCTGGTGGCGGTGGCACGCTGGGTAATAAAGAGGTTAGGGCCAGCTTTGTATTATCAGCTGGCCCTAAGCCCGAAATTTATGGCGGTCACGCCAATATTAGACATGACCGCCATGAATTTCTATTAAATTGTTTTAAAAAAAACACAACACAGAGAAAAATTTTTATTAGAAATAAAAAAAAAAGCCATTAGGGACTCCATCTTTAATTAAAAAAATCCTCTTCCGTCCGACGCAGTCCAAAACGCAATGTCCTCTCTGCTACATCCCCTGTGCATAGATATAGATGTCTATGCACAGGGAATGAGCAGACTGAGAACAATCTCAGCTCTGCTACATCAGGCAGCAGACGGGCTCTAGGACCCTGGAGCTGCAGCAGCCTGCAGGACTCTTATCTGTGCGAGTTTCCCAGCGATTACTTGCACAGTAAACGAGTCCAATGTAAATCAATGGAAATCCTAGTTTAGAGTCTCTGACAAAACTAGGATTGCTTCAGGCTGAAGCTTCCGAGACACATCTGTGATTTGTAAATCGCACACTACTCACTATTACTCGCTTCCTCATTCATTAACATTGGACTCGCTAGACTCGCAACGAGTAGCGAGTCCCGGGCTCGGGCTCGCTACAGTCAAGCGATTCCGAGTAATTTAGGATTCGCCCATCACTAATGAGCACGTGTCACAAAACATCATACGTGCCCTTAACCACGCAGTTTCAGGCAAAGTCTACCTAACCACGGACATGTGGACAAGTGCTTGTGGGCAGGGCTGGTACATCTCACTGACAGCACACTGGGTTAATATTCTGGAAGCCGGGACCCAGTCTGAGCTTGGGATGGAACACGTCCTTCCGACACCAAGGATTGCAGGCCCTAACTCAGTCAGGATTTCACCCACAGTGTGCAGCTCTGGAACATCATGCTCCTTAGCCTCCTCCTCCTCCACTTCACCCTCCCCACCAGTCCCAAGCTGGTAGCACTGCAGCACTGCCTCGGCTAAGCGGCAACAGGCTGTGCTGAAGCTAATATGTATAGGTGATAAACCCCACAATGCAACTGAAGAGTTGTGAGCAGCTCTGAAACAGCAGGCAGATCACTGGCTCACACCGCTGAACCTACAGCCAGGCATGGTCATGTGTGACAATGGCCGGAACCTGGTGGAGGCTCTGAGGCGAGGCGAGCTGACACATGTTTCATACGTGGCCCATGTGCTCAACTTCGTGGTTCAGTGGTTTTTAAATCCTACCCGGAGCTGTCGGATCTGCTCGTCAAAGTACGCCGCCTGTGTGCCCATTTTAGAAAGTCACCTACTACTTCTGCCGCCCTTGCCGGCTTTCAGCGGCATTTGCAGCTTCCGGCTCACAGACTGGTGTGTGATATCCCCACGCATTGGAATTCCACACTGCACATGTTGGTCAGGATTTGTGATCAGAAGAGGGCAGTTGTTGAGTACCCGCATCAACTAGGCTGTCGGTATACGGTTAAAACTCCACACATAAGACCTCAGGAGTGGACATAGATGTCCGACATATGTACTGTCCTCCAAAACTTTGAGGACTTCACCAAGATGGTGAGCGGCGATAACGCCATCATTAGTGTCACCATCCCGCTTCTCTGTCTTCTAAAACGCTCTCTGCTCAAAATCAAAGACATTGCATTGCAGGCAGAGCACGATGAGTTGGAGCAAGAAACCGTACTGAGTGATTACACACAGCCCAGCCTCATCTCATCCCAACATGCATTGGAGGACTATGACGAGGAGGATGAAGAAATAGAGCTACTTTCATGCGAAATTGACGGAAATGCATGCACAACCGTCAGACCGTCGGTTCAGCGTGGATGGCCAGTGGACAGGGGAGACGAGGAGGAGGATGATGAGCCAGCATGGACAGTCATGCTGTTGGTGAGGACCCTGAAGTCTTGCCTGTTAACAGTCTGGTGCACATGGCTGACTTTATGTTACGCTGCCTGTCTCGTGACCCTCGCGTTATCAACATCTTGGTGGATACTCATTACTGGTTGGTGACACATTTAGACCCATGCTACAAGGAGAACTTTATTTCTCTTATTCCTGAGGCGGAGAGGTCTACAAAAATGCTGCAGTACCAGAAGGCCACAGTCGTGGAATTAGTCAAAAAATTCCCTTCTGAAAACGCTAGCGGCAGAGGTCACGATTCGGTGGACAACCAAGGCGTCCGGCCGAGAGAGGCACAAGTCCAATCTAGCAGAGGTAGTGGAACAGTCTCAAAGATCTGGGACACTTTTCTCAGCACCTCCCTTACCACAGGCCCTGAGGTGCGGGGTAGTGTCACAAGGACTGCAAAGTTTGCGAAGATGCTGAGGGAGTACCTTGCCAATCATACAAAAGTGCTCCTAGTCTCCTCTGTGCCCTATAATTATTGGGTAACCAAGCTGGACACGTGGCAGGAATTGTCTCTACGCCTTAGAAGTCCTGGCTTGCCCTGCCGCTAGCGTTTTGTCAGAGCGTGTTTTTAGTGCCACAGGTGGAATCATTACTGATAAACGCACCCGCCTGTCAACAGAAAATGCTGATAGGCTGACTCTGATCAAGTGTGGCAAATGGAGAAAGAATCAGGCACTGACCTGCTTAAAGTCTCTCGTGTTGTACAGCGGTGATAGTGAAATCCTGTTGCTCAGCTGAAGTAGCCTGTTGAAGCGGAAGTCCGCGAAACGGACCGTTGCTCCCCCTGCACCTCCCTGCCCAGCACCTAAGATGTAACCCGAGAAAGCACAATAAAGCCGGTATGTAAAAAAAAGATCTCCTGAGTGCCGCTGTTCTCATTTTTTGTTCTGCTGACTCTGATCAAGATGAACAAGGGTTGGATTGGGCCTGACTTCACCACACCACCACCAAATGATAGTGGAATTTATATTTTGTGCCGGTAAATTGCCATGCACCTCCGCACACCCACACATGGGTACACACTTCATGTAATTGGCTGCTTGCTGTACTGCTCCTCCTTCTCCTCATCCACCACCATCATATGATCAGTGTGACCGTGGATCATGATGCCACGAAAACATAATTTTTTTACATCATATTTGTGATGATGATGACCCTAACCGTTCAAAAGTTAGGCAGTAGTTTCATGTATACCCCCCAGGGGTAAATGTTTTAGTCCATGCTTACAGAATGGGCATTACAAGTACAGGAGACCCGATCCTTTGTAATGGGAACAATATTTAGAGACTCTCCTCCATGTTTCTTTCCAGGGGCATTGAAGTGCCTCCCAACTTTTTGCAGCCCTGCCTAGGGCAATACTACAAAAGACCCACTTCCTTATAATGGGCACATTATTTAAAGAGGCCCTCATGCACGTCTCTATCCAGGGGCATTGAAGTGCCTTCCAACTTTCGGCTGCCCTGCCTAAAGCATTACTACAAAAGACCCACTTCCTTAAACTGGGCACATTATTTAAAGAGGCCCTCATGCACGGCTCTATCCAGGGCATCAGAGTGCCACACAATTTTTGGCTGCATTGACAAAGGGCAATGCTACAAAAGATCCATTTCCTTATAATGGGCACATTATTTAAAGAGGCCCTCATGCACATCTCTATCCAGGGGCATTGAAGTGGCTCCCAACTTTTGGCTGCCCTGCCTAGGGCAATACTACAAAAGACTCACTTCCTTATAATCGGCACAATATTTAAAGAGGCCCTCATGCACGTCTCTATCCAGGGCATTGAAGTGCCTCCCAACTTTTGGCAGCCCTGCCTAGTGCAATAATATAAAAGAGCCACTTCCTTATAATGGGCACATTATTTAAAGAGGCCCTCATGCATGGCTTTATCCAGGGGCATCAGAGTGCCACACAATTTTTGTCTGCCTTGACAAAGGGCAATACTACAAAAGACCCACTTCCTTATAATGGGCACATTATTTAAAGAGGCTCTCATGCACTCATGCATGTCTCTTTCCAGGGGCATTGGGGGTGCCTCCCAATGTTTAGCAGCCCTGCCTAGGTCAATACAACAAAAGACCCACTTCCTTAAAATGGGCACATTATTTAAAGAGGCCCTCATGCACGCCTCTATCCAGGGGCATCAGAGTGCCACACAATTTTTGGCAGCCCTGCTTAGGACAATACTACAAAAGACCCACTTCCTTATATTGGGCACAATATTTAAAGAGGCCCTCATGCATGTCTCTATCCAGGGGCATTGGGGTGCCTCCCAATTTTTGTCTGATCTGCCTAAGGGCAATACTACAAAAGACCCACTTCCTTAAAATGGGCACATTATTTAAAGAGGCCCTCATGTACGTCTCTCCCAGGGGCATCGGAGTGCCACACACTTTTAAAAAAAAAAATCTTTCATGTAATCCAAAAACTAACATACACCAACTCTGTCTCACAAGTGAGTATGAGCCCTTAATATTTTCTCCAGGAAAATCCATTTTGGTTTCATTTTGTAACGTTTTCTTGACAGTCCTTAAAAGTGGCGTAATACTCTGACAACATTGTTCACAGCAGTGACCTTGGAGTCTGAAATGCTTACAGGGTCTTCCCCATGCTGTTCCCATGTTATTTGAGCACTGTTCTGATACTTTTGTAACATTTTTAGGGTTTATCCATGTTGCCGGGGGTCATGCCAGAAAAATACACGGGTCTCCCATAGGATAACACTGGGCTCGGTGCTTGGGCCGAGTACACGAGTATCTTGGGATGCTCGGCCTGAGCTTCGAGCACCTGAGCATTTTAGTACTCGCTCATCTCTAGTGCTGACTGAGGTCAGTAGATAGTGGTGTGTTGACATATCCACTGAAGTGAAGGACTGTATGTTATGTACCCTACCTTGTGTGAACTGTGGGTACGGTTATCATCTACATAGCCGGAGTACCGGTTTATGAGTGAAAATAAACTTGAATGGACTATCTTTTATAGAAATAACAGTTACAAGAAGGAAAAAACGGGCATTTCTGAGACTGGTGGTAATCCGAATAGGAGATCAGAAATAGCATCCAGAAAACCGGGGTTACTCTACAGAGTTGAAGACTGATGAATGCGGTAAAAATGCGGTAAAGATGCGGCACTCACCCGCATGCTGGTTTCAATGCGGCTTTATTTAATCAATGTGCTTACAAACAGAGGAGGGAGGAGGTGCATGGGACTATGGTCACCGTTTCGCTAAACCGTAGTCCCGTGCTCCTCCTCCTTCCTCTGTTTGTAACCGCAAGGATTAAATAAAGTTGCATTGAAAGAGTACCTATGTTTCTGAATTGTGTAGCTAAAGCGAGTGTTCCCCAACACGCTCAGTAGTCGCTATCTCACAATTGGTAAACAAGATACATTTGCTAAAAGGATTTTTTTTTTTGCCATCCCTACTGCTGGTACCTTAAGGGTACCTTTACACGTCGCAACATTGCATGCAGTTTCACTTGCAACTTACTGGTTGCAGTGAAATCATGGACACATTGTTCCATTTTGTGGCTGTGTACAAATGGAACAATGTGTCCATCATTTCACTGCAACCAATAAGTTGCAAGTGAAATTGCATGCAATGTTGCGACGTGTAAAGGTAACTTAAAAAGCAATGTTTTCCTTTTGTCAAAATATCACATAGTACACACTTTGTACACACTGATTTGTATATACTCGTGTATAAGCCGACCCGTGTATAAGCCGACCCCCCTACTTTTGCCCCCAAAACCTGGGAAAATCTATTGACTCGTGTATAAGCCGAGGGTGGACCCTAGCACAAGTATACAGCCCCCAGCAGTGTGGTATACACCAGTCCCAGAGGTAGATACAGCAGCCCCAGTGGTAGTATACACGCAGCCCCAGTAGTATATACAGCCCCAGTGGTATATACAGCTCCAGTGGTAGTATAGACGCAGCCCTAGTAGTATATACAGCCCCAGTGGTAGTATATACAGCCCCAGTGGTAGTATACAGGGCCCCAGCAGTATATACAGCCCCAGTGGTTTATACAGCCCCAGTGGTAGTATAGACGCAGCCCTAGTAGTATATACAGCCCCAGTGGTAGTATACAGGGCCCCAGCAGTATATACAGCCCCAGTGGTTTATACAGCCCCAGTGGTAGTATACAGGGCCCCAGAGGTATATACAGCCCCAGCAGTATATACAGCCCCAGTGGTTTATACAGCCCCAGTGGTAGTATACAGGGCCCCAGAGGTATATACAGCCCCAGTGGTTTATACAGCCCCAGTGGTAGTATACAGGGCCCCAGAGGTATATACAGCCCCAGTGGTAGTATATACAGCCCCAGTGGTAGTATATACAGCCCCAGTGGTAGTATACAGGGCCCCAGCAGTATATACAGCCCCAGTGGTTTATACAGCCCCAGTGGTAGTATACAGGGCCCCAGAGGTATATACAGCCCCAGTGGTAGTATATACAGCCCCAGTGGTAGTATATACAGCCCCAGTGGTAGTATACAGGGCCCCAGCAGTATATACAGCCCCAGTGGTTTATACAGCCCCAGTGGTAGTATACAGGGCCCCAGAGGTATATACAGCCCCAGTGGTAGTATATACAGCCCCAGTGGTAGTATATACAGCCCCAGTGGTAGTATACAGGGCCCCAGCAGTATATACAGCCCCAGTGGTTTATACAGCCCCAGTGGTAGTATATACAGCCCCAGTGGTAGTATACAGGGCCCCAGAGGTATATAGCAGCCCCAGCGGTAGTATACAGGAATCCCCAGTAATGCAGGGCACCCCCAGCGTCTCTCCGGTCACCTGTAAAGGAAGCTATACTTATCACAGTGCTCTGTCCGCGCCCGCTCGCACCCGCTCTCAGCAGCCGACCGCGATCCTCCATCTTGCGTCTTCTTTCTTCCTGTTTCCTGTGCTCATCGCAGGGAATGACGTCATTGCCCGCGACGAGCACAGAAACAGGAAGAAAGAAGACGCAAGATGGAGGATCGCGGTCGGCTGCTGAGAGCGGGTGCGAGCGGGCGCGGACAGAGCACTGTGATAAGTATAGCTTCCTTTACAGGTGACCGGAGAGACGCTGGGGGGGGGCGTGCATTACTGGGGATGCGGGGGCTGCTGTATACCGATGTATACATCGGTATGTACCGATGTATACATCGGTATACAGCACTGACTCGCGTATAAGCCGAGGGGGGTACTTTTCAGCCCAATTTTTGGGCTGAAAAACTCGGCTTATACACGAGTATATACGGTACACATTAATTTTATTATTGTGTGTAGAATTAAGAGATGTAATTTGATCATATGATATACTGAACAATGACACAACTGAAGACAAATGACAACAATGGGTGTGAGTACTTTTTTCCCTGAGTGGGCGCAGTGTTTGTTAGTATACTTCACGGGCTACGGAGGAATACCACTTATTCTCTATCACGCCATCGCCCTAGGCTCAGGTGATTAGCTTTGGAGTAGGAACGTGTTGTGAAAACTAAAGGAACTGCAAATGGCAGGCTAGATTAACACCACGAAGTCTGTTAATTATTAAACACATTAGCATCTGTATCAAATGCCACAACTTTGTTTCACTTTGATTTATTTGACACATGGCCCCTAGTTAGGTTAATGGAGGCTCAGATATTGTTTAGCCATGTGTGGAAAATGGAGAGCATTTGCATTTTTCTTGAAATTTCACAACTTTTTAGACCATTCACTATTGCTTTTTACATATTTAATCTTGTAAGTATTTAGTGCCAATTAATCTAAATAGTCTTCAGTATGCAAATAAGTTTGAAAACAGAAATAGTCAAATAAATGTACGTCAAATAAAAAGAACATAAAACAAATAAAATTTTAACGTTTTAACGCTGCTGTTCTGTTCGGGTCATAGTTGGCCGTAGACCATTTATTTGTGGCCCTGTAGATATTTTTCTATACGTTTCTAAAACTTGAGGTTACTTGACTTTTCCTCATTTGGGGGGACCTATCTATGAGTATTTTTTTTTTTTGTGTGTGTTTACTTTTAGCTACACGCCGATTTGTACACTTGTCGTGTTCGGTCATAGTGACCCAGCATCATTTTTTACAGCTGTGAGGCCATATTTTCAGTGAAATAAAGGAGTTAAACCTCAGTTGGGTCTATTTATTGCATCTACTATTGCATATCAATTTATTTATTTCCTAAATTACTTTAATGGGGTCGTACACACGATCTGCAGGGTGTATGCATTGAGATCTGCGCACCATAAAAATGGCTTTATATTGATTATTTTTGGTGCGCAGTCTATACTAAAATGTAGAGAGCCTCCACAGAGATCACTTGGTGTGCACTACATGTGTATATTCTGCGCAGAATGGACGAACGAAAAAGTAGAGATAAGCTTGCCCCTATTTAAGACATTTGGGATAAATGGGTAGAAATTCTGCCAAAGTTATACAATGTTGGTGATGCAGTAACCGTTGATGAGCAACTAGTGTCATTTCGTGGTAGGTGCCCATTTCGACAGTATATACCAAGCAAGCCGGCAAAGTACGGTATAAAAATATGGGCATTATGTGACAGCACAAGTTATTACCTTTACAATGCACAGGTGTATACCGGAAAAACACCAGGACAAAGAGTAGAAAAAATCAGGGGATGATAGTTGTCCATGATTTGACATATGGACTGAAAGGACAAAATGTCACGTGATAATTTTTTTACTTCCTACCATTTAGGGCAAATGTTACCATGTTGGGTACGATCTGAAAAAACAAGCCTGAACTATCGCAAGGTATCTTGAGTAAAAGAAATGTACATAGTTCCATGTTCTACTTTACTGCAAATACAACAATTGTTGCGTATGTTCCAAAAAAAAATAAACAAGTAATACTAATTAGTGATGAGCGAGTACTAAAATGCTCGGGTGCTCGAAGCTCGGGCCGAGCATCCCGAGATACTCGTGTACTCGGCCCGAGTACCGAGCCCAATGTTATCCTATGGGAGACCCGAGTATTTTTATGAAATGACTGCCGGCAGCATGTAGAAACCCTAAAAATGTCACAAAAGTCTCAGAAGAGTGCTCAAATGACATGGCAACACCATGGGGAAGACCCCTGGAAGCATTTCTCACTCAAAAGTCACAGCTGTGAACAATCTTGTCCGAGTTTCACGCCAATTTTACGGAGTCACCAGAAAACCTTCCAAAATGACACCAAAATGAATATTTAGGGTGGAAATGTTAAGGGCACATATCCAATAGTGAGATACAGCTGGTGTATGTTACTTTTTGTGATTACATGAAAGATTTTACGTGAAAACATTGTGCGGCACTCCGATGACCCTGAGAAGAGACGTACATGAAGCCCTGTCTTGACATAATGTGCCCATTTTGAGGAACTGGGTCTATTGTAGTATTTTCCTTTGCCTGGGCAGTCCAAAATTGGGAGGTTCACCAATGCCCCTGGATAGAGACGTGCAGGAGGGCCTGTAAACCTGAAGTGGGTGTATTGTATTATAGCCCTTTGGCAGGGCAGCCAAAAATTGGGAGGCTCCACAATGATCCATGCATACAGACATGCATGAGGGCCTGTAAACCTGAAGTGCCCATTGTAAGGAAGTGGGTGTATTTTAGTATAGCCCTTTGACAGGGCAGCCAAAAATTGGGAGGCTCCACATTGTCCCTGGATAGAGACGTGCAGGAGGGCCTCAAAACATTTTTCCCATTGAAAAGGAGCGGGTATCCTGTCGTTGTAATGCCCATTCTAAAAGAATGGGCGTAAAAATTTACCACTGGGGTATACCTGAAACAACAGCCTAACTATTGTAATGGTCATCATGGTGGCACATGAGGAGAAGGAGGAGCAGTCCAGCGATTAGCCAAGGAAGAGGAAGACGACGTGGTGGATGATCCAGTAGCTGACCCAACCTGGCAGGAGGATATGCAGAGTGAGGACAGCAGTGCACAGGGGGAGGGAGGCGTAGCATCCCAACAGGCAGTACGAAGCAGGGTCGGGTCCGCAGGCAGAAGGTAGGCAACCGTTCCCGGGAACAACAACACGACACAAGGTGCCTGTGCAAATGTTAGGTCTGGCAGTTTTTTAAGTTGACTCCAGATGACTCTAAAAAGGCCTTTTGCAACACCTGCCATGCCAGCATCAGCAGGGGTACGAAAACTAGCAGCCTGACCACCACCAGCATGATCAGGCACATGTCAGCCAAGCACCCGACTTTGTGGGAAGTACAACAGAGTCGAGGAGCGGTGCTTGCTGATGTCACTGCTACGTCTTCGCGTGTTGTGCATGCGAGCCAATCCCCTGTACATGCTGGCCGCGAACAAGCCTCCGGCTCTGCACCTGAAGTTGCCCACGCACAAATAACACCACCATCAAGCACATCCTTGTCCCAGCGCAGCGTTTAATTATCCATTCAGCAAACCTTTGAATGCAGGCGCAAATACGCTGCCAACGCCCCACATGCCACAGTCCTGAATTCTCACATTTCGCGACTCATAGCGCTAGAAATGTTGCCTTTCCGGCTGGTGGAGACGGAAGCATTCCGCGACCTGATGGCGGCTGCTGTCCCACGTTACTCGGTCCCCAGCCGCCACTATTTCTCCAGATGTGTCGTCCTCGCATTGCATAACCACGTGTCCAACAGCATCACACGTGCCCTGAACAACGCTGTTTCAGCCAAAGTCCACCTAACCACAGACACGTGGACAAGTGCTTGTGGGCAAGGCCGCTACATCTCCTTGACAAAACACTGGGTTAATATTGTGGAGGCTGGGACCCAGTCTGAGCGAGGGACGGAAAACGTCCTTCCCACACCAAGGATAGCAGGCCCTACCTCTGTCAGGGTTTCACCGACACTCTACAGCTCCGGAATGTCATGTTCTTCAGCCTCCTCCTCCTGCGCATCCTCATCCACTGTACCCTCCACACCAGTCCCAAGCTGGAAGCACTGCAGCACTGCCTCTGCGAAGCGGCAACAGGCTGTGCTGAAGCTAGTCTGCATAGGTGACAAACCCCACAATGCAGAAGAGGTGTGGACAGCTCTGAAACAGCAGGCAGATCACTGGCTCACACCTCTGAACCTAAAGCCAGGAAAGGTCGTGTGTGACAATGGCCGGAACCTGGTGGCAGCTTTGAGGCGAGGCCAGCTGACGCATGTTCCATGCGTGGGCCATGTGCTCAACCTGGTGGTTCAGAGGTTTGTAAAGTCATACCCAGAGCTGTCTGAACTGCTGGTAAAAGTTTGCCGTCTGTCTGCACATTTTCGCAAGTCACCTGCTGCTTCAGCCGGCCTTGCCGGCTTTCAGCGCCGTTTGCGTCTTCCGGCCCACAGACTGGTGTTGTGTAATGTCCCCACGCGTTGAAATTCAACTCTGCACATGTTGGTCAGGATATGTGAGCAGAAGAGGGCAGTTGTTGACTACCTGCATCACCTAAGCCGCCGGGAAATGGGTCAAACTCCACACATAACACCTGAGGATGTTCGACCTATGTACCGTCTGCTGAAAAATAAAGAGGATGCATTGCAGGCTGAGCGCGATGACTTGGAGCAAGAAACAGTAGTGGGTGTGGGTGAAAACACACAGCCCAGCCTCCTGTCATCACAACGTGCAGTGGAGGACTATGACGAGGAGGAGGAGGATGAAGACATGGAGCAACTCTCTGGCCAAATGGAGGATATGACATGCACACCAGTCATACCCTCGATTCAGCGTGCCTGGCCAGAGGACAGGGGAGATGAGGAGGAGGAGGAGGAGGAGGACAGCATGTTCAGTCATCGTGTTGGTCTGGATACTGAAGTAATGGCTGTTAAGAGTCTGGCGCACATGGCTGACTTTATGGTAAGCTGCCTGGCTCGTGACCCTCGCGTTCAGAACATCTTGGCCGACAATCAGTACTGGTTGGCAACACTGTTAGACCCACGCTACAAGGAGAACTTTATGTCTCTCATTCCTGAGGCGGAGAGGTCAGCCAAAATGCAGCAGTTCCAGAAGGCCATAGTCACGGAAGTAGGCAAATCATTCCCCTCACAAAACGCTAGCGGCATAGGTCAGTAATCGGTGGACAACCAAGGCGTACGGCCAAGAGGTTCACAAGTCCAATCCGCCAGAGGTAGGGGAACAGTCTTTACGATGTGGGACAGTTTTCTCAGCCCCTCACGTACCACAGCCCCTGAGGTGCGGGGTAGTGCCACAAGAAATGCTACGTTTGGCCAGATGCTGAAGGAGTACCTTGCAGATCGAACAACTGTACTGCGAGATTCCTCTGTGCCTTACAATTATTGGGTCTCCAAGCTGGACACGTGGCATGAATTGGCTCTCTACGCCTTGGAAGTCCTGGCCTGCCCTGCCGCTAGCGTTTTGTCAGAGCGTGTTTTCAGTGCCGCAGGTGGAATCATTACTGATAAACGCACCCGCCTGTCAACTGAAAATGCTGACAGGCTGACTCTGATCAAGATGAACAAGGGTTGGATTGGGCCAGACTTCACCACACCACCAACAAATGACAACTGAATTTAAATTTTGTTATGGGAATTTGCCATGTACCTCCACTCACCCATGGGTACACACTTCTGGACTTCCGACTGTCCAAGTGTGGGATCAGTAATGTCCATGGACGTGTACTCGGCCTGGTGGTAGGAAGGAGGATCAGGTTGGGAAATGTGCGGTGCAGTATCACGACTACTGACACTTGACCGTGTGGAAGACAGGGTGTTTGTGGAGGTGCCAATCTGACTTGAAGCATTATCCGCTATCCAAGTAACAACCTGTTGACACTGGTGTTGGTTCAAGAGTGGTGTACTGCAGCGGGCCCCAAGAATTTGGGACAGGACATGTGATCGAGTAGATATGCCCCTTTGTTGCGAAATTAGTGTTTGCACACGACCTCAGCCTCTGCCTGCACCACCATCACGTTCACTTCCTTGTTCCTTGCCAACGCCCTTGCGCATTTTGCTTGTATACAGCGACAACAGTCTGGTGACTGTAATGGTCACAGGAGATTAGGATTTTAGTCCCTAACCTGTATCCAGGTAGTAAGTACAACAGTCTGGTGACTGTAATGGTCACAGGAGAGTAGGATTTTAGTCCCTAACCTGTATCAAGGTAGTAAGTACAACAGTCTGGTGACTGTAATGGTCACAGGAGAGTAGGATTTTAGTCCCTAACCTGTATCAAGGTAGTAAGTACAACAGTCTGGTGACTGTTATGGTCACAGGAGAGAAGGATTTTAGTCCCTAACCCGTATCAAGCTAGTAAATACAACAGTCTGGTGACTGTTATGGTCACAGAAAAGCTTGGATTCCGATCTGTATCACCCTGCCTATATCCTCCTAGATTAGTCCTGAGAAGGACTGTTGTGGTCAGCAGCAATTTGCAGCCCTGCTCCGGATATACCTATGAGGGCCGCAAATATGTCCCTAAGCAGCAGCAGACACTCTCCCTACACTCACTGTCTGGATGGCTGTGTGCAGAGCACAGCGCGGCCGGGTCTTATAAAGGCTCGGTCACTCTGTGCAGGCCGGCCAATCACTGCAATGCCACAACTAACAGGGCTGTGGCATTGCAGGGGTCTGCCAGCCAATCCCTTCATGTGGGCTGGCTCTCAAAAGAGCGCCAACATGCAGGGATGAGGACCACGAGCACAGCACGAGTATCGCGAGATTACTCGGTGCTCGCCGAGTAGCCCGAGTACAGTGCGAGTACCGAGCAGCGCAGAGCATACTCGCTCATCACTAATACTAATGAGTACGAACCACCATGATAATGCAGTAAGTACCCGGGAAGATAAAAAACTTAACATGATCTTGGACTATAATGCAACCAAAGGTGGTGTAGACACATTAAATCAGCTTATTAGTATATATACCTGCAAAAGAAAAACAAATCGGTGGCCTATGATTCTGTTTTACAACATTCTGGATTTGTCGACATAAAATGCTTTTGTGTTGTGGAGGGAAATCATCCCGAATTGGAATACAAACAAACTCCATAAACGAAGACTCTTTATAGAAGAACTTGGAAAAGCACTGGTTAGGCCATATATTGAGAAAAGAAAGGTAACACCCAGAACAGAAGGAGCAGCAGGCCTTGTACAGAGCATCCAGCAACATGCTCAGAAAAGTGAAACCATGGCCCCCACAACCACTTCTACCCCCATGGGCTCTACCAGCGGTGCTTCAAGAATAAAAAGAAAAAGGTGCAGCTATTGCCCCTATTCTTGTAATAATAAAACAAGTATTACATGTTCTGGATGCCAAGATGCCCATGTTTATTGTTCTTCATGCAAGAATACATAAAGTAATATTACCTTGTGAATATGTTCAAATTGAAGTGTTTATTATCTTTAATTTTTTTCACAAAATGTTTGATTTGCTTGTTTTGGTTTTTTTTTTTTCACCACATATATGTAGTTTACTATTTTTCATTTTGTTTATTACTACGTTTTTTCTGAATAAAAAAAAAACAAAAATAAAAAGATTTCAATTTCATTTTTCTTTTTTTTTATTTACAAACATGTTCCCATACAGTCTAGTAAGCAAAAGATATAAAAATAATTGAGTTAGAGTATCTAAAATCAAGATTTAATAAACCGCGTCATAGTGACCCAGGAGCAATACAAGTGTATAGTACATGGGAACAGAACAGCAGGGTTAAATTAAAATAAATTTTTTTTTTTTTTGTGCCTATGGTTATAGAACTGAGCCCATAAAGAAGAAGCCATTTTTGTTTTTGAACACTTGCACTTGTTCCATACAACAGTTAGGACCGCGTCAGAGATGGGTACACTTTGAAGTTAGTGACGTGGCTTGATATAACTTTTTTTGCGCAAAAAAAAGGATAGACTAAGTACCCTGTATTTGTTATACTATTTTTTATACTGCACTTGCATTTAATACTTTTACTGCAGTGTACTGTTGTTTTTGGTCGCATTTAGCTTTTTGTCTCCAAATATGTTGGCGGTGTGAACATGTTCTTACAGACTTGTTCTCTGTGTGCAGGACTCATTTGTTTCTAATTAAGTTGCCTCTTGCTTTGCAAGAGATGGAGTCCCCGCCCCTTCTCTGGGCCCTGCACACATAGAGCCCCGTCGCCTTCAGTCCATCTCAGACACAGGTCTTGCTGGCTCCTGCTCACTGGTAAGTATACACACTAGTCAGGTTTTTTAATACAACAGTTAGGACCGCGTCAGAGATGGGTACACTTTGAAGTTAGTGACGTGGCTTGATGTAACTTTTTTTGCGCAAAATAAACGGATAGACTAAGTACCCTGTATTTGTTATACTATTTTTTATACTGCACTTGCATTTAATACTTTTACTGCAGTGTACTGTTGTTTTTGGTCGCATTTAGCTTTTTGTCTCCAAATATTTGGCGGTGTGAACATGTTCTTACAGACTTGTTCTCTGTGTGCAGGACTCATTTGTTTCTAACTTGTTCCAAGAGTCAACTTTTTTATTTTGCCATCTAACTAGCTCTATCAAGACTTTTTTTGCAGGATGGGATGTATGTTTAAATCCTACCAATAACTTTCACATACAATGTACGGAAAGCAGGAAAAAAGAGATGGGGTAAAAAAACTTCTCACAATCTTGTATCTATTGTTGAGTTTTCTTTTTTTTCTGTCATGTGCAGTTAAAACAACAAGACAACTTGATTCTACAATTCTGAATGATTGCAGTAGTTGTTAGGGTTTATCAAATCTGGCCGGACTTAATAAAAGTCCAGTTATGTAGCCTGCCCACCTTCTGTGACACATTCCATGATTGGATGCAGTCAGACTGCGCCCCCACCCTCTGTGATGGGTTGCCCTACACACACCTCTGTAAAAATTTATTGGAAAAAATTGCTCCATATTTTATATCCAGCACAGATAAAGCAGAAAACTGCAGCCTGCAGACACTACCTGTCTGGGGCCGTGTTAGGCAATTCAACAGTCCAGCAATAGTTCTACTGAGTTCTCAGCTGGAGGTTCCCAAAGTATTAATTCAGTTGAACTCACTTCCAGATTGCTGGACTACTGTGCCACCATGTGCCGCAATCAATGCAGCAGCTGGTTTACCTGAGTTTACTGACCACAGGGGGAAAACCCTTAGCTTTGAACTGTGATGAACTCAGTGATGTCACCGCTTCTCACAGGTGAGGGCTCCCGTGCTGCGGTCATTGCGTTCCAGAAGTGAGTGGTCGCATTCTCTATCATAGCAGCTTCCGGATGTAGCAGAGCTGAGATCTTCATTGGATGTCGTGTGATCAATTATTTCATACCTGCAAGGGTGTTTTGGCAGTTAATGAAGTGGTGATTGAGTGTGTGCATTTTTAATTTAAAATAAAGGATTGTTCATGTATATGTGTTTATTTCTTTTGACTTACAGGTTAGTAATGGGAGTGTCTCACAAACCCCTACCTACTGCTAATCTAGGGCTTGATGACAGCTGAGAGTTTTGAGAAATTATAGCTATCATTATCCCTTTACTACTTTGATTGCCACTGCACTAGGGCAATGGGGATGAGCCTGGTAAAGCACCAGGATTGGCACATTGAATAAATTCACCAATTCTGATGGTGAGTTTACACACACCAATTTATCTGTTAAATATCTGAACAGATCTCTGGTTGCAGTGAAATCATGGATACATTGCTCCATTTTGTGGCTGTGTACAAATGGAACAAAGTGTCCATGATTTCACTGCAACCAGAGATCTGTTCAGATATTGAACAGATAAATTGGTGTGTGTAAACTCACCATGAGGTGTCAGCGGGCTGCAATTTTTTGCTTGCTGAAGGCCCAATAACCATGGGCCTCCCCAGGCCGAGAATAACATCCTCCAGCTGCGTTCTTTATGTTGTCATCATATCAAAAGTGGGGGAGACCCCACACCATTTTTTAAAATAATTTATTTAAATAATTTTTAAAAGTGGCTTGTGTTTGGATACCAAGCCAATATAAAGCACACAGGTTTGATATGCAGCCTCACTCAGTCTGCTTTTTCTGCACTGAGGATCAAAATACGGGAGACTCCATGCCATTTTTTCCAATTACCGTATTTATTTTTCACTATTTTTTTGATTGAAAAAAAGCAATTCTGGCATTTTGATTGTCTTACATTATCATGTTTACTGTATGGGTTAATATAGAGTTTTATTTTGAAAGATATTTTTGGATGTGCCAATAGTAATTAATCGTATATGTAATTTCCAAATTTTTAGCTTTTAGTGACTTTTAAATATTTTTTTAATCCCCTTAGGGGATTTGAACTTGTGATCACTTGTACTGTATATTGCAATATTTTGTTATTGCTGTACATAATTAATTTATGATCTACAATAAAGCCCATCCAAAGTTTGGAGTACATAGGAACACAAAGATAGCAGTAATGGGGCCATCAGGTGTCATGCGCTTAGTTTGCGCTGACATCGCTGGATGCTGCTGCATGTGTTGTTTTCCTTTAAGGGCTGCATGAGGGATTGGTGTGAAGGTCCTGACTACTGTGTTGTGCTCCAGAGCTGCATTCACTCTTATGGCCCACTTTACACACACCAACTTATCTGTCCAACTTCTGACCAACTTGCTGGTTGCAGTGAAATCATGGACACATTGTTCCATTGTACAGAGTCACAAAATGGAGCAATGTGTCCATGATTTCACTGCAACCAGCAAAGTGGTCAGAAGTTGGACAGATAAGTTGGTGTGTGTAAAGTGGCCCTTATGTTCAGCTGCTGGTTGAGTGGTTGAAGTGTGACTCACCCGGAATCCCCTTCCCCGGGCTTTAAATAGCTTTCCCTCTCCTCTGTCAGACTCCGTTTATAGAGTTAGTTGGTTCTTGGTCATTGAGCTGAGCAGAAGTCTTGCTGCTATGCTGTAGTTTCTCCTGGAGTTCTATTGCCATAGGAGAAACTGTGATCCTTGACCCGTGGGTGGAGGTAGGCTAATCAGGAGTTTAGGGTTCAGGGTGATGGCTCGGAACTCCTCACATCAGAGATACCTCTGAAATCAGGGAAAGCCAGGGACCCCAGCATCAGGGTCAGATTAGGCTCTCCTGACCCCCTTTGCCCATCACACAATCAAGTTACCTGATTCCCTCACCTCCCAAGCATGACATCAGGAGGACCTAACTGCCATGGTATCCATCGGCATCCTGTTTCACAGGGGGAGTGCTGGTCGCCAGAAGGCTTACACCATTTAAAACCTTTTACATTTGCTGTCAAGGATTGAAAGATAGGGACATCTAAATTGTTAAACATCATCAATCTAATTGCAGCTGTTAGAGGTAGATTCTGGTTATAAAGCCCATCCGATGCGCTCTATTTACAGAGCGGGTTCAACTCCTACGCTTACTTTATACATGCGTATATGACCTGTGCTGTCTATGTATATGTCACAGTTCATTCAGGGGTTAATTATGTAATATTTACAGCTAATATTTCTCCTTTTTATTTTCTGTGAATATTAAAAAAGCATCATGTCATGATCACTATAAACAGTAATATTGTGCTGAAGATTATATTCAATGGTTTAGGATTCGCTGGTCAGATTCAATGCTAAATTTTACATGTGAGAATAATTTCTGATATTTTGTTTCAGATCATCAAATACATCCATGGTTGTGCCTAAATGGTTACTATATTTTCAGACAACTTGGTCTTGATTAATAAATATTATTTTTTTTATTATGTAAATATGTTGTTTTAGCTAAAAAAAAAAAAAATCACTCTAAAGTATTAGCCGCAAGGTGTCTCCCCTCTGTCTAAATTACTGTCTAATCTGTGTATTCCATCTTTATCAGCAAAGATGTAATGACAGATTACAGGAAATAGGGACTGGTCTTTGAAAAATTAATTGCTTTTCATTAGAGGAGAGTAAAAAGAGAAACAAGAGAAGGATTCATCACACTCAGATTAGGCCTTTTTTGATCCTTAGGTAAACTTGCACTTCAGTAAGGAAGTGGAATAACTCCAGTGCCACCTTTAAGCAGTTCCTCAAAGTCATAATCACTTTCCAACAAGCTTTTAAATATGAGGGATTTGTGCCAGATCAGAACCCCAAACTACAGATGCTGCTTTTCGGGGTACCTGCCCCTCATCAGTGTAGTGTGTGGGATATTCTGATCTGGTTGTGTGAGTGGGCTAAGACAAGGTCTGGGAACTTGCTATCTACCTTATGGAGACAGCTAAGTAGGTGAGGAGATTGTAGCCACATCCCTCCTCTAGGGAATATACAAATTTGCACTTCAGTAAGGAAGTGGAGTAACTCCAGTGCCACCTTTAAGCAGCTCCTCAAAGTCATAATCGCTTTCCAACAAGCTTTTAAATATGACTAAGGGATTTGTGCCAGATCAGAACCCCAAACTACAGACGCTGCGTTTCGGGGTAACTGCCAGATCAGAATATCCCACACACTACAATGATCAAGGGCAGTTACCCCGAAATGCAGCGTCTGTAGTTTGGGGTTGTGATCTGGCACAAATCCCTTAGTCATATTTAAAAACTGGTTGGAAAGCGACTATGACTTTGAGGAGCTGCTTAAAGGTGGCACTGGAGTTCTTCCACTTCCTTACTGAAGTGCAAATTTGCAAATTACCTAGAGGAGGGAATGGGATGTGGCTACAATCTCCTCACCTACTTAGCTGTCTCCATAAGATAGATAGCAAGTTCCCAGACCTTGACCCTTAGGTGAAATAAACTGTGCTTGGATTTCCTATCAGACTTGACAGAAGGGAGAGGGAAAGGGGGAGGGGAATGTGGGAGCACCACAATGTAACCATAACATAAAGGGGGTGCTCATCATGCCAAAATGAAGCAATACATGGAAACAGGGAAGTAAAGGCAAAACTGGGAGCAACACCCAATAATAAAGAATTCAAAAGGGAGGATGTATATTATAAATAATAAACTTTATTCACTACATGCAGAAAGTTTAAAAACATTTAAAAGGCATAAGGGCCTCCAGACAAAGGACAGCAAAATAACAATGTATACTGGCCAATTTATAATAAAGAATGGACAGAACATACAATAAACAATTCAACAGTAGAATGGCAGTAGTAAATGAAGTATAAGTGCTGATTTAGATGGATTCAGCATGTGTATAAGGGAGAATTCATAGAGGGCAACCAGGGCTAATCAATGCAGGGCATTACCCGGATATCATTAATTTATAAGGAGAGTGTGCAAAACAGCAGACCCTTCTGCAGTACTGACGAATGCTTGCAGGTGCATCTACCAATGAAAAACTAAATCACCTTATATAAACAAACAAGATATTATAATAGTTGTGGCCCTATGAATCAGTCAGCGTGTATTATGGTGAGATTCCCATAATAAGGATCAACACCAATACCCCCCAATGTACGTCCCACATATGTAACACATGGAATGTACAGTGCAATACTACCAGACCAGAGTGTGTAGTTCACTATTTACCAGTCCGAGGTTAGTATGAAGGGTCCAATGACAGTTCTGTCCAGTATGCTCACATGCGGCTTCATCAGGGGAATGAAGCAGTGTGTAGCGAGGGGTGTTTTCTAGTTCACCTGTGATTGGCAGCAGAGAGGAACCACCTGGAGGGTAAACAGAGGACACCGCATAGTAACTGCAGTCATGTGATGCGACCTGCAGGTCACGTGGACGCTAATGATGACGACTTCCGGTAATAAGCCGGATGTGTCGTCATGTAGCCCAGAAATAACGTTAGAATGAAGAAATCCACCAATAGGCGGAGTATATATGTTGCCATAGTAACAGCTATAATAATGGCGGCTGCACAGAGCAGCTAAAAGATAATAAATATGGTGTATTATACAATAGATGGATATAATTAAACAGCAAACAATACGGTAGAGCATCCACCTCTCAAGTGCCAGATAAATAGCACAAAGATATCACAAACATCAAATAAATGTGTCAGCGGACAGAATAGTAAATACAAATGTCACCATGGTGACCGGAGGGCGACATAACAAACACATGGAGAACCGGAATAAGGTATAATTATGAGATGCAGTAAATGAAAAAAAATTGTGATTCACCATAGTAATCAAATAATAACATGACTACGGCATAAAGTGGTCAATTGATGGTATAACCATAGGATATAGTAAATATTAAGCATAATCAGGGTTATAATAATTAGATAACAGTCGCCATATAATAATGACACCTAATAAAGCAGCCTGACCATCAATAAGACCGACCAGGATTTGTCGTCATATAGCCCAGAAAAGAAATTAGAATGGAATAACCATCAGGCGGAGTGATAAATCAGTGCGTCGCCATAGTGACCGCTACCACAGTGGCGGCTGTACAGAACACCATGAATGATGGTATAGAAGGTTTATTATATAATTGATTGACAAAAAATGGATACCAAACAATACAATGGAGCATCCATCATTCTAAGGTGCCAGGTATACAACACAGAGATGACATAAACATCAAAATGGAACGTCTGCAAAACATTACAGATGCACAAAGATGTGGAATATGATATAAACATAAGATGTTTTAAGTAATGACCAACAGTAGGAATGTAAGACACCCTGGTAATCAGATTACGACCAACCAGTTGCAAAAAGCGGTCAAAAGGAATAAATGTAGAATGTAGTAAATAAGTATAGTCAGGTATCGAACAGAAAACAATTGCCATGTATGATGATACATAGTAAAAACAACCCAACAATTAATAAGTCCAACCCGGGCATATGCAAACATATTATATTGGTGTGCACCCACAATGGTGAAAAATGAGGTATACAGTATAAGAGTCGCATTAACTATTGTCCTAGATGTAAACCATGGAAGAATATTTGTATTAATCCCCCGCCACTGATCGATGATCAATAGCGGAAGTAGCACGTGCCAACAGAAACCCAAAGAATCATTGCTACAGTAGCAAACCTGAACACAGTACTAAGGCAAATCAAGGAAGACCAATACCGCATGACGGTATGAATGGAAAAGTCCCTGAAATGTCTCGGGGCGAGTTAATGCCCATAGCCGAAAATAGAAAAAAGACAGCGGGACAGGAAATATCAAACCTGTATACTCATGCAAACATGAAGGATAACAGCAGTTACCATAATGAAATAGCAAACCCTACTGGTGTTGGTGGGAAGAAGACACATGCCCATATTAGCCGGAATAACACCGTATATATATATAGCGAATCACACCTGTGTTTATTTATGTTGTAACTGGTACAATGATTATGTGATAAATACTACATGCATAATATAACATAGATAATATACCTACTATCCCTACGTCTTTTGAGATGTTTATCTGGGTGTGGATGGATAAACCCCAATAAGGTTTCCTCCTGCACTCACCTGCGGCTGTGCCCTGATCTCCCTACCATCCCTATACTGGTTCTTACAACCTGTTGCCGAGCAGGATACCTAGTCCCTCTCTGGCCCTGATGTTAGCCTTCAATGGGGAGATTGCTGATGGGAGCTCTAGTCCCGATCACTGCACTAAAATCAATGAGAGGGAAAAACAAACAGACATGGAAACAACAAACAACTTCACGCCTGCTGCCACGCTCCTTGGCAGCAGACAGCTTGGCAGTAGACAGCTCTCCAGAGAACATTCTTCACCTCAGGAATATATATAATAAGTTCAATCACCAGCAAAGCAAGCTGAAACCACGTGACCATATAAAGGGGATGGGAGTAATCATAGAGTAACCACTCCTGGACAAAGAACTAGCTTGCTTGCTAGCAACAGAAACTGACATTATCTCCTAAACTGCCAAAGAAACACATTTAATATGAAGTCTCAATACAGGAATAAGAGACAAGTCTTAAAGTTGAAACAAGTCTCCAATGTAAGAGAGACCATCGTGACAGTACCCCCCTTCCCTTTCACGATGGGGCCTCCAGATTTTCAAGAGCAGATTAGTCAGGATTACACCTATGGAAAGAATGCCACTACCAACAAGCATTCACTTCTGTAACCACCTGTCCCTCAAGGATATCACCTGCGCAGCGATCTAAAGATGTAGTAAACATCAGCTCCGGAGACACGACACATCTCTGAAACCATGATCTGTGAAACACTGCCCGCAGCCATGAGGATGGCAGACACCAAGTGCACATCCGGAGCAATCCGGTTACCGCATTGCGGTTTACAGAACACATTTTTGAAAAAAAAATGTGTCTGAAAGCAATTGCGGTTACTGCATCCAGACCTGAATGTGGTCAACGCAATTGCCTGGCCAAATGTGACCCGTATAGGAACTTAATTATCGGTATTGTTGTTTGTGTCTTATAACTTGTAACAGGTAGACCAAGAGATCACACTCTATATTGACCACATTCTTTGATGTATGTAACATTGAGATTATAACCTATGGTTTCTGTATTATTGGGCACTATACTATGTATATATTGTTCCATTAATTTAACTGGATGTCTGTGAATCCATGATATTTATGACCCTGTAAACAACCACAAGCCACTGCCGCTAGCCCTGTTGTTGGGCTGGCACCAGCACTGCCTCCTTTCCCTTGAGCCTTTTCATATGAGTGTATTCTACATAAAAACACCAGATTTTGCACGTACTTGAAGCGTGCACTGGTTTTTTTCTTTGCTTAATCCCTTTTTAACCACTGTATTCTCATCGTGCTGTGATGGAAAACCTGACCTTGGACCATTATTTGACCTCATTTCTGTGTACTCTAGATACTATGTACTCTCTTGGAACTGGATTGAACGACTACCCTTTTCTTTTATGTCCCATAAGTAGTGACTTTGTCACATTTTTGTTTTTACAGACACATGTGTCACACAGAAGGTTTGAATTCATGAGAATCTGGGAATATCAGGAAATTTACCTTGAAGTCGGTCCGTTGCGGATTGATCTGCTCATCTCTAGCTTAAAATTTTTATGTTTGCCACTTTTTAAGCAAGATAGGTTATAGATAATGATGTACCCTCTGGATCTCAGTTCCAATACTGTACTTGAGAGAAATGAAAGGAGCTCATGGTGCTGCCTCAGGCTTTATGCCTGTAATTTTAAGCAACTATATTTTCATATTGAAAAATGCATAAAGTAATAATTTTCACATTAATAATGCACATAACATTAACGTACATGAAATAACCCTTTATAAATGGCTTGTAATTTTTTCCTTTGTCAGTATAATATGGATTTTCTTTAAATGTGTTTTCTAGACTACCTATCAAATATTTCATTATAGTAGAGAAGATTTTCTTTAAACCCTTCACCCTCCAACCTGTTTTGACCTTAATGACCAGACAATTTTTTTCCAATTCTGACCAGTGTCCCTTTATGAGGTTATAACTCTGGAACCCTTCAATAAATCCCAGTGATTCTGAGATTGTTTTTTTCATGACATATTGGACTTCAAGTTAGTGATAAATTTAAGATGAAAAAATGAAGGGCAGCACTTCCTTTAGTGTATCCATGTGGGTTTATTTTGTCCTAGGACTGCGACGTTTCGGCACACAGCCTTCCTTGCTTGAGGAAGGCTGTGTGCCGAAACGTCGCAGTCCTAGGACAAAATAAACCCACATGGATACACTAAAGGAAGTGCTGCCCTTCATTTTTTCATCTTAAATAACAACCAGTGAAGTGGTAGGAGGGCTTTGCACCCGCTGTATACTGCTGTGCTTTTTCGTTTTTCTTGGTTTAGTGATAAATTTAGTTAGATGATTTTAGCCTCAAATGTTGCATTCTAAACAAGGGTAACAGGAGAGAATGGACCGTAAAATTTGTTGTGCTATTTCTCCCGAGTAAGTCTTCACCGAATTTTATAATATTGAATTATTAAAATGAAAAAAATACTTTTTTTCCACAAAAATATTTTTTAGCCTCAATATTTTGATTTTCACATGGCAATTGGTTAAAATAGATCACAAAATGTCTTGGTAAATTTGTCCTGAATACGCCAGTACTTCATGTGTAGTGGAAAACCACTGTTTGGTCATATAGCAGGGCTAGGGAAGAAGCAACATTTAATGATTCAAGCAGAAAATTAGCTTGAATTCTAAGAGGACACTATGTTGTGTTTGAAGAGACCCTGACGTGCCTAAACATTGGAGCTTCCCCACTAGTGACCCAAATTTGGAAATAAGACCCCCAAGGAACTTATTTAGATATGTGGTGAGTACTTTGAACCCCCAGGTGCTTCATACTTTGAGCGGTGAAAATGAAAAAAGTACTTTTTTCCCACAAACATTTTCTTTTGGCCTCAATTTTTTAATTTTCACAAGGGCAATAGGATATAATGGTGCCCAAAATTTGTTGAAAAAGTTGTCTTGAGTAAGCTTATACCCCATATGTGTTGGAAAACCACTGTTTGGGAACATTTCAAAGCTCAGAAGGGAAGGAGCAACATTGTGAAGTGTAGATTTTGATGGAATGTTCTGTGGGTGTCGTGCCACATTTGGTTAGCCCTTGATTCACTTAAACAATAGAATTCCTGAAAAAATGACCCAATTCTAAAAACTAGACCTTCCCAAGAAATTTATATAGAAGTGTGGTGAACTATTTGAACCCACAGGTGTGTCACAGAATTTCAAAACGTAGAAACATGAAAATGATACAATTTGATTTTTCCCACAAAAATGTTGTTTTAGCCTCAAATATTTTCATTTTTGCAGGGGTGGCAGGAAAAATTGGACCTCAAAATTTGTTGTGCAATTTCTCCTGAGTGCAAAGATACCCCATATTTAGAAGAAAACTACTGTTTGGGCGCATGGCAGGACTCGAGAGGGAAAGAGTGTCCTTTGATTCTTTTGAGCAGAGATTTTTTTATATTAATCTGTGGTCTCCATTTGCAGAGTGTGTAAGTGCCAGAACTGCAGAAGCCCCCTAAATTGACCACATTTCAAAATTACATAACCCAGGAGTTAATTTATGGTTATAGTGATGATTTTATCAATGGAAAATACCCATAGAGGTCAAGCACAGTGAATTTTGCATTATTAAAAATTGCTAAGAAGTCCTTGCATTGCCCAGAACATTGTAGTGCTCATACGTGGTGACCAGCTTGTGTTTCTTGAGAAACACACCTTGTAAATTGTGGTTTAGATGTTGTGGGGCACAGGAGACATGGAAGCATTTGGAATGGGTAGTGCAGGTTTTGCTGGTTCTCTTTTTGGGGGCGAGGAGCCATAGCACTTCCCCAGATACTGTGCTACCAGTAACGTGGAAACCCCCTATATTTCTGTTAATAGATGCCGGACCTGAGTGGGGACTTGTGTTTTTGTGGGTTGGGTTGAATGCTATTGGAGGCAATTTGGGGACAGAACATTTTGAATCAGCTCACATTTGCCCGATGCACTATGCAGAGCACTTACATTTGGTTTTCCAGCTATATCTCCAAAATACGTGATTCAGGTGAAACCCCCTATATGTTCATTCACTAATAAGGCAGCTTTGGACTTGATTTGGCATCTCTTCAGCAATCTCCATTTCAAAGATGCACAAAACTGTGGTTGACCTCAAAAGATGCTCAAAAAGATGGAAGTTTGAAGTGACTTCCTCTACCTCATTACAGTGAATTCTCCATTGGGAATGTTTGCTGAATCATGTTTTTCCAGAGATTTACAAGTAATCGTTGATGTGAGCGCTCAGTGTGAAGTGCAGGATAAACGTGAGCTGAGCCGTACTATGATCTTTGGGAGACAGAATAAACTAATTAGCAGCAGTTGTAGAATTGGCTTTATTACTATTTTTATGCTGTTCCCTTTGTGGGATAAGTGATTAGGCAGCTTTATTCGCCAGGTCAGTACAATCACAGTGATACCAGATTTATAGAGTTTTTTATTAGGTTTGGCTATTATTGTGCTAAAAATGTGTTTTTACAAAATAAAGCATAAACAAACCTGCTATTAGAGTAGTGTAAAATAAGTACCGTATTTTTCGGATTATAAGACACACTTTTGTGCCCCCAAATTTTGGGAGAAAGTGGGGGTGCGTCTTATAATCCAAATATATGGAGGCAGCGGAGGCTGGGGGGCACCTCTGGAGCGTGTCTGTGGCTGGAGTGGGCTGGCTGCAGGGTTGCAGAGAGAGCGGGGAGATCTCCTGCTCCCGCTCATTTAATATGCACTGACGCTGTCCACCTCTCAGTGCTGAAGTTGAGAGATGGTCGGCGGGGAGCAGTGCATATTAAATGAGCCTGCACTCACCCCCCGCTCTCTCTGCAGCCCCTCCATATGCCCCCCCCCATGTCCTGTATATGGCTCCCCCACATAATACACCCACCCCCTCAATATGCTGCCCCCACGTAATATGCTGTTTCCCCCCCTGCATTAGAAAGATAGTCCCTTGCCCTGCACTCCCCCATCATTAATGTGCCCCCACGCTGGCCAGCAGCAGATAGAATAAAAAAACCCTCCTTCCTCACCCTCCGGCGCTAAGCTCAAAGCGTCACCGCCGGCTCCCGGTCTCCATGGTGCTCGGCGTCTTCCGCCCATGTGATTGGGCGATCACTGCCGAGCACCATGGAGACCGGGAGCCGGCGGTGACGCTTTGAGCTTAGCGCCAGAGGGTGAGGAAGGAGGGTTTTTTATTCCATCTGCTGCCGGCCAGCGTGGGGGCACATTAATGATGGGGGGAGTGCAGGGAAAGGAACTATCTTTCTAATGGAGGGGGGGGGAATCAGCATATTACGTGGGGGCAGCATATTGAGGGGGTGGGTGTATTAAGTGGGGGGGCCATCAATAGGGGACGTGTGCCATCAAGGGGGACGTGTGCTTGCAGTAGGGGACATGTGCCATCAAGGGGGACGTGTGCCTGCAGTAGGGGACATGTGCCATCAAGGGAGACGTGTGCCTGCAGTAGGGGACATGTGCCATCAAGGGGGATGTGTGCCTGCAGTAGGGGACATGTGCCATCAAGGGGGGACGTGTGCCTGCAGTAGGGGACGTGTGCCATCAAAGGGGGACGTGTGTCTGCAGTGGGGGATGTGTGCCTGCAATGAGGGACGTGTGCCAGCACAAGGAGACGTGTGCCTGCAATAGGGGACGTGTGCCAGCTATGGGGGACGTGTGCCAGCTGTGGGGGACGTATGCCAGCTATGGGGGACGTGTGTCAGCTATGGGGGACGTGTGCCAGCTATGGGGGACATATGCCAGCTATGGGGGACATGTGCCAGCTATGGGGGACATGTGCCTGCAAAAGGGGACGTGTACCTTCAATGGAGGACGTGTGCCAGCTATCGGGGACGTGTGCCTGCAATAGGGAACGTGTGCCATCAATGGAGGACGTGTGCCTGCAATGGGGTACGTGTGCCTGCTATGGGGTACGTGTGCCTGCTATGGGGGACGTGTGCCAGCTATGGGGCACGTGTGCCTGCAATAGGGGACGTGTGCCATCAATGGAGGACGTGTGCCTGCAATGGGGGACGTGTGCCTGCAATGGGGGACGTGTGCCTGCTATGGGGGACTTGTGCCAGCTATGGGGGACGTGTGCCAGCTATGGGAGATGTGTGCCAGCTATGGGGGATGTGTGCTAGCTATGGGGGACGTGTGCCAGCACAAGGGGGCTATATTCAATATAAGGGTGCCATATCCAGATTAAGGGGACTAATTCTAGGATGAGGGACCATGTACCAGGATGAGGGGGCTATGTGGGACATATACGCTATATGATTTGTTAGACGGACAATGGCATTATAAGACGGACCCCATTTAACATTAAAAATCATTTTTTTCTCTTTTCCTTCACCAAATATTGGGGGTGCGTCTTATAATCAGGTGCGTCTTATAAAGCGAAAAATACGGTAAATAATAAAAAAAGACATGGGGCTTCACTGTATTTTTGATCTCAGTGCAGATAAAGTGGACAGCTATAGTGATCTCAGCTATTTGATAGCTTGCTGATTTTGTAAGTTTGCCCACTGACAAAGACATGAACAGTCTGTAATTTTAAGAGTAGGTTCATTTTAAAAAGGAGAGATAGAATATCAAAAATTAAAACCAGAAAATCATATTGTCTAAATTATTTAAATGTATTTGCATTTTGCAGAGATAAATAAGTATTTGATCCCTTAGGCCAGGGGTAGGGAACCTCAGGCCCCAGGGCAGATTCCTGGGGTCCACAGTGCTTGGGCTGGCAGACACATTTTGCCAACTTCCTACCCTTCAAATCCAGCTCCCCAGTGATCTCTATGCCCCATCCTCAGCCTCCCCAGTGAGGTATATGCTCCCAGCCTCTCCTGTGATGTCTAGAGCTCTAGCAAACCTGGAAAAGCAGTTGACAAGCCCAGGATCAACATCACCTAACATCACAGCCATGCAAAAGAGAAGCAGCTCCAGCCACCACAGTAGGGGTGAGTTGATTGTTTAACCAAATATAGTGGGTAATTTTCAATTTGATAATTTTGTGTGGCCCCCGAAGGATTGCAGAAATTTCCAAATGGCCATCGGTAGAAAAATGGTTCTCCACCCCTGTCTTAGGCAAACAAGACTTAATACTTTGTGGCAAAACCCTTGTTGGCAAGCACAGCATTCAAACATTTCTTGTTGATGATGAAGTTTGTGCACATGTCAAGAGGAATTTTGGTCAACTTCTTTTGCAGATCATCTCAAAATCTTTAAGATTTTGAGGCTGTCACTTGGCAACTCGGAGCTTCAGCTCCCTCCATAAGTTTTCTATGGGATTAAGGTGTGGAGACTGGCTAGGCCACTCTATGACTTTAATGTGACCATTTTTGAGTCCCTCCTTTGTTGCCTTGGCTGTATGTTTTGGGTCATTGTCATGCCTGAAGACCCAGCCACGACCCATTTTTAATGTCCTGGCGGAGGGAAGGAGGAGGTCACTCAGGATTTTATGGTAACTGGCTCCATGGTCCCATTGATGCGGTGAAGTAGTTGTGTGCCCTTAGCAGACAAACAACCTTAAAACATAATATTTCCATTATAGTGTTTGACAGTGGGGGTCGGTGTTCTTTGGGTTATAGGCAGTATTTCTCTTCCTCCAAACATGGTGATTTGAGTTAACGCCAAAGAGCTCAATTTTTGTCAGATCTGACCACAGCACGTTCTTCCCAATCATTTTCAGAATCACCAAGGTGTTCATTGGCAAGCTTCAGATGGGCCTGCACATGTGTCATCTTGAGCAGTGGGACGTTACAGACACTGCAGGATTTTTATCCATTAAAACATAAATATGTTACCAATGGTTTTATTGGTGACAGTGGTCCGTCCCTGCTGCTTTGAGATCTTTAACAAGTTTCCCCTGTGTAGTTTTAGGCTGATATCTCACCTTTTTCATGATCCTGGATACCCCACAAAGTGGGAACTTGCATGGAGCTCCAGATCGATGCATGTTGCCCTAGTTCAATGTTGACACTCATTTTGTATTTCTTCCATTTTCTTACTATTGCACCAGCAGTTGACTCCTTCTGTCCTAGCGTCTTACTCATGGTTTTGTAGTCCATCCCTGCCTTGCGCAGGTGTAGGATCTTTTCCCTAACATCCCTTTGCTGTTTGGTCTTGCCCATGTTGTAGAGCAGGGGTCCCCAACTCCAGTCCTTGAGGAACGCCAACAGTGCATGTTTTCAGGATCTTCTTAGTATTGCCCAGGGGTTGGAATCATTACCTGTGCATTTGATGACATTAACACCTGTGTAATACTAAGGAGATCCTGAAGTCCTGCACTGTTGGCGGCCCTTGAGGCCTGGAGTTGGGACCTCTGTTGTAGAGGTTAGAGTCTGACTGATTAATTCAGTGTGTGGCCAGGAGTCTTTTATATAGGTGACAATTGAAGACAGCTGTCTTTAATGTAGGTAATGAGCTGATTAGGAGCGTCTAACTGGTATGTAGGAGCCAGAAGACCTAATAGTTGGTAGGGTACCAAATACTAATTTCCTCATGCAAAATGCAAATACATTTGTATAATTTAGACAATGTGATTTTCTGTACCTGACATAAAAATCTGCAGGATAAAAAACCTGAAAATGGAAACACAACTTCAGAAATCCTATAAACTTTGTTGGGATGTGTTTTAACTTGCAGATTTCAACATAATCTGCAAGTAAAAATGCTTAAAAAGCACACCAAAAATGCTAGGTGTGCCCTTAGCCTAAAGAGTGCATCTACAATTTAGATGAGCATCTAATCTCTAGTTTGGTGTAATCTACAGTCATATGGAAAAGTTTGGGCACCCCTCTTAATCTTACTATTTTTTTTTTGTTTAAAATTGTTTTTTGCAGCAGCTATTTCAGTGTGATATAAGTAATAACTGATGGACACAGTAATATTTCAGGTTTGAAATGAGGTTTATTGTACTAACCAAAAATGTGAAATATGCATTATTTCAAAATTTGACAGGTGACAAAATAACTCAATATACGTTAATACAAATTACTGTACCATGTGCTTATCCTCTTTATTCTCATTCTCTTAGGCTAGGGTCACATTAGCGCCAAGGATGTACTAAAAGCTAGCATTTTTTTCATGTTGAAATGTTAAAAATGCTAGCGTTAACACATCGTTATGGTCCCATGTTAAAAATGCATTGCAAAATTGCAATGCGTTTGACACTATGCGTTTTTGCAAAGCATGGCAAAACGCGGTAAGCAGTGTTTTGGGGATGCTTGCAAAAACGCTAGTGTTTTTTTAACATGGGAGTCTATGGGAAATGCTTGCGTTAAGGCACTGTACATATATGTATCTTGCATTAATGCAGGCGTTGACGCTAGTGCTAAAATTGAGAATAAAATTCCAGAAAAATGGCAAGGGAAAAACATGAACCTTTAAAGCATCCTTCCAATGGATGCATTTTCCCAAATGTGATCCTAGCCTTAGGTCAGGGCCACTCTTGCATTTGCAATCCAGTTACTGGATCCAGTTTTTTCATTTTGAGATGTTGAAAAATGCATGCGTTAATGCACCCATAGACTCCAATGCAAAAAACGCACTGCAAAAGTGTGCAGAAGTGCAACCCGTTTAACGCATTGCATTTTTTAGAAATATATTTTAAATAGGGTATGCAACATTTTTAGGTGCATTATCAAAAACGCATGCGATTTTGTAACATGGGTGTCTATGGGAAACACTTGCCTTAATGCAAGGGCTAAAAATTCCTTCAAAATGACAAGGAACAAAACTGGATCAATTAACGGATCCAGTTAGCGGATGCAGGCTCCCATGTATGGCCCTAGCCTTACTCACAGGAGACATCTCCTCCTTATAGCAGTAAATTTAAAGGCTTTTATGCATACAAACATTTTGCTAATCTTGTTATCATTCATTTTCTTCTAACCTTCTAACTCTAATGGCCCCTTTTTACACGCAGCTACAGGTAACAGGTTTTCCACAGGTAACTTACTGGTTGCAGTGAAATCATGGAGACATGGTTCTATCTTGTTGCTGTGTACAAATGGAACTATGTCTCCATGATTTCACTGCAGCCAGTAAGTTACCTGTGGAAAACCTGTTACCTGTAGCTGCGTGTAAAGGGGCCATAAGACTGGCTTCACACTGCAGTTTTTCACTGATCAGTGTCCATCCAGTTTGGGTGCCAAAACCAGGAGAGGAAACAGGGGAGGAACTTGCAGAGAAAAACTAATTGAAAGATTGGCACCTGTTCTGAGTTTTCGAGTTTCCGAGATCGTTAGTGATATTGTTTCAACATTGAAGCGTGTATTGGTACCTTAAATAACTGCCTTCCCGCTTGGGAAACCAATACTTTTAACACATACAGAGAGCAATGATCTACCATCAAGCAACTTATCAAAAATTAAAACTTATTGGCCCCAATTCAGCCTAGATTCTAATACAACTATGGAAAGAACTGTTGATGAAGCTTAACCCTGTAAAAACAGAACAACATGGTACAGATGTCGGCAACTCTGGCACATGTTGCAAACATGTTTTATCTAGCTCTGTTTCAGATATGCAGACTATCTGCTGAAAAAACACTTTTGGCTTAAGATTTCACCTTCTAAAATATCATGCTTAAACATATAATTCTGCCCTTCAGTTTTCCAAACAAGCCTGCTTTACCCTTTTATCACCTCACTATCCATGGATTCTAAAAAACACTATTTGAAATGTAACACTTTTCAATCTCTCAGTGCTAAAGAGCAGGTCAATATAACCAATCTCAGTGTTGAAGATCTGGCCAATTATTTCAAAGAAAAACATCATATCTAACAGGAAATTGTCTCCAAATCGTCCAGTATCATGGATTCTGTTCCCTTGTGCGCTTCAAGTTCCCCTTCTCTCTTTGAACCTGTTACAGAGGAAAAAGTTATTAGACTCATCACATATTCTCCCTGTACTATCTGCAACAGTGACCCTATTCTCTTTCATCTTCTAAGGTCCCTCTCTCCGACTTTCACTATTGACTAATTAAAATATTTACCTTCTCTCTTTCTTCTGGTACCTTTTCCTCCTCCTTCAAACACTTCATGATAAACCCTCAAGGACACCACTCTTTCCTGGTTGTCCTCCTACTTTTCTGACCACTTGTTTGATGTATCATTTGCTTGCTCTTCTTCCCCTCCTCTTCCACTTAGGACAGGGTCACACATACCATCCGTTTTTGGGCTAAATCCGTTTTTGGGAACATTTTGGACATTTTTTTTTCAAAGTCCAAAAACGAATGTTGTTAACGCATGCGTTTTTATGCAGGAGCCCATGCTAGCAGCGTTTTTGGGGTCCGTTACAAAAAGGCATGCATTTTTTTAACATGGGGCCCCATGGGAGACGCATGCGTTAATGCATGGCACATATAGGCACCATGCATTAACGCATGCGCTTTTTGAGAAAAAATTCCAAGAAAACATCCAGGACCTCAGGGGACACTATTGGCACCCTTAAAAAAACCGAATCCATTTTTCTAAGGGCTTAAAATGGATTCGTATGTGTGACCCTGGCCTTACAGTTGGGGTTCCTCAGAGTGCAGTCCTGGGTTCTATTGGACAATACATCAGCAGATTTGGCGTCCAGTTCCATTTTTATGCTGATGTCAAGTAGGTAAGATTATATATATCTGGTGTTCGGCTCTGTAGTTGGACATCATCATCAGCACAGAGTACCCATTTAATCCTACTTGGAATTTTACTGTTTTTTTACCTTGACATGACTCCTGCATTACTACATACAATACAGGAATTGTTTGTCCACTATCGCTAACATATTTTATCCCTCTATATGAAACAGAATTTATGAAAAACTGTATTCCTTCTGTTTTCCCATTCTACTAACTTATCTAAACCTGAAATCCCCATCGTTATGTGTGGTTCAATCATAACTCCCAAGCAAAGTTCCCAAGACAGCCTGCCGTCTTGGGGTTATATTTGATTTAGATATTTCCTATATTTGCTCATGAAACCTGGACCTGGATGAAAACATCATTAGATTTCAACATTTTCTTAGTTTTGACTCTGCAAAAATTCTTACAATTGCTCTGATTCATTCTTGCCTGGACTATTGTACCTCTCTACTAATCACATTTTAGAAGATCCACTTTTGCTGCATTTTCTGCAGCCAAAAAGGATCCTTTTTTTTGCAAAAAAAGCATCACAAATACATCATCCGTTTGTGTTGAATCTTTTGCTCCATTGTATATGTGCTGTGCTTTTGCTGTTTCAAAGCAAAACGTCATACTATTCCATATGGAGCAGGTGGGACTTAGGGCCGCTTCACACTGCGGCGTGATCCGGTCCAGTTCTGTCCGGGAGGAGCCAGACAGCTGAAGACCAGATCTGCACACAGGACTGGGGGGCTATTATGCCCCCCGGTCCTGTGTGCAGCGCATGCAGCTGCAGCCGCTGACAGGTCAGGACCGTGGCGCCCGCGGTCCTCACCTATCAGCAGCAGGAACTGTGTGCGCTGCACACAGGACCGGGGGGCATAATAGCCCCCCAGTCCTGTGTGCAGATCTGGTCTTCAGCTGTCTGGCTCCTCCCGGACAGAACAGGACCGGATCACGCCGCAGTGTGAAGCGGCCCTTAGACAAACAGACACATAGAAAGACACAAAGTCACACTTTATTACTTTTCCCAATGCCCTTGGTGTCCAATAAAGGGGTACCACTACTACTATGGAAAAATCTCTTTAATAACTATGGTCAATTAGTAGCTTTTGCCCCAATGTAATCAACCCATGAAAGTTGGCTGCATACATTGATATATTTTGGATCAATTGATACACTAGATGTTTTATGCAGCGTACGGAGCTCATCCACAATGCTGATGTAATACTATATTGTAGATTTGCCATCAAATTATGCTGCATAACTCTTGTTTCACAAATGTCATTGTTTATGTTTTTTTGCATTTTATTGGTTTTGTCAAAAACACAATTTCAATTATTGATCATAATAACATGCTATACTGCAATCGGTGAAACTAGCTGCATTGTTAAATAAGAGGTCTTGGTGCAAGTTTTGCATTAGGATCCATGAGCTTTTTAACCACTGCTTAAAATATCCTTTTTTTTGGAGGTAACTGTTCATGATCTCTTTTCTGTACTGTCTACTCAGATGGACCATTCTCCTGGTGCTTAATTATTCCGCAAAGTTATTGTCAGCATGTGGGCGGCATACAGATCAATGTTAGCCTGGAAACTAGGAACTGCTGGAGAGAAATGACATCCAGGTTGTAGCCTTGTGACAGCACAGAATGTGCTGCCAGTAATGACATTATTCCACTGATAATCTGAAGCGTGGTGACCAGCAGAACAGAGATCAATAGGACTGTGACGGGAGCATCATAGTCATGGGACACTGAGAGCAGCTAAAAAAACTCACTAGAAAAGTGATGAGAGGGGACAGACGGTTTTATGACCAGGACACAAGTGATCAATAGTGAAGAAATAGACATGATGTTATAGCCCAAGAGAGGGCACATAGATAATGAAATATACAGCACTGCACTGGGCACTGAAATCCCAAACCAATAACTGCTTAATCAACTAGCCACCTGCCTGACAAGAATCATAGCCATGAAGACAGTTATACAATATGAAACATGTCATAACACAGGAATGATGGGTACATTCATAGAAAACCTATTTGTACAACTCCTTGACAGAAAATGTCTACTCAAAACTAGGGATGAGCCAGCACTTAAATGCTCCAGTGCTCGGTACTCGAATTGAGGAGGTCGGATGCTCGGACAGGTTCAATATGAGTGAAAAGTATAATGGAAGTCAATGGGGAACTCGAGCCAGAAGGGCTCGGGGGGTAGGAAAATCACTGAAATAGAATGGAAGCAGCATGGCGAGAATGTAAGGACAAACCTGAAGGGAATCCTTATGGCTGCACAGTCAATGAGAATCCTGAAGTGTCATACACATGTTGTTTATTTCTAAATGGCAGATTTGGTGCATAAAATCCTCTGCAGCAGGTCAATTACTTAGGTATGTGCACACATTAAGTATTCGGTTGCTGAAATTGTTGCACTATTTCTGCATCTCTTGGCTGGAAAAATGCAGCGACAAAAGAGCACGGTTTACCAAATGTTTGCCATGTTTTAAATGCCATCTTGCATGCGTTCTGCACCTGCATTTTTTTAGCATTTTTGAACACTAATGAATGATACAGCATTGATTGATGTCCAAAAACACTAGAGAAAAACAGATGAAAGACGCAAGCAAAAACGTATGCTAAAATGCACCAAAAATGCAACTAAAAAACAGCAAAACGTGCATTTTTGTGCATTTTTCCTGTCAAGAGATGCAGAAATGGTGTAGAAGTTTCTGTAACATAAGGTGCCGTCACACATGTCGACGGCGCCAGAAATGTGGTGAATGGCGGGAGCGTGCACGTTTTTGGCGCCCCGCCAGCATCACCATTCCCCATTTACATGGGGCGACATCTCCAGCGACGCGCCGGCGATCTGATAGGCGGCATCGCCGCCGGGGTCTCTCAAAACCCCAGCGGCGATGCAGTACAATAGGAGCCTATGGCTCCCATCACCTGTCATGTCGCCGGCGGCCATTTACGTGGGGCGATGTGGACACATCGCCCCAGATCGGCCGCCTGGTTTCACATCACTGATGTGAAACCAGGCGACCACTCAGAGGCGCCGACATTGCCCCTTTTACATTAGGTGACGCAGGGGCGATATCGGTGCCGATAGGCCACGGCCCTACGTCGCTTAATACATCGGCAGTGCCATCGCCAGGTGTGACCGCACCCTAACAGTCCTTCTATAGGCATACAGATGCAGCAACCTCAAAAGAAAGGTCATTTCAGGGATACATATTTTTTTCCCTATTAAGACCGGAAAGTGTGCAGACTTACAGTTGTGGCCAAAAGTATTAACACCCCAGCAATTCTGTCAGATAATACACAGTTTCTTCCTGAAAATGATTGCAATCACAAATTCTTTGGTATTATTATCTTCATTTAATTTGTCTTCAATGAAAAAATACAAAAGAGAATGAAGCAAAAAGCAAAATATTGATCATTTCACACAAAACTCCAAAAATGGGGCAGACATAAGTATTGGCACCCTCAGCCTAATACTTGGTTGCACAACCTTTAGCCAAAAAAACTGCGATCAACCGCTTCCGATAACAATCAATGAGTTTCTTACAATGCTCTGCTGGAATTTTAGACCATTCTTCTTTGGCAAACTGCTCCAGGTCCCTGATATTTGAAGGGTGCCTTCTCCAAACTGCCATTTTTAGATCTCTCCACAGGTGTTCTATGGGATTCAGGTCTGGACTCATTGCTGGCCACCTTAGAAGTATCCAGTGCTTTCTCTCAAACCATTTTCTATTGCTTTTTGAAGTGTGTTTTGGGTCATTGTCCTGCTGGAAGACCCATGACCTCTAAGGGAGACCCAGCTTTCTCACACTGAGCCCTACATTATGCTACAAAATTTGTTGTTAGTCTTCAGACTTCATAATGCCATGCACACGGTCAAGCAGTCCAGTGCCAGAGGCAGCAAAGCAACCCCAAAACATCAGGGAACCTCCGCCATGTTTGACTGTAGGGACCGTGTTCTTTTCTTTGAATGCCTCTTTTTTTCTCCTGTAAACTCGCCTTTGCCCAAAAAGCTCTACTTTTGTCTCATCTGACCAAAGAACATTCTTCCAAAATGTTTTAGGCTTTCTCAGGTAAGTTTTGGCAAACTCCAGCCTGGCTTTTTTATGTCTCGGGGTAAGAAGTGGGGTCTTCCTGGGTATCCTACCATACAGTCCCTTTTCATTCAGACGCCAACGGATAGTACGGGTTGACACTGTTGTACCCTTGGACTGCAGGGCAGCTTGAACTTGTTTGGATGTTAGTCGAGGTTCTTTATCCACCATCCGCACAATCTTGCGTTGAAATCTCTCGTTAATTTTTCTTTTCCGCTCACATCTAGGGAGGTTAGCCACAGTGCCATGGGCTTTAAACTTCTTGATAACACTGCGCATGGTAGACATAGGAACATTCAGGTCTTTGGAGATGGACTTGTAAGATTGCTCATGCTTCCTCACAATTTGGTTTCTCAAGTCCTCAGACAGTTCTTTGGTCCTCTTTCTTTTCTCTATGCTCAATGTGGTACACACAAGGACACAGGACAGAGGTTGAGTCAACTTTAATCCATGTCAACTGGCTGCAAGTGTGATTTAGTTATTGCCAACACCTGTTAGGTGCCACAGGTAAGTTACAGGTGCTGTTAATTACACAAATTAGAGAAGCATCGCATGATTTTTCCAACAGTGCCCATACTTTTGTCCACTCCCTTTTTTATGTTTGGTGTGGAATTATATCCAATTTGGCTTTAGGACAATTCTTTTTGTGTTTTTTCATTGAAGACAAATTAAATGAAGATAATAATACCAAAGAATTTGTGATTGCAATCATTTTCAGGAAGAAACTGAGTATTATCTGACAGAATTGCAGGGGTGTCAATACTTTTGGCCAACAACTGTATATTATATACCTAATTTAACATGTATAAGTGTGCAGTAAGGGATGGGAAGTGGACATGCTAATAATGGTGCCCGCCAAGGCTGTGGGTCAGGAGAAACTGTACCTGTTGCAGAAGCACAAGAAAACACGCTCTTTCACAAGACCTAGCTTCCTGTTCCAGTTTGCAGGGAAACGGGTGTGGTACACCACTCTTGTTGCAAGAACAGTGGGATCAGGTCATCGGTTGGAAGGCAGATAATGCTTCAAGTATGTTTCCTAAGGGTACCTTTCCACGCCGCGTGTAATTGGGGAATTTGGCGGCGATAAAAAGATGTCGCCTGGTTCCGATTTCACAGCACTGCTCCAAAATCAGAGGCAATCATGAAGGCGACATTCCCAGCTTTTGGCGTGTGAACGGGCCATAGTGATGGAATCTGCGTCGCTTATTGATTTCCCATAGGCATGCCACAGCGTGCTGGAGTCCACGCCCCGTCAGCGATGTTTGGTGGTGGCTACTGTGTTTCCATTGGCTGTCCCTTTACAGTGCGCCATATTTGAAGAGCTGTCACTTCAGCACCACACACATCTTCACCTACACAACCATCCACTACATCGGTCCAATTACGCGCGCATTCAATAGCGCAAGCTATGCTGGGCACGTGTATTGGAAGTTTCACTGTATCCACCATACTGCCACACATGACACTTCAGATGTTGGCCTACACATCGCACATGGGTGCCATGGGCAACGCACTGCAATCAGCTGGAAATTTGGTGACGCTGATGGCTATATCATGCTACTCTTGCTCCGCGGACGGCTACCTTAGTTAGCGTCCTCAATGATGTTTGGCGGCGCCAGTGTGTGTGGTGACGTCATGACGTTTGTTTTGGTTACTCCCTGCCTGCCAGGTGCCTGCCCCTCCCCTGCACATAGGAGAATAGTCATGGCGGCCACACAAAGCGCTGCCACATGGGGTCTGGCGGAACTAATGCTTCTCATAGACCTATGTGACCTCCATGATTACTGGTGTGACCAGCGTCACCAGCACCTACGGCTGCGCAAGCACAGCATACTCAGGAGGATCAAGCGGGCCCTGCTCCACAAACTGGGGGTGGAGAGGACCTGCAAGCAGATCCAGAAGAAAATCACAGACCTGAAGCACAAGTCACCAGGGCGCATTGTGGATCTTCGTGCCAGGATTGCCATGCTGCGTGGTGAGTATGTGGCAATGCTAAACACACACATGGAAAGCTAAATTCTCCTAACACTACACAAACATCATGTGTTATTGTGCCATGCCACATAATGTGGCCTAAGCCACCATGTGGAGCTACCACCAATGTGCATCTGCATGTAGGTTGCACTGCAACATGAAGGTATATGAAACACTCATTTGTCATCCAAATGGTGATGGCTCTAGTGGTCCTTGACCTGTGTGGTGGCAAAAATAGTTGTGTCCTGACTGCAAAGGTGGCAACAACATATTAATGCGATGTTCAACACCCACATGACACCTTGCAGCACATATGTGACCTGTGACACATACAATTTTGCTACACATTGATCACAATAAAGAACACTGAATACAATCTCACTGCTATGTGTTGGCCCCCATGGTACGAACACCTGATGCTTACTGGCTGCTCTTGTGTTCAAGTTTCAAATACCTACCTAATGCTAAGCCAAGGGTTATCTAACATTCAAAATATGTGGCCACTGGTGTTGGAATCATGTCCCAAACCAGAGTGTGCCCTCACCATAGGGTAGGCGCCGACCATAACCTTTTACCGTACCATTCATGCCGTCATGACATTCCTACACACACACAAGGTGTTTTCCCTATGTTGTGTTGCTTTTCTTAAATTGCTCTGTTATCATGTTTGATATTACAGATGATGAGGACTCCGTGTCTGGGGACGCTCCACAGTCCCCAACAGCACCCGGGATACCCCCACCACCTTCCCCGGAGGGCCCAGCCAGTCCCTCCCCACCCGAGACTTCAGCAGCCCCGGCCCCGGAGGGCCCAGCCACTCCCTCCACACCAGGTCCACAAGACTTGGCTGCAGCCAGCCCTGGAGCCCTGGGAGCACCACCCCACCCCAGCATCTCCAGCTCCTGGCTGAGCCCTGGTGTCTTGTTGGCGACACACCCTCACCTTGAGCCTGCTGCTTCAGTGTATGGTGGTAAGTGTCTGCTAAGGCCTACCAGCTTGCTAATGTACTTATTGTTGTGTGCTCCACACACCAGTATGTGAGTCCTGAGGTTTGTTTGCTTTTTTTGATGAAGGAGAACGAGCCCGTGCTGCAGGCTGGGCTGTCAGCCCTTCCCCATCTCCTAGAGATGGCACTAAGAATTCCCTCAAACACCCACCCATACACACATAACTCACTAATGTCCTTCTTTCCCATACAGGTGTACCAACCATTGAGGAGCTGTGGCTGGTTCACCAGGAGGCACAGCAGCACATGGAGAGGGCACACCAAGAAGGGCAGCAACACCTTGCCCGCTTGGGTGCCATGATACACGCCCTCCAGAGAGCCCAGTCCAGCAGGGCCCCTAATCCATCACCTCCCACCCAATAATGGGACCACACTCCCCTATTAAATGTTGTCCATGTTGGACCCTTCTTTTTTTCCCTGTTGCCATGTTGGCACCTTAGTTTTTTAGGCCACGTTGGCCTCTTTTCTTATAGTTTCCCACATTGGGAAAGTGGGTAGTGTGTATTGGCTACTCCTAACCTGACCAAGCCTTTTTGATAGTGTTGGCAATGTTATTAAAAAATGTTGGTCTGTCATAAAATTCTGGCCAGCTACATCCTGTGTCATCCCTAGTTGCAACACACACTGGGCCACGGTTTATCTAGAGGTATATGGTGTCACATGGAAAACATGTCACCATACTGGACCATTACAACCGCCATGCACCCCTATATGACATCAATGTCTACTATATGACATCTACAGTACCAAACACACACACACAAACACAAACATACTGGTGAACGTGACACAGATATGGACAGAGTTGTGTGAAACTTAACTTTTTTTTTTTTTTTCCCAAAAAAATTATAAACAAAAAATGGGGCCAACCTGCCCATCTACACAGTGTGTCATTAGGCCAAGCTGGTGCATTGGCTAGTAGTGCTCTTGCTCTTCCTCCTCCTCTGCTGGCTCAGACAATGGGGCCTCCCCCTCCTCCTCATAGACTCAGCGGCCATGTGATGGGCCATGTGATGTGATGGCCCTGCTGTGCTGTCTTCGGGGGGGAGGTGGAGTATCACGATTTTGCCACTTCCTCACCGTGTAACTTGCGGGCGCAGTGGGCCCTGGTGTGGTCTTCTGGGGGAATGTCCAACACGCCCCCCATCGCAGGGACCCATCAACGCCCGCCTCCAGGACACAAAAGATGGCCCGCTTGGCGATGTCACGCTGCTCTGGCTACATACGGGCCGGCATCTCGCTGGCGACATATTCGATCTCAGAGCCGGGGGTCCTCTCTCAATGTAGGAGGACCCGTTTCGCCCAGGTACCCAGCTCCGTGTTTGGTGAGGCAGGTGGTCTTCTTCGTTGGATTCCAGAGCTGGGTCCTGGGCCCGGCCCCTGACCACTGGGCTCAGGCACTGGCTCTCCCGCAGATGTTGATGGGAGAGCCTTGCCAGCTGCTGGGTCCTTGTTACTGGAGCCAGGCTCCCGAGGTGCCCGAAAAATAAACAAAAAGAAAAAAACATCAGCCACATTTTGCTATACAATTTAAGCTAATACCATAACCAAACACTCAAGACAACATAGAGCCAATCTCACCAAGGCTAACACCAAAAGCCACTGGAGCAAAGTTTAGAAGACAAAATACCAAAGAAGGAGAGCAGTGCAGTATGCTCACCTGAGGGTCCACATTGATATGTAAAGTGCCAACAAATAACACAACACAATCTGTGATAACAGAGACCAAAAACCAGATAGAAAAGAACAGTGAACATGATTGGTGCAGGAAAACCACAATGGTGACTACCACATGTGCTGCAAGCCCCACATCAGTGCAAAGAACAAGCTGGGTAGATAGATCACACAAACACAATTACCCACCTCCTGCGACGGGGCAGGGTATTGGGCTGCGGCCACAGCTGGTTGCGGGCGACGCCTGCTGCACCGTGTTCCCTGAGGCCCCTCCTGGCCCAGGGAAGGTGAGGAGGTCATAGTACCACAGACATGGCCTACGGACTTCCTCAGCTCCAGCCCCGGACCGGGCCTCAAGCCACTTTTTTGTGGCCTTGGTGAACACGGTGCGCAGGTATTTAATCTTATCTGCAACCAGACTGCTGTCCAGTTCTTATTGGGTTGGAGCCGGTTCGCCAGCTCCACCAGCGGCCTGTAGGCCACAGACCTCGCTGCCTGGTCATGATATTCAGGCAGCAGCACCCGCCACAGGCATTCGTGTTCCAGGTACATGATGAGGAGCTGTGTCACAAAATCTTGATACTCAGCCATCTGGGAAAAAAAATTGTGTCATGCAAACAAAGGCATGGTCATCACAGGTGACGCCCTACTCTATGTGTCCAGCCGATGTCCAGCAATAATAATTACATGTGTTCTGGTAGTCAGCTTGGCTATGCAAAATCATTACTGGCCTTAACATGTGTCCATACATTGAGTATACAGGACATGCCTGGTGAGATATGTATTTTGGGCCACTGCAGAGAAATATGTCAAGGTCTGTCATTACAAATGGCACACATGTGCTTATTAACTACATTAAAACACACACTCATCAGATACAGACATATTTAGGAATAAACATAGTACACATTGTCCTGGCAAGGATCTCCCAGAACATTATGTGTGCTACAGGACACTGAGTGTAGTTACAATGCGTACATGTCGCTAAATACACTTCTACAAGACGCTACATGAAGCAGGACATAAGGCGCACAAACATCAGCCAACATATGGGTCTGCAGCACACAGAAAATAATGTCCAGGAGTGCCCAATAGCATGTGCCCCCACTTACCATCTGTCCAACAGAGATCTTGTGATGAGACACTACTAGCACAATGCACATTCCAGTCATAGCAGGGGTGGCGCCCCAGCATGTACTTATTTAAACACAACCTGACCAATCAAAAAAGTGCAAAGGCGCATAATCATTGGTCGCACCTGCGTATGCCCAGGCGGCTACGTCGATTACAAGACGCCTCTGCGGTCTGATTGGTTGGTTACCATATAAAAAGCGCTCAAGACCGAGGTCGGTCACGCTTGCTGCCCAGAGTCATTGAGTAAGTATTGATGTGCAAACATGAACTGTGATATGCTGTGTTGCGTTTACAGCACCTTACCATTACGGGTCGCTATTGTGTAGTGTAGCTCACGCCCAAGTGGTAGTTACTCGTGAAGTTTTTGTTAAAATTTTCATGATCCATCTTACTCCATTGTGAGTCCTGACATGGAATAGATACAACATGGGGAAGACACCTGGATGCATGTCTGACTACCAGGTCGCTGCTGGGAACAATCTTGTCACAGTATTATGCCACTTTTACAGACTGACTATAAAACATACTAAGGCTAGGGTCACACCTGCGGTTCGATTTGCACATCCTAATCCGGGTTTGAGCATTTAAAATGCTCAAAACCATATCCGGATCCGCACCGCATAGACTGCAATAGAAAAATCCATTACCGGAACCGGTTTTGGAGCCTGTGGGATAAATCATGCAGGCTGCTTCTATCGCGCCGGTTCCAAAACCGGATCCGTTTTTTTATAATGGGAGTCTATGGGAACCGGATCCGGTACCGCAAGGTACCGGATCCGGATCGGGATGTGGTTTTTATAGTTGCAAAAACCCACATTCCAAAACCGGATGCATTAATGCATCCAGTTCCGGAATGAGGATTAATATGAAGGCACACGGTAAAACCGCATGCAGTAATGGATGCAGTTACCGGATTGTGCCTTTTAAGTGTGACCCTACCCTAAACTGAAAATAAAATGTATTTTTAAGAACAAAATGTTAAGAAACATTCTTTCCTGTATAATGATTTATATATGAGGAAAGATTAGAAAGAGAAAAAAAATGCTTCCTCCACCCCTAAAGGTACCTTCACACACAGCAATATTACTAGGCAATTTCACTGGCAATTTGCTGGTTGCAGTGAAATCATGGACACATTGTTCCATTTGTACATGGCAACAAAATAGAACAAAGTGTCCATGATTTCACTGCAACGAGCAAATTGCAAGTGAAATTGCATGCAATGTTGCGACATGTAACGGTACCCTTAGTCTATGTTCACACATAGTGATATTGCTGGAATTTTGCATTTTCTCATTGCTTTCAATGTTGAAATCACTAGTGATGAGCGAGCATGCTCGCCACTACTCGGTACTCGCACGAGTATCACTGCACTCGGGCTACTCGGCTAGCACCGAGTAATCTCGCGATACTCGTGCTGTGCTCGTGGTCGTCATCTCTGCATGTTGGCGCTCTTTTGAGAGCCAGCCCACATGCAGGGATTGGCTGGCAGACCACTGCAATGCCACAGCCCTGTTAGTTGTGGCATTGCAGTGATTGGCCGGCCTGCACAGCGTGACCGAACCTTTATAAGACCCGGCCACGCTGTGCTCTGCACACAGGCATCCAGACAGTGAGTGTAGGGAGAGTGTCTGCTGCTGCTTAGGGACAGATTTGCGGCTCTCATAGGTAGATCCGGAGCAGGGCTGCAAACTGCTGCTGACCACAACAGTCCTTCTGAGGACTAATCTAGGAGGATATAGGTAGGGTGATACAGATCGGAATCCAAGCTTTTCTGTGACCATAACAGTCACCAGACTGTTGAACTTACTACCTTGATCCAGGTTAGGGACTAAAATCCAAATCTCCTGTGACCATTACAGTCACCAGACTGGTGTACTTACTACCTTGATACAGGTTAGGGACTAAAATCCTAATCTCTTGTGACCATTACATTCACCAGACTGGTGTACTTACTACCTTGATACAGATTAGGGACTAAAATCCTACTCTCCTGTGACCATTAGTCACCAGACTGGTGTACTTACTACCTTGATACAGGTTAGGGACTAAAATCCTAATCTCCTGTGACCATTACAGTCACCAGACTGGTGTACTTACTACCTTAATACAGGTTAGGGACTAAAATCCTACTCTCCTGTGACTATTACAGTCACCAGACTGGTGTACTTACTACCTTGATACAGGTTAGGGACTAAAATCCTACTCTCCTGTGACTATTACAGTCACCAGACTAGTGTACTTACTACCTTGATACAGGTTAGGGACTAAAATCCTAATCTCCTGTGACCTCAACAGTCACCAGACAGTTGTCGCTGTATACAGGCAAAATGCGCAAGGGCGTTGGCAAGGGCGTTGGCAAGGAACAAGGAAGTGGACGTGATGGTGGTGCAGACAGAGGCCGAGGTCGTGTGCAAGCACTAATTTTGCAACAACAAAGGGGCACATCTCCTCGTTCGCACGTCCTGTCCCAAATTCTTGGGGCCCGCAGCAGTACACTGCTCTTGAACCAAGACCAGTGTCAACAGGTTGTTACTTCGATAGCGGATAATGCTTCAAGTCAGATGGGCACCACCACAAACACCCTGTCTTCCACACGGTCAAGTGTCAGTAGCCGTGATACTGCACCGCACATTTCCCAACCTGATCCTCCTTCCTACCACCAGGACGAGTACACATCCACGGACATTACTGATCCCACACTAGGACACTCGGAAGAGCTGTTCACGTATCCATTCGCAGAATCTGGCCTGTCGCCAGCTCCTCTTGAAGTGGGTGATGAGGAGATGGTATGTACAGATGCCCAAATATTTGAGCAGCCACGTTCTCACGAACGGAACGTTGGCAACGTGTTTCAACAAGGGGTGGACGATGATGAGACACAATTGCCAGGAAGTCAGGAGGAGGATCAGGGTGCGGAAGAGGAAGACGATGTGGTGGATGATCCAGTAGCTGACCCAACATGGCAGGAGGATATGCAGAGCGAGGCCAGCAGTGCACAGGGGGAGGGAGGCGTAGCATCCCAACAGGCAGTATGAAGCAGGGTCGTGTTCGCAGGCAGAAGGCAGCCAACCGTTCCCCGGAACACCAACACGACTCAAGGTGCCTGTGCAAATGTTCGGTCTTCCAGAGTCTGGGAGTTTTTTAAGTTGGCTCCAGAAGACTCTAAAAAGGCCATTTGCAACACCTGCCATGCCAGTATCAGCCTGACCACCACCAGCATGATCAGGCACATGTCAGCCAAGCGCCCGACTTTGTGGGAAGTACAACAGAGTCGAGGAGCGGTGCTTGCTGATGTCACTGCTACGTCTTCGTGTGTTGTGCGTGCGAGCCAATCCCCTGTCCATGCTGGCCTCGAACAAGCCTCCGGCCCTGCACCTGAAGTTGCCCACGCACAAATAACACCAGCATCAAGCACGTCCTTGTCCCAGCGCAGCGTTCAATTATCCATTCAGCAAACATTTGAACGCAGGCGCAAATACGCTGCCAACGCCCCACATGCCACAGTCCTGAATTATCACATTTTGCGACTCATAGCGCTAGAAATGTTGCCTTTCCGGCTGGTGGAGACGGAAGCATTCCGCGACCTGATGGCGGCTGCTGTCCCACGTTACTCGGTCCCCATCCGCCACTATTTCTCCAGATGTGCCGTCCCCGCATTGCATAACCATGTGTCCAACAGCATCAAACGTGCCCTGAACAACGCTGTTTCAGCCAAAGTCCACCTAACCACAGACACGTGGACAAATGCTTGTGGGCAAGGCCGCTACATCTCCTTGACGGCACACTGGATTAATATTGTGGAGGCTGGGACCCAGTCTGAGCGAGGGACGGAACACGTCCTTCCCACACCAAGGATAGCAGGCCCTACCTCTGTCAGGGTTTCACCGACACTCTACAGCTCCGGAATGTCATGCTCCTCAGCCTCCTCCTCCTGCGCATCCTCATCCACTGTACCCTCCACACCAGTCCCAAGCTGGAAGCACTGCAGCACTGCCTCTGCAAAGCGGCAACAGGCTGTGCTGAAGCTAGTCTGCATAGGTGACAAACCCCACAATGCAGAAGAGGTGTGGACAGCTCTGAAACAGCAGGCAGATTACTGGCTCACACCTCTGAACCTAAAGCCAGGAAAGGTCGTGTGTGACAATGGCCGTAACCTGGTGGCAGCTTTGAGGCGAGGCCAGCTGACGCATGTTCCATGCGTGGCCCATGTGCTCAACCTGGTGGTTCAGAGGTTTGTAAAGTCATACCCAGAGCTGTCTGAACTGCTGGTAAAAGTTCGCCGTCTGTCTGCACATTTTCGCAAGTCACCAGCTGCTTCAGCTGGTCTCTGCGAATACAGGAGGATTTAAAGTCATCTGTGGCGACTTTAATTTATCCTGGTGACCACACTGATAAATTACATGAGAATTAATACTGTCTCCGACTCAGCACTGATTGCACTAATACATTCCTGCTAAATATCTTGTCATATACCTTGGACCCTACTCTCTTTCCTTTATGAGCGTCTAAAGACTGTTTAGTAGGGTCGTGACGCGGGAGCTGATGTCACCGGGCGCAATGTGCTGAGCTCCTGCTTGTTCCTGAGGTTTTGCGGCATTAACAGACCCTTCCATCCGACTAAGTCCCCCACCTCCCGCTCACAACGCAAAGGAGACACCAGAGATGCCGAGGCAGTCACTGCGAAAACGCGGAGAGCCCGCTTGGCTCACAGATTTTTACCCACCAGAGCGGCAACAAATGCTTACTCCCAACATGGAGCCCTCTCCTTCCCGACCCTCCCAGCCGGCTACTGACCTGCGTGGACCCCGAAGCTCCGGGGGCCACTTATCGGAGGCAGAGGGAGAGACCCAGGTGACACGCAGCTTTTTAATGGAAGCAATGGGCGCTCTCAGACAATCCATACAAGAAGACACTAGAAACATTCTACGAGAGCTGAGAGGAGAGGTGACAGCCCTGGGAGAACGAACACAGCACATAGAGGAAAAAATGGCGGAATACGCCTCGGCCCATAACGAGTTGGCAGATGATTACTCTGTCATGGCTGGTGACATGAAACTAGTGAAGTTGAAGATGTGGGACCTGGAGGATAAAGCTAGAGCTAAGAACCTGCGCCTCAGAGGGTTTCCTGAAGAAGGCGCCGAGGAGGACCTACATGAGACAGTGAGCCAATTTTTGCAAAAACTACTCCCAGAGACACCAGGAGATGATCTGCAATACAACAGAGCTTACCGCATCCCAAAACCCTCACACATCAACAAGTCCTTACCGAGAGATGTCCTGGTCTCCTTCTCCACCCTCAGAGCTAAAGAGACAATCATGTAAAAGATGAGACATCTGGGTACCCCCCCAGCACCATACTCTGGCATCCAAGCTTTCCCAAATCTCTCCCCTGGAACTCTGGCCCGCAGGAGGGAATTTGCCCCGCATTGTAAAGTTTTGAGAGACAAAGGGATTTCCTACAGCTGGGGCACCCCGGTCAGGGTCAAGTTCCGATACAAAGGAAAAACACATCTTTTCCTGTCTCCCAGCCAAATGGGAAAGGCCCTCAAACAGTGGAACCTCACTGGAGACCCAGAGCCGTCGCCTCGTCGCTCACCAACCCCGGGGACGGCTCATCCCTCCTCTCCACTGTCTCGCTCTTCACCTGCCAGAAACGAAGGTTCTTCCTCCACCACTACTTGAACTGAACTTTTCGGATGATTCTCTACAGTATTTTACCTCAGGACACGCTCTGACCCCCAGCTGAGGAATTTTGTTATTTGTTATTTTTCTTTTAATTGTTTGGAATTCTCCTTTCTTTTTTTTTTTTTTACGGTCGAGGAGTCATTTTGTTTCCGTCCTCCGGTTGCCGGTTTTGACGTGGAGAGTTCCTCTGTTCCCCTCAGCCGAGTCGGGGGAGATTGACTGTCCTACCCCTTTATCCCCCTTGTTGCGACGGAGAGGTCCATACACAGTGTCCTGTGTTAGCTATTACATCTACCTCCGTATTTATCGTATTATGCATGTTCTAAGAGTTATGTTTTTTACGACTTATCTCTGGTGACCTCTCTCTCTTACTTATCTCTCTTACTTATCTCTCTTATCTCCCTCCTTTCTCTACTCCCCCATCTCTCTCATTCCCCTGCTAAACGTCTGTCGCCCCCTTCCCCCATCCCCTCTACTCCCAATCCCTTCTCGAGTGGTTTCACTACAGATAATTGTGTCCCCTTGTGTCACCCTTTTATCCTACATACAAGCGTGTCACAGGCACCGGTGGAAGTTTGAAGCCACCACCAGGTAATACCCTCCAACTATAACATTCGCATTATGAAAATTGTGTCCTTTAACGTCAAGGGATTGAATTCCCCTTTCAAGCGTTCCCTTTTGTGGAAGGAGGCCTTGAAATCAAAAGCGGATATCCTGTGTATTCAGGAGTCCCACCTACTGCAGACAGACAACCACAGGTTACACCATCATATTTTTCCCACAGCATTTTTTGCGAATACGACAGGCAAGAGGGCTGGAGTGTGCATTTTTATTAAACACTCCTTACAATTCACACTAGTCAATGTAGACGCCGACCCAGATGGTAGATATATCGCTCTTTCCTGTGTGATATCTGGGGTATCCCTAACACTGGTAAATACGTATGCACCAAACGAGGGACAGGTGAAGTTCCTCAGGGGACTTTTGGACAGGGTCTCTGCGAATACGGGAGGATTTAAAGTCATCTGTGGCGACTTTAATCTAGTACAGGACAGACTTCTGGATAGATCTCGGGGGGCACCTGGGTCTGGAAAAGAGGCGGGACCTATATGCAGGGAGTACCGTCTCCATGACCCGTGGAGATACCTGCACACAACAGAGAGAGACTACTCCTTTTACTCGCGCAGGCATAGGTCGTATTCTAGACTAGATTACTTTTTGGTAGACGATAACACTCTTGCGGCCTGTGCCTGCGCTGAGATTGGGCTCATAACATGGTCTGACCATGCCCCGGTGTCCCTTGAACTGTCGGTGCACTCCCGCCCCACTCCACCGGGCACGTGGAGACTGAATTGCGCTTTTCTGTCTGATGACGGCCTTGTGGAGGACATCAGAGCTCATATAGTCGAATATTTTTAATCTCTCTATCTCCTTATGTCTATCTATCATCTATTTATCAATCTTTGTACATCTTTAACACATAAAAATTTAGTTTCAGTGTAATCTGTTTTTTTCCGTTCTGAGTCACACGAATGTCACACAAATGTCTGACACTTATGCATGGATAGCATATGTATGTCACACACATACACATGGATGACCACACGGATGGACAACATGGAACGTGGCAAACATACATTTTTATTTATCGTACTTGAGAAGGGGCCTTCTTATTAATATTCATTCAAAACACCTGCAAATCTCTGTATTGTTTCCAACCACAAATCTACAGGATTTCACCTAGATACCATTGATTTTTGCAGAAATATGTTGGCATAGCGAACAATGTCAATGTTTGCTTGATAGATTTTAGTACATAGTAGTGTGGACATTGTAAAAGATTTGTATCTTCCTGTAAAATCATGTTGTTTTTGGTATTTGCTTCATTGCACTTGTAAACAGACCTATGTATCGGAACACTAAAGAAAATAACCAACATCTTATAAAATCAATGGACCCTGGCAGCTGAGAAGGAGATTAAGGAAAACATCAGAGACACCTACCAACTGCTGAAGTCTCTAAAGGCAGCTTTACACGCGGCAACTTTTGTAGGAATTTCACTGGCAACTTACTGGTTGCAGTGAAGTCATGGAGACATTGTTCTATTTTGTTGCTGTGCACAAATGTCTCCATGATTTCACTGCAGCCAGTAAGTTGCCAGTGAAATTCCTAGAAAAATTGTCGCGTGTAAAGGTACCTTAAATTTATCTAGCCTCTATACTCTGAGGGTACCATTACACGTCGCAACATTGCATGCAATTTCACTGGCAATTTGCTGGTTGCAGTGATATCATGGACACATTGTTCTATTTTGTTGCCATGTACAAATGTAACATTGTGTCCATGATTTCACTGCAACCAGCAAATTGCCTGTGAAATTGCATGCAATGTTGAGATGTGTAACGGTACCCTGAGTGTCCTTGCTACAGGATCATTCCTACTCAAAGTAACAAGATTTGCATATCCCAACTGTATCTCATACAAAAACAAATACAAACTTTTGGATCTTTAAAAACTGTGCAAGAGATGTGAAGCTCTCATAACAGGTGTATTTTTTTTCAGAAATGTTAATAATTCCGATGCATCTTTGTAGAATTCTGCATTGTGTTATACATCTATTATTCCTCCTCTAAATGATACAAGGATTTTGCCTGGGCGTAACCATTCTGCTTGTCAGTTAGGTATCATCCTGAATACTTTTCAATAAATGCTTACATATTACCAGTGCAGCAAGTTCAGCTGCATCGTGGTTTGCATGTGGTGAGGGCCTATACTGGATTGGTAATACTGAGGGTAATCTGGCCTTTTGTTCAGAGCTTGATGCTCTGGAGGACCTTCGGGGCAGATTGCCCTCATGACAAGCGTCATGCCAGGCAAGTAGCAATCCCACAGTGCCACTGCAGCCAACTACAGCAGTTTGTCCTCAGCTTCCATCCAGGCACGTTCTCTTTGACACAGGCATGCTCTGCTTGATTACATCAGCATGCTGCGCGTAATTGTGATCTATTCTGAGGCCACTGAGCTGTTGTATATAGGCATTGAATTTCATCTGTGGGCTGAGCTAGTGGAGCGCCCCGCTGGTCAGCGCGCTACAAAAGGGTACTGCAATCCTAACAGAAGGTGCAGTATGCTTTGTCCTGATAGGGGGTAATAGAAGCCTGAAGCTCCACAACCACACACACACACCTAGTGATAGGGGACAAATCAGACAACCCGTTACCAGGGTAACCGGTGCCGGTGGGAGGAGAGTTAGGTTATATAGTGAGTGGGGAGAGAGCGAGAAACAGGATAGTTAGTAGGAACAGAAGAAGAACAGCAGAACAGGAGAGAGGAAAAGACGTAACGGGGAGGGCACCTCAATCTGGTGACCCAGACAGAGCAGGGCAGATTGAGGGTAACTCAGTACCCTGGCCCAGTCCAAAACGGGGGTACCGGCTCAGAAGCAGTGCAGAGGTCCATCCCTGAGCAGCAAACACTGGTATGATCGACAGCTTCATAGGAGAACAATCAGCCCGACATACATGCAATCCCCACCAGAAGGACCAAACCGAATTGAGCCACTTAGAGAGAAGAAGAGTACCTCATATCACCCAACAGGCCTGGTAGTAAGCAGGATTCGTGCAGGGCAGCGCGAGGAAGAAGGAGTGCGCAGAGGAAGAACAGAGAAAGAGATAGAGAAGGAACATCACCGGAGCTTCAGAGGGACATTGCCTACTGCCAGTCCACCACCCTATCTGTAACAACTGTATATCCTGTAAGCTGCAGACTACTGGAGTAAAGTACCCGTGCAGAGTGAGCAGGTGTCTGTTCCTGGTGAACGGAGGTAATTCTACACTGTGAATTAGAGACAGCGCTGCCCCATTCCTACCGTGCTACCCTATTCCTCCATCAAAGCTATACAGCCCCGGGGACCCCGCTCCACCTGTATGGAGCTACAATACCTTGCTGCCGCCCATCACCCCGAGGCCCCAGCAGTGCCGGTGCCATCACCGGATCTACAGGTGGTGTCACTACATTTATCTATAAACTCTTATCCCTGTAAATACCCCCTTTTTGGTGTCACCCAAGGGCACAGACTTGGGCACAGGCCACCCTTGACATCCCTGCACCCAACCACCTGAGATCTGAGTACCCCAAACCCTTGTGGGGCAGACACTAGCATATGATGCATTCCTGGCTCACAGATGAAGAAAGGAGCTACAGTTCCAATCAGTGTCACCCAGAGCTGTGTGCCTCCTAGAGCTGTATGCCAACCGCCAGAGCTGTGAGCCACCGCCTCCGAGCTGTGTGCCCCCAAAACTGTATGCCTCCCCACCCCAATAATGTGTGCCCCCAGTAATGTGTATGCTCACTAGTAACATATATCACCCATACAGTAACGTGTGCCCCCCCCAGTACTGTGTGTGCCCTCAAGTATTGTGTAAACCCCCCAACATGCATGCCTCCCAGTAAGGTGTAGGCCCCCAGTAACATTTCTACCCCCACCCAGTAACGTGTATATATGTTGCCTCACCGGTCAGATCACCACCGGGGGTACTGCACTCCTCCCTTAGCAGGAGTGTAGTGATCCTGTTCTCTAGGTATCTGGATGGTGAAGTTGAGACCCTCACCACCCACGCACACACACACTTAGGACCCCAGGATGGGATGGTGGGGGAACCCTGGGGGGAAGGACTCAGTCTCAACTAAGGGGAACAAGGAAGTGTAGAGTTAGAGAGAGTCAGGAGGAGAACAGCAAAGGAGTAGGAGGTCGGAGGTGCTAGCTCCCGCAGACTGGGGCACAGTCACGCTTGCCCAGTGAGGGAGAGACTGAATGGTGTAGAAGAGAAGAGGAGCCCTTGGGGTGCAGAAAAGATCCAGATCATCTACATGCCCATATCTGACCGAAGAACAGAGGAGCTGGTGGATGACACAGGGAACAGGCCCTGAATACAGCACGGTAGCTTCATGCCTGAACTGTTGAACCGGAGGCCATGAGCTCCTAAAGAGGAACTGTGGTCACAAACCCAGCACAACTCGGAGAAGGTGTCCGTACTAAGGCGTGGTACCAGAATCTGTACCATCAAATGCCTGTGGCTGTTGGTACCTGAGCTCTGTGTGGGGAGGCGCTGAGAGGAGAGGCGAGGCGAACTAGGAGTGCTGAGAAACACTGCCCCGGTTCTAGACCAACTGCTGAAAATAGAGATTGGCAGAGGGAACCACCCGGCGGCCTGTTTGAAATGTTACAATAAAGGTCCAGAACTCAAACAGACATGTGTGAGATTCTTCTTAGCGGCAACCACCGGCTGCAAAAGCCGCATGACATCCAGAGGTGCCGATAACCCAATGAACACCAGCTAATGACCCTGAACTGACCTTCCTACTCACTGCCCTGGGGAACCACTCCACCTGTGGGGAGCGAAACCATTTAAGCTGCCTATCATCGTTTCCAGAGGTTCTGCAGCAGCAGCTGCCGCACACAGCCAGGGTCACGGAACCAGGTGGCCACCTTGACATCCCCAAGAAAGAACTGTAAGAATTGGCCCGGTAACGAGTACCTCATGGCCCTGGAGTGGGCATGTCATATATGACCCAGTATTGTTGCTCTCCACAGTAATATATATGCCCCAGTCTACTCTGTGATGTATGTACTGCAGCCCCCATGTCTCCTGTGATGTTTTTACAGCAGTCTCAGTGTGCACTGTGCACGGGCATGACTGATAAAGGAACCGCTGTCAGGCAGAGCACCCTGCAAATTTATTTGCCTGACAGGAGCTAGCAGTCTCAGTGTGTACTGTGCACGGACATGACTGATAAAGGAACCGGTGTCAGGCAGAGCACCCTGCAAATTCATTTGCCTGACAGGAGCTAGACAGGAGGCAAGCGGAGAAGGTGAGTGAAGCTTGCTGCCGGCTTCCCCACATTAAATATATCTGTAATGTGGCTTTGTGCATGTATGATGTGTGTATCTATGTATGCAAATGTATATGACTTTATATACAAGTATTTATGTCTGTTTATTTGTATTTTTGTGAATTTATCTTCAATTGTATATATACGTATGCCTGTATGTATCTGTGTATGTTTGTGTAAATGGGACTCACTGAGACTCTTTCACCCGGGGCCATGAAAACTTGGAGTCTTAGACTGGTTTCACACTACGAATTTTTTATTTCCGATGCTGTCCGATAAAAATCGGACAGCATCGGAACAATTTTGGCCCCCATGTAGCCCTATGGGCATAGGACTGAATCGGTTGTGCACTAAATGGCATCCGATTTGGCCCGATCCGATTTTGTCCAATTTTTTTATCGGTGCAAAAATCGGAGTGTGGCACCCCATGGGTTAATGTGCCACAATAACATCACATGGGTTCTCTCCCCACTACACACTGACAAACACTAGCACCTCTGGGCCAGGAGGGGGAGCACAACCTGCTTCCTTATATACTCTTGCCCATGAGGAAGTAGCTCAGACCGTGCAGCACGGTGTAGTGCTGTGAAGAGCACGAGCTAGTGCAGAACTTAGTGCAGACCTAGTGAGGGTCAGAGGAACAGGAGAACTACAGACTGAGGAACACGTCTGGGAGCTGGAGTGATACCTTCCCTCGCCCCAGAAGAACGCACAGAACGGACACCGGATCCGATACTGTGTCTGGCACCCACAGCACAGTGAATCCAGGAACAGTGGGATTTCTAGATGCCCCTAGTACCAGTCCAAAGCAACACGGAGGGGTCAGCACAGCACAGATGACTCAAGTTGCCTAGCCAAGTGGTACCAGCAGAACACAGAGAGAGAGATAGACGTGAGAAGTCCCAGCAGCTCAGCTAATAGCAGCGGCCAGGACACACACACAGTGCAGCACAAGGAAGCTGACGACCCCGGACAGGGTGGGAAGAGAGCTCATCCCCATTACAGACTCCGTGGACTATAATCTGCAATAACATCAGCAGTAAAGCTTTGGAAAACAGCAAAACTGTGAGTCTGTGTACTGATTGCGACCTTTGCTCCACATTCAGCACAGAGAGCTTCCTCCTGCTACAAGCCTGTCAGCTCTGCATCACCAGGAGAGAAGGAGAATTGCATCAGTGTCTACCAAACGTGAGTGTGTGTCCTTTAACCCCGTCTCCACCATCTATACCCCTTATAGACTATACCATCACTGCCCCGGGGAATACAGTTCTACCCACGGGAACTATACCATCTATGCTGCCACTACATCATCCCCGGAGGTTCTGCAGCAGCGGCGGCCCCCTTACTGGCCGCATATAGTGGGTGGCGTCACGACTGACATTTACCCTGTAAATAATCCCCTTTTTATTGCCGAGCCCAGGACACGGTCCGGACCAAGCCACCCGTGATTTCCCCGGCACCATCCGGTCCGGTACCGAGTACCCCCGTCCCGAGGGGCCCGACAACCTGGCGTCACGAACAGGATCTACCCGGTTCAAAAGAATTAGACCCTGTGCGCCATCTGAACTGTATTTTTGAAAATCCGCCATTTTGGAGCGCGCGGCGCGCGGGAAAGAAAGGGGGTGGTACCTTGCATTGGCGCGAACCCAGCCTCCTCCCTTGGTGCTGACGACATCCGGCGGGGAAGAAGATCCCTGTTGCACCCCATAACCTCCCATAGACATCCGGACGGAAGCGGAAGACGGAGGGCGGATATTAACTAAGGGGGCCCAAGATGTCGCAGCCCAATGCACAAGACGGCGACGGAGCAGCCGGTGGAGCTGCAGCGCCGAACCCAGCGATAGTACCCGGCGGTGCAGCGGCGCAAGGAACAGCATCCATAATGCCATTCCTGATGCCGTATACTCCAGGGGCAATGTGGCTGCCCCAATACTCCGGTGAGCCTAATACCTTAACTAACTTTATGCAAAAGATTAAAGAGTATTATGTGATGTATCCCCTCACTGAAGCCCAGCGTGTAGGAATGATAATGGGACAGTTAATGGGCAATGCACGGCGTGAGGTTGCGTCCTGGCTGGACACAGATAAGGACACTGTAGAGCATCTAGTAGCTAGACTGAAAGCAACGTTTGAATCTGCTGTTGATACCCGGGCTAAGATGAGGTTCTTTGCATGCCACCAGAAACCTAAACAGAGTGCCAGAGACTTTGCCTTGAACCTGCAGGAAGTACTCAAAGCCCTTAAGCTGTCAGAACCTGCTTTAGCCCCGGGAGCTGATAAAATGCTACTTGACCAATTTATAGAGGGCCTCCATTCCCCTTCCCACCGAGGACAGTTAAGCATGATACTGCTGCAGAACCCTGACATGACATTTACTGAGCTGAAAGATAGAGCTATTCGTCTGCAGCAGCTGGAAGAGCCACGGGAATTAACATCTGTACCTGACACTGCACCAGCACCTCAACAGCCGGCAGTGCCAGCGACATCTGCCATGTCAGCGACTGCTGCTGAGGCTGGGGAATATATCTCAAATGCAGCCCTCAACCAAAAGCTAGATGCCCTGACAGACACCGTGATCTCCATGGCCAAGGTCATCAAGGAACTGCGAGAGTCAAAACCTGCACCCAAGATCCAGAGGACGACCAGCAGAGAGGATGTTCCGTGGATGAGGCCCAGAAGATACCCAGCAGCAAGAGGACGACCCAGCGATCGCTACCAACCAGATGGACAGCCCATTTGCCGCCGTTGCCAGAAATCAGGCCATCTTGCTCGTGAGTGTCCTTTAAACGACGATTCCCTGGGCAGGCGGGCATCTCCCCAGGAATGAACGCTCATGGCCCCTCAGCCTGGTATGACAAATTCGTGGGAGGAAAGCCGGTGATCCCTATTGTGTTGGATGGCATCCCCTTTAGTGCCTTGCTGGATACCGGATCCCAAATAACATCCATCCCACATGTTCTATGTAAAAGGTACTGGGCTGATTCAGACATTACTAGTGCGCCAGATGACTTTAATTTTGATGTATGGGCTAGTAATGGACAGGTAATACCAAAGGTTGGATTTAGAGAGATGAATATTCAGGTTGGGAAGGCAGAATTGCAGAACCAGGGTATTATAATCATAGATGTTAACCAGCGAGAACGTGAACCCGTGATGCTGATAGGAATGAATGTAATTGAGAAATGTTTTTCCGAAGTGTTAAGTGTTTTGCAGCAAATCGCCGAGACTGCCGGAACTGGACAACAGAGGCTTCTGCACAAAGAGATCAAAGCCCTGATGTTGAAGCAACAGGTAGAAATCTCCGGAGGTGAGATCGGCAGTGTATGAGTAAGTGATCCAATACCCATTGTAATTCCTCCCAAAACTGAAATGTTGGTATGGTGTAGAGCCGCAATAGGCATTAAAGGGCAAGACTATCAGGCCCTGGTAGAACCCGTGTACTCAGACAGCAGACCGACCATACTCACTGCTAGAGGAGTAGTTGACGTACACAGGGGAAGAGTGCCATTACGCCTATTAAACTGCGGAGATGATGAGATCACGTTACCAAAGTATGCTACCATGGCTAAGTTGTACACGGTTGATAACAACAACATCACAGCCGTCGAGCCCTTGAACCCGTCAAGTCAGGCGGATGACAATGGCTCAGGAGAGAAGCTGGAGGATTGGTGCCAAAAGTTGCATGTAGGTACCAGTTCTACACCTCCCCGTCACAAGCATGGAGTATACCGGGTAGTGAAGGAATATGAACAAATATTCAGTAAACACCCGTTAGACTTTGGGCAGATTAAAGGGGTAGAGCACACTATACCCACAGGTAACCATCAACCTATAAAAGAGAGGTATAGACCATTACCACCAGCTCACTACCAAACCACCAAAGACATGCTCAGAGAAATGAAATCTGCAGGGGTAATAAGAGACAGTTGTAGCCCCTGGGCAGCACCTCTAGTGTTAGTTAAAAAGAAGGACGGGACCATGAGACTGTGCGTAGATTACCGGCAGATTAATCGCATCACACATAAGGACGCATACCCATTACCTAGGATTGAGGACTCATTAGCTGCATTAAAATCTGCTAACTACTTTTCCACCCTTGATCTGACTAGTGGGTACTGGCAGGTTCCTGTGGCCGAGGCCAACAAGGAGAAGACAGCGTTTACCACGCCGAAAGGCCTCTGTGAGTTCAATTGTATGCCGTTCGGACTCTGCAACGCACCCGGGACCTTTCAACGCCTGATGGAGAGCTGCCTAGGACACAAGAACTTGGAAACTGTCCTCCTGTACCTAGATGACGTCATAGTCTACTCGAAGACGTATGAGCAACATCTACAAGACCTGGCAGAAGTGTTCGAAGCTTTATCGAAATATGGCATGAAGATCAAGCCATCCAAGTGTCACCTTCTAAAACCAAAGGTACAGTACCTGGGACACGTCGTGAGTTCAGAGGGAGTCGCACCGGATCCTGATAAAGTCACCGTGATAAGGGATTGGCCAAGACCTACGAACGTGAAAGAAGTGAGGCAATTCCTGGGCCTGGTAGGCTATTATAGAAGATTTATCAGAGGATTCACGAAGCTAGCAGCTCCCCTGCAAGGCATCCTGGTAGGACAGTCAAGAAAGTCATCCCGTAATCCTCCGTTCCAGTGGAGTGAAGAGAAGGAAGATTCCTTCAACAAGCTGAAAAGTGCACTGACGCGAGAAGAGATTCTGGCATACCCTGATTACCATCAACCGTTCATTCTTTACACGGATGCCAGCAACGTGGGACTGGGAGCAGTATTGTCACAGAAGCAAGGAGGCAAAGAGAGAGTTATTGCCTTTGCAAATAGGAAGCTCCGGCCTACAGAAAGAAATCCCGAGAATTACAGCTCCTTTAAGTTAGAACTACTGGCAGTAGTTTGGGCTGTGACTGAACGTTTTAAACATTACTTGGCAGGTGCAGAATTCACCATCTACACGGATAACAACCCGTTGACTCACCTGGATACAGCAAAACTAGGAGCTCTGGAGCAGCGATGGATAGCCCGGCTCTCTAATTACAACTTTGTCATCAAATACAGGGCAGGTCGCAAGAACGGGAACGCAAATGCCTTATCCCGGATGCCACACCTGAGAGACGTGGAAGAGGAACCGGAAGAGTTGGAAGAGATTGAACAACTGGCCTTTCATCGTTCAAAGGTAGAAGATTATCAACCCGGCATCTATCAAAGAGAGCAGGAAGTAAACCTCAACCCGTTAAGACTCCACGGATGGGCTGATACCCAAGATACTGATCCAGCTGTGAAGCTAGTGAAAGAATTGCTTACGCGACAAGGTGCATACCCGGATCAGAATGCCCCAGCTGAGACTATACAGCTCTGGAAGGAGAGAGGCAAGTTGTTCCTGAATCAAGGGAAGCTCTGCAGAAGGTTCACCAATCCCAAGACACATGAACTGGTCTGGCAGATAATCGTGCCCAAGCAAGACATCCAAATGGTCTTAAGAGCGTACCATGACAGTGCAGGTCATTTCTGATGGAAGAAGTTAGAAGCAATCCTGAGAGAAAGATTCTATTGGATTGGCATGAGAATAGCCATTGAATTATGGTGCAGAAGATGTGCCGCATGCAACCTCAGAAGGAAAGATCCACAGAAAGCTCCACTTTAACCAATAGTAACCAAGCAGCCACTCGAGCTAGTCGCGTTAGACCACGTCAAGTTGTCACCAAGCCGGTCAGGCTATGTCTATGCCTTAACCATCGTGGACCATTACTCACGCTTCTTAGTGGTGGTACCCGTCAAAGACTTGACAGCGAAGACGGCAGCAAAAGCATTCCAGACGCATTTCTGTAGACCACATGGTTACTCAGAACAAGTACTTGCAGACCAAGGTCCAGCTTTTGAATCAGAATTATTCAAGGAGTTCTGCAATATGTACGGTTGTAAGAAGATTCACACAACAACGTATCATCCCCAAACAAATGGTTTATGCGAGAAGATGAATCATATCGTAATTGAACTGTTAAAGACCTTACCAGAGTCAGAAAGAAACCAATGGCCAGATAAATTACCTGATTTGGTAGACTTATACAACCATGTTCCCGTGAGTTCTACAAACTGCACTCCAGCATACCTTATGCGTGCAAGACCCGGTAAGCTACCAATTGATTTAGAAATGGGAATTGAAAAACCAGATACAGAAGTAGAAGAAACAGATTGGGATACCAAACGTCAGAAGCAGTATCAACAAGTACAAGAATGTGTAGAAAGGAACTTACAGCAAGCAAGAGCAAGACAAGAGAAGACCTTTAACAAGCATGCTCAAGCAATGCCATTAAAAGAAGGTGATCAAGTTCTCAAGAGAAAGAGACGCTCAAACAAACTGGATAATCAGTGGGAAACCATCCCATACACAGTCTTACCATCTCATTTAGACAATGTTAAAACCTGTTTGATAAGCAAAGATGAAGGAAGAACTTCACAAGTCGTATCTCGTGATCAGCTAAAATTGTGTCCTGAAACCCTGAAGACACCTGAAGTCATAGAACCCGTACAGGTCCAACCTATCCAAGAAAAAAAAAAGAAGAAGAAGTACTCCACACGGTACTAGGAGATTTCCCTAAAACATGGCCAAATTACCATGGAGCAGTTGTCGTACCCATGATTGCATTCCCTTCAATGGTGGACCCAAAGCCAGAACCTGTGTTACCAGAACCGGTGTTACCAGAACCCGTGTTATCAGAGGAAGACCCAAGACTTGAAGAACTGGAAGTAGAATCCGAAGAGGAAGAACAAATTCCTGGTCCCAGTGAACTTGCCAGTCCTGCAGTCAGACCTCCATCTGCCATAACACCAAACACCCCAAATAGGTACACGTCTACTCACACTATCAGATTAACTCCACCAACATTGCGCAGATAAGAGCGTAGTACCAAAGGTCAGTTACCAGTTAGGTACAAAGAGTAAAATACAGAATTAAATGTGTAATGTAAATATGTTGTTTGAATATAAATTGAATTCAGTGAACAATATAGATAGTTAATGCAACGTTAAAAAGCCCAGTACCTACAGAGACTATCCTGTATGAACTTTGAACTTTTCTTATTTACTTATGGACCATATATATACCACGGACTGGTTGTGGTAAGAACTCTCTTGTATATATTCATCTGAACCCCGGAAAGACTGCTTTTTGACTTTTTGAACTTTTGAACTCTTTTTCACATTTTAGTGATTTTTGTACTTTTCCGTTTAAGTCTATGTAAATATTAATTGTGTTTAATTGTTTGTTTCCTTGTTTTTCCACAGTCCCGGAGTACTGTATTTAACTAAGGGGGAATGTGGCACCCCATGGGTTAATGTGCCACAATAACATCACATGGGTTCTCTCCCCACTACACACTGACAAACACTAGCACCTCTGGGCCAGGAGGGGGAGCACAACCTGCTTCCTTATATACTCTTGCCCATGAGGAAGTAGCTCAGACCGTGCAGCACGGTGTAGTGCTGTGAAGAGCACGAGTTAGTGCAGAACTTAGTGCAGACCTAGTGAGGGTCAGAGGAACAGGAGAACTACAGACTGAGGAACACGTCTGGGAGCTGGAGTGATACCTTCCCTCGCCCCAGAAGAACGCACAGAACGGACACCGGATCCGCTACTGTGTCTGGCACCCACAGCACAGTGAATCCAGGAACAGTGAGATTTCTAGATGCCCCTAGTACCAGTGCAACGCAACACGGAGGGGTCAGCACAGCACAGAGGACTCAAGTTGCCTAGCCAAGTGGTACCAGCAGAACACAGAGAGAGAGAGAGACGTGAGAGTCCCAGCAGCTCAGCTAATAGCAGCGGCCAGGACACACACACAGTGCAGCACAAGGAAGCTGACGACCCCGGACATGGTGGGAAGAGAGCTCAGCCCCATTACAGACTCCGTGGACTATAATCTGCAATAACATCAGCAGTAAAGCTTTGGAAAACAGCAAAACTGTGAGTCTGTGCACTCATTGCGACCTTTGCTCCACATTCAGCACAGAGAGCTTCTTCCTGCTACAAGCCTGTCAGCTCTGCATCACCAGGAGAGAAGGAGAATTGCATCAGTGTCTACCAAACGTGAGTGTGTGTCCTTTAACCCCGTCTCCACCATCTATACCCCTTATAGACTATACCATCACTGCCCTGGGGAATACAGTTCTACCCACGGGAACTATACCATCTATGCTGCCACTACATTATCCCCGGAGGTTCTGCACCAGTGGCGGCCCCCTTACTGGCCGCATATAGTGGGTGGCGTCACGACTGATATTTCCCCTGTAAATAATCCCCTTTTTATTGCCGAGCCCGGGACACGGTCCGGACCAAGCCACCCGTGACTTCCCCGGCACCATCCGGTCCGGTACCGAGTACCCCCGTCCCGAGGGGCCCGACAGGAGCATGCTCCGATTTTTGCACCGAAAATGAAATCGGACAAAATCGGATTGGACCAAATCGGATGCCATTTAGTGCACATCCGATTCGGTCCGATGTTTTTAACATGGGGCCCTATGGAGCAGGGTCCGAGGAGACATCTAATGTGTCCTCGGACCCGATTTTACTGTACTGAGCATGCTCAGTACAGTAAAACTGCTCCTAACCATCTAATTTTACTTCCGCAATGTATATACATACATTGCGGAAGTAAAATTAAGTAAGGCAGGGGTTAAAAATAATAAACCATCTATGCTCACCTGTCCACGAGTCCCTCGGTGTCTCCAGCATCTCCTGCCTGTAGGACCTGCCGTGATGTCACAGTCACATGACCGATTACCGCGGTAACCGGTCATGTGACTATGACATCATGAGAGGTCCTAGGATCAGAAGAAGACAGCTGGAAGCACCACGGGACTCGTGGACAGGTGAGAATAAAGATTTTTTTTATTTTTATTCCGGAGGACAGGGGAAAGGAGGGGGAGTACTGGGGGACATGAGGGGGACACACATGGGAGAAGAGGGGGGGACACTCAGGGGTGAAGAGGGGGACACACAGGGGAGAAGAGGGGGGACACACAGGGGAGAAGAGGGGGAAACAGAGGGGGAGCACCAGGGGTGATGAGGGGGACACACAGGGGTGATGAGGGGGAGCACCAGGGGAGATGAGGGGGACACACAGGGGTGATGAGGGGGAAACAGAGGGGAGAACAGCTGACAGATGACAAGAGGAGCCTGCAAACTGATCCTGCAGAATGTCGGAATCGGATGCCTATTTGGCATCCGATTGCAGGGATCAGTTTAGATCTGATGCTGTCCGATTTATATCGGATAGCATCGGATTTGACAAAATCGTTATGTGAAAGTAGCCTTATAGTGAATGGGGGGTAGGAAATGTTATGAATGAATTTAAAATGAATGGGATGCTGGGGGAGTATGTAATTTTCCTCATTGTGTCCACCCTACAATTCATTATATGGCCCTGATAGTGTCCCCCCACCCAAACAATTCATTATATGGCCCTAATAGTATCCCACCACCCAACAATTCATTAAATGGTCCTTATACTGTCCCTTCACCCCAAAATTAATTTTATGACCCTAATAGAGACTTGCTCCACCCCACAATTCATTTTAAGGCCCTGATAGTGTTCTAGCCCACACCACAATTCATTATATAGCCCTGATTTTGTCTCTCACCCCAGAATTTATTATGAAGCTATCAGGGACGTATAATGAATTTTGGGAAGTGGACACAGGACAGAGACTACGGCTATGTGTACACATGTGTGCCACCTCAGGGTAAATGGGGTACTCGGTTATCTGGGCCCTTGCTGAGGGTGGCCTGCCCAGTCCCGTGCCCTGGTGGCTATGCTTTTAAAAAGTGTAGTATAAATGGGAATAAAGAGTTTGGGACTCCACCTGTGGTTTCTGGTGACTGCACCAGTGCTGCTTTGGGCCTCCAGGGATGATGTACAGGCAGCTTGATGTTGAAGCTCCCCACAGGTGGAGCTGGATCCCCAGGGCTGTGGTGTGATGGGGAGAAGAACCAGGGATAGTCTTAACGAAGGACATGGTCAGGGGTTGGAGAACCGATACACACACCGTAGATTATCTCTTTGCCTTTTACTGATGGAAAGGCAGTTAAAAGTCCGGTACACTGTCGGGTGGTTAGGAAACACTTCTGGATCTCCACAGTGAGTGGGTGTAAGGCCTCCTTGTCTCTTTTCCCTTGTGTGAAGCCCCTGCCCTGTGTGAAACTTGGCTGGGTTTCTCTGCTCTCCCATCACCTGTGCTGAATTGGGATAACCCGTGCTGGCCTGCCACTATCTCTCTTCTGGTGGTGCCTGGCTCCCTTGTTGGTGACTGCACAGATGCCCGAGAGACTGAAGTCTCCACCGTAAACCGGTATTCTCTGCTGGGCTAGGTGCTCTACTGCAGACGCGGACTGACTCCGGTGTCCGGGATGCTTTCTGGGGTAAACCAAGATGGCTCCTCGGTCCCCAAACTGCTCTTTCTCTGAGACTCCTTCTCCTTGCCTTCGACTCCACTCTTGAGCCCTGCAAAGACTAAGTAGGAGGCTGTTCAGTGTCACTGGTTCGGGCCTAACGTGGCTCTGACCACCAGGACATTTTCACAGCTCTTCTAGCGTCTGCACACTCTAACTAACTCCGCCCCCAGCAACAGTGTTTGTATGGGATCTTGCCTAAGGGCAGCAAGTTGAGCTCTCCCTACTGTGCTGGGTTGGAAGGTGTTGGTTGCGTCTTATACGCACTGTGGAAATCCATCCATGCTCTAGGCGAGTCTGTTGTTACCTGTGTGAGCAGGGCGCCACACATGCAGGATTTGCAGTAGAAAATTCTGCTGCAAATCCTGATTTGTTGGCAGAAAAAACACTGCGTAAAATATGTGTTTTTTGCATGCGTTTTTGTTGTATATTTTTCATCACTCATTAGTATGGGTGAAATATGCTACCAAAAAACTATAACTATTGACATCAGCGGAGCGGAATCAGCTGCAAATCTGCAAGTAAAGAAATAATCAGCGTGTACATGAAATTTCAGGAACCTCTAGTTGTACTGTAAATTGCTGCATATTTCCTGCTACAAAAATGGAAATTGTGCAAATAACCTTAAAATTTATTGAGGTGAGAGTTACAAATACTGAATCATTTATATTTATTGGGTGGCAGACATTTAAGTTAATGGGTTGGGCACAGTGCTCACTTAGGCTGGTTTCAGGCTGCGGAAGATGTGCATTGCGCAAACTCATGTAAAAACGCATGCATACACATGCAAACGCAGCATTTTTCTTACGCATAGTCATCTGCAAACATTCAAAAAAATGCTGCGTATGCATGCGTTTGTTTGCGTTTTTGCATGCGCACGCGTTGTTTCCACGCATTTCTTCAATAATTCGTCTGCGGCATCCGCACTGTTCTGGTAGGTTTTTTGACAGATCCAGCCCATAGGGAGTGGCTAATCTCTTTCTGGGCATGCACATTGTCATATATGCATGCATACCAAACGCAGGCATCCGCAAGTCCTTATCTTCAGGGATGTGGTAATCAGTGTGACCAGACGATTCGTGGATGGAAGATGTCAACATGAAGGTCTGAACAGATAGAGAAGAAAGAACAGAAAACTAATCAGATGAGATGTCAGTAGTAAGTCAATGAATAGAAATATTTATTAATGCGGTTATTTTTTAAATCTCTTACCCCACATTCTCACATTCATGCGATATGTGTGTGTTGCCAAATTTTTTTATCGGATGTCACACAGACTCAGAGTTCCATAGATCCATTCACATATCTGTGAAAATCATGGATCAAGAGAGTGAAATCTGCAAGACTCAGAGCATGTGCTGTTCTGATCCGATTATAAAAAATAAAACATACTCAATGGGTCTTTGTGCTGTCCAAGAAAAAAACTCAGCCAACACACCGACATTTCAAACCAATAAAGAAATGTAGCTTTATTAAGTATAGCACAGCCTACTGGTATCTAGTGTACAGACTCATGTTGTAAAACGCCATCCTTAATTATAGGTTCACTCTTTATTATGTACCAGATAGAGCCCTGATGCTATTGTATCGGGAGGGCGGTGACATTATGTTGGGGCAGGCCCTGTGGCACTGGGGGCGGTGGCCGTCTCTCCTCAACTGTAAAGAAGTTCTTTGGCAGTTCTTTATTATTATGCTTGTGGCCAGGTATGTGGCACTTGTGGGGGAGTCCTGCGGTAGTTCTTTATTTTTACACTTGAGGTACTTATGCCCTATTGTGATGTCAGAAAACCCCACTATTCTATCATAATCCCCTATAATGTAATATTACCTCACTATGATGTAATAATATCCCATTGTAATGTCAAAATACCAAACTGTGATGTCAAAATACCCCATTGTGATGTCATAATACCCAAGCATTATGCAATAATAACCCACTATGATGTCATAACACACCACTATAACGTCATAATATTCCACTATGAAGTATTAATACCCCAATATGATGTTACAAATTCCCTTTGTTATACGGGGCAACAGGATGCAGGAGGCGATGACAGACACTGCTTATATAAGGCTGGCTTCCCACCAAGTTTTTCCCCTGTCAGGTTCTGTTCAGTGTTTTACAGGATGCATCGTACAGAACCTGACAGCCTAGAACAAACAGAACCGGAGGGCAAATCTGCCCTCCGATCCTGTTTTGTGCCGGAATCGTCTGTGCCACTGTTCAGTGCTGAAATATCAGCACAGTGGCTTGCAAGGGAGCTGGCAGCAGTGCTGATATTTCAGCCATGGAGCTCTCCAGGTGCTGAAATTCAGCAGCGGCGGCTTTTAAAAGCCACCGCTCTTTCAGCACTGGGCATCAGGGAACCGGATCGTTTTTCTGGATCCGGCGCCCATAGATTCCCAAGTTATGGGCACCGGAACGCCCCGGCTCCGGGAGGATCCAGGAGAATCCGGATTTGCTCAATTTTTGCCCCAGACACAAAACTGCTGCAAGCTCCAATTTTGTATCAAGGACAAAAAACAAAACCAGCCAGATCCTGCTGGAAAGACACCAAACCGGATGACAAATAACTGCCATCCGGCCCCATCCGGCGCCACAGGGATACAATAGGGGCAAAATCAGATATGGGGTTGTCTGGTTCACACTGGACAGAGTCGGATCCAAAAACACGTGGTCTGAAGTTGGCCTAAGTGGATAACACCATTTCTCATTATCATCCTCTCTAGTTATGTATGATGCTGTCCATCAATTACTATATATCGTCTTCTCTTGTTTTATATAGCACCGTCCCTTATATAGCATACTCTCATTATTTTTTATAATCACAGCTCCCTCTTTTACATATATCTTTTTTTATATAAACAGATAAAATGACTGCTGATATGGAAGCATCTGACCAGAAAACTAGTCTATCGGCTTCACTGTTGGAAAACACGCTTTACCATGTTCCATCAGCAATCTTGTCATTTTATATTTAACAAGAGAGGGCGCTATGAAGTAAATACAGGGCGCTATAAATAACAAAGCGGCAGTGACATAAAGATGGGGAGGGCTCAGTGGCACTGTGAGCCGCCACTGTCTCTCCCTCCATGCACTCTCCCCACCGTCTGCTCTCTCTATCACCCTGTGCTGTCTTCTTCCCTCTGTGATCTCTTCTTTGCCCTGCCTCCCCCTCATGAACTGTCTCTGCTCTCGTATGGGCTGTCTCTGCCCACCTCGTGCACTGTCTCTGCCCACCTTTGGCACTATCTTTCTCAACCTTGTGCGCTGTCTCTGCCCACCTTGTTTGCTGTCTCTGCCCAGCTTGTGCGCTGTCTTTGGCCACCTTGTACACTGTCTCTAGCCACTTTGTGCACTGTCTCTGGTCACCTTTTTTCTGTCTCTCTATCCCCTTGTGCACATTCTTTTCACCCTTGTGCTCTGTCTCTCTGTCCCTTTTTGCTCTGTCTCTCAGTGCCCCTTGTGCTCTGTGTCTCTGCTCCTTTGTCCTTTGTCTCTCTACCCAACTTTTGCTCTGTTTCTCTGCCTCTTGTGTGCTGTCTATCTGCCCTCTTATGCTCTGTCTCAGTCCCCGTGCAACAGTTCCTCTATGTGGTTTACAGTGGAATGCAAGTGGTCTCTGTCTCTTTCCCCGTGCGGTATGCATTCCACAGTGGATTGCAAATCGGAGGAAGTAGTGAAGGCTGTGAGAGGTGAGGATGGGGGCCGGCTTACTCAATTCAGATGCGGGCACCATGTTTGGACACCCGGTCATGTGCAGTAGCGCAGTGCGAGTGTCCAAAAAGGTGGCGGTCACATTTGCATTGAGAGTGTGGCGGGCTCTACATCCGTGATGCAGGAGGCAGCAATGGAGAAGAGAAGGCAGTGGTGGACTGAGGAGCGAACCTGAACCCTGGGGAGAGCAGCAGAGTGCGGGTAGTATATTGGCACATCACTTGGGTGTGCCAATATGGTGGTCTTTTTTCTGTTTCAGGTGGACCAATCAGGTGACGGTCAAATGGACGAAGTAAGTGGCAAATAAAATGCGACATCGCAACACTTCCTGTCCCAAGGTATTTATATAAATAGAAGGTTTAGATACATTGGTGATGTAGAGAGCTTGATATTTTATTGTTTTTCTTTTCTTTTTTTTTCTTTCTCTTAATTTTTTTGGGAGATTTGTGATTGGCATATTTAATAATAAGTATATGTGCATATCTACAGAATAAAGAGTTTTATGATCAGTTGTTTGCAATTATTTAATTGTGAATACCAGTGATTGCTAAAACAGACATGTTAGGAAAGCTGAAATGTTACCTTTAATTTTGTGACATTTTTTAAATTCATAAATATAATGTTGCCATGCCTAAATTATTCTAAAATATATTCTACATCCTACAGAATGCTTAAAACCAATGTGTTATATTTGGCTATAAATCAATTGTAGTGTTTGCCACCTAATATAAAGATGCCAAATTGTGCCTTGCAAACTAGGCATAATAATAATAATAAACAGATGCTTAGCATATGCATTTTAGTCTTCCAAATTTTAGAGAGCCTTAATATTATTGAGTATGCTATTATAACATCATTATTTCACCATGCAAATTATGATTTATTGTCCAGTCAAGTATATTACAAATAGTGGCTAGTATGTAACAAGGTATTAAAATACTTAAAATATTACTTCATAAATTGTTAGATGATAGCTAACCTTTTCATATCCAAAATTTTCAAACCCTTCCATGCCAAACCCCAGTATGAAACAAGGCAATAAAATGCTTAAAATATTATTTCTTATGGTACTGTGAATGTTAGTTAACATTTCTATAGTCAAATGCGTGTGCCGTCTCTGTGGCATGGACAAGAATTAAATGCATTTTGAAAACTAAAGATTTTTATGTGCTAAAGATGTGTAAAGATGATAGAGATAGATAGATAGATAGATAGATAGATAGATAGATAGATAGATAGATAGATAGATAGATAGATAAACCAAGTAAAAGTCCATGCAGCACACAGTTACACCAATGATGCACAGTGCTAACAAGCCATATGTGTTTGAGGAAAAAATTCAAAACTTACGTTTTTCAAAAAACTCAATAATCTTTCTTTTAATCTGGAGTTCTTAGTACATACATTGGCCAATGTCTGCTTGCTCATCAACTACGACAAAGTGACTCCAGGTATGATGAGCCCTATCTGACATCCAAGCCCTCCTTGTCCACCCCCACCTCGCGGTGGGCAGGCACCATCTATACCCTCCATCACCTGTAGGTTAATGAGGGTGCAATTACATTGCAGCAATGGAGTCTGCAACTCCATATAATATATATAATTTGGAAAAGCTGCACAGCACACAGCAGACCAGTGTGAACTGGTGCAAGCATAGGACGCAGAGATTAAACAAACCAAGTAAAAGTCCATGCAGCACACAGTTACACCACGAGGTGGGGGGTGGACAAGGAGGGCTTGGATGTCAGATAGGGCTCATCAGACCTGGAGTCACTTTGTCGTAGTTGATGAGCAAGCAGACATTGGCCAATGTATGTACCAAGAACTCCAGATTAAAAGAAAGATTATTGAGTTTTTTGAAAAACGTAAGTTTTGAATTTTTTCCTCAAACACATATGGCTTGTTAGCACTGTGCATCATTGGTGGTAGCTGTGTGCTGCATGGACTTTTACTTGGTTTGTTTAATCTCTGCGTCCTATGCTTGCACCAGTTCACACTGGTCTGCTGTGTGCTGTGCAGCTTTTCCAAATTATAGATAGATAGATAGATAGATAGATAGATAGATAGATAGATAGATAGATAGATAAAACTCAGCAAAAATATAGCCATGGAAAACATCCATTGCACTTATCAGGAGGCTATCAGCTCCACTGAGAGGCAACTCAGGTGTCTTAATACCGGTGCACAATCTCCTGCAACCAGCCAAAGCATTGGGGAAAAAATACTTCAGTATTCAGCATTCAGCGGTTGTGTCACCTGCGACCAGCCATGCTATGGGGGAGGTGATTGGTGGTATTTATAGACACAAGGTTACCATAGGGCCTCAGTCACACAAGCATGTGTAACGCATAGTGTTAGTATGCAGCTTATTGGTCATGCCCTCACTATTAGATTAGGCGGGCTGCCCTGCACCATGTACATGCACCACTCAAATGACAGACGCCCCCCAGAGGGTTCAGCCGCTCACTGCAAAAGATAAAAACAAGTGCAAAAAAAAAACCTAAAGATGATAATGTGAGGTGTTAGGCTGGTTTCACACTGCAGTTTTTTCACTGATCAGTTTCCATCAGATTTGTGTGCCAAAACCCGGAGAGGAACCAGGAGAGGAACTTGCAGAGAAAAACTATAATTGAAAGATTGGCACCTGTTCTGAGTTTTGGAGACACTCCTGGTTTTGGCACACAAATCTGATGGACACTGATCAGTGAAAAAACTGCAGTGTGAAAGCAGCCTTAGGGGTTATTTTGGCCAAAATGCGTAAGCTCGTACCCCACCGTCAAAGGCCCTCACACTTACGAGTCCTAACCATATTTCTGTTTTAGCAGATTAAACACTAGAGGACAAAAAAATCTGAAAAAACACCAAAAAGATAGCCATGAAAAACATCCATTGCACTTAGCAGGAGCTGTAAGCTCCACTGAGAGACAACTCAGGTGTCTTAATACCGTTGCACAATCTCCTGCAACCAGCCAAGGCATGAGGGCAGCCAAAATATCCACTTAACACCTCACATCATCATCTTTAGTGCTTTTTGCACTTTTTTATCTTTTGCAGTGTGCGGCTGAGCCCTCTGGGGGGCATCTGTCATTTGTGTGGTGCTGTGGTGCATGTACATGGTACTGGGCAACCTGCCTAATCTAATAGTAAGGGCATGACCAATAGGCTGCATACTGACACTATGCGTTACACATGATAGTGTGACTGAGGCCCTATGGTAACTTTGTGTCTATAAATACCACCAATCACCTCCCACATAGCATGGCTGGTTGCAGGTGACACAACCGCCCCCAATGCTTTGGCTGATTGCAGGAGATTGTGCACCGGTATTAAGACACCTGAGTTGTCTCTCAGTGGAGCTTACAGCCTCCTGCTAAGTGCAATGGATGTTTTTTATGGTTATCTTTTTGGTGAGTTTTTTTTCAGAATTGTTTCTCCTAGAGATAGATAGATAGATAGATAGATAGATAGATAGATAGATAGATAGATAGATGTCAAATAGCTATATAATATCCCACCTTCTATTGCCTTTCATGTGGCACTAAAGGGTGTTCAGCCTTGTATTTAGGGAAAAAAAAATAATTATTAAAAAAAACTATGTGAGGTCCCCGTATTTAGGGTAACGCAGACGGCTGTTACATGCAGACTACAGCTGTATTCTACATACAGATATTTGAAGACCTGTCTGGATGAACAGCTGGCAAAACTCTGTAGACAACCTGAAGTAATGAGATGGTATAAATTACAGTGGGTAAGAAAGTATTACATTTTTCACTTTTTGTTTCATTGCAGCCATTTGGTAAATTCAAAAAAGTTCATTTTTTTTTCTCCTCATTAATGTACACTCTGCATCCCATCTTAACTAAAAAAAAACAGAAATGTAGAAATTTTTGCAAATGTATTAAAAAAGAAAAACTGAAATATCATATGGTCAAGTATTCAGACCCTTTGCTCAGACACTCATATTTAAGTCACATGCTGTCCATTTCCTTGTGCTCCTCCTTGAGACGTTCTACTCCTTCACTGGAATCCAGCTGTGTTTAATTAAACTGATAGGAGTTTATTTGGAAAGGCACACACCTGTCCATATAAGACCTCACAGAATCATGAGTTCAAAAGGAACTGCCCAAGGTGCTCAGAGACAGAATTGTGGCAAGGCACAGATCTAGCCAAGGTTACAAAAGAATTTCTTCAGTACTCAAGGTTCCTAAGAGCACAGTGGCCTCCATAATCCTTAAATGAAAGAAGTTTGGGACCACCAGAAGTCTTTCTAGACATGGCCATCCAGCCAAACCAAGCAATTATGGGAAAAGAGCCTTGGTGAGAGAGGTAAAGAAGAACCCCAAGATCACTGTTGCTGAGCTCCAGAGATGCAGTAGGGAGATGAGAGAAAGTTCCACAAAGTCAGCTATCACTGCAGCCCTCCACCAGTCAGGCCTTTATGGCAGAGTTGCCAGATGGAAGCCTCTCCTCAGTGCAAGACATATGAAAGCCTGCATAGAGTTTGCAAAAAAACACATGAAGGACTCCCAGACTTTGAGAAATAAGATTCTCTGGTCTGATGAGATGAAGATAGAAGTTTTGGGTGATAATTCTAAGAGTTATGTGTGGAGAAAACCATGGACTGCTCATCACCTGTCCAATACAATCCCAACAGTGAAATATGGTGGTGGCAGAATCATGCTATTGGGGTGTGTTTCAGCAGCAGGGACAGGACAACTGGTTGCAATTGAAGGAAACATGAATGTCGCCAAGTACAGAGATATCCTGGATGAAAACCTCTTCCAGAATGCTCTGGAACTCAGACTTGGCCGAAGATTCACCTTCCAACAAGACAATGACCCTAAGCACACAGCTAAAATAAGAAAGAAGTTGCTTCAGAACAACTCTGACCATTCTTGACTGGCCCACCAGAGCCCTGACCTAAACCTAATTGAGCATCTCTGGAAAGACCTGAAAATGGCTGTCCACCAACATTCACCATCCAACCTGGTGGAACTGGATATGATCTGCAAGGAAGAATGGCAGAGGATCCCCAAATCCAGGTGTAAAAAACGTGTTGCATCATTCCCAAGAAGACTCATGGCTGTACTAGCTCTAAAGGGTGCTTCTACTCAATACTGAGCAAAGGGTCTGAATACTTATGTGATATTTCAGTCTTTCTTTTTTAATAAATGTTCACAAATATCTACATTTCTGGGGGGGGGGGGGGGTTCAGTCAAGATGGGGTGCAGGGTGTATATTAAAGAGAAAAAAAATTAACTTTTTTGAATTTACCAAATGGCTGCAATGAAACAAAGAGTGAAAAATTTAAAGGGGTCTGAATACTTTCCGCATCCACTCTATATTTCACTGCAAGCCATTTTTTTAATTAATCTGTTATTTGGCTTCATATCTCATAGTGAGATCACTATAGCCCAGTTTCAGTCTGCCCCTGGTATTACCAATTAAGGCTCATCTCTGCATACTTTGTGAATTTTTGGGACAATTTTAAATTTGTTTATGTCATTTTCTTTTTTACAAATATAACAGCAAGTAATCGGTAAATGCATTACTATTGTATAAAATCCTTTTTGTTCGTTTCTGCTCACATGTTATTAGCTCCTACTGTTCTGTGTCTGACATTCAGTCTCTTCTCACCTTGAGGACCTCCTTGTGTCTTTTCCAACACAACAAAAATTTTGGCTGGTATTATTGGAAAGCATGCCCAGATCTCTCAGGGGGTGTCTATTCAAACTGTGGAGTGTCTCACATCTAATGAAAAATTCTGCTTTATATATCCCCAATAATACTTCTGGCGATCATCAGCAACTAAGCAATCTAGCCATCACATAATCTCTGATCCTTAACAGCTGGGTCTCTTATGGGGTAAACACTAGTGCTGCTGGTAAATTACTGAGTTGTTTTAGGTTATCTTTATTGGTACATGTTTTTTTTTCCCTTTTGCTGTATAACATAAACTAGTTTTAAACTAAAATGGAAATAAATGAATGAAAGAAGTAATGAATACTATTTAAACCGTACATCACATCCACATTCTTCTATGAATTTATACCGTATTTTGTACCTACTAGGTAGTGGAATAACTAACGTCCGATAAAACAAAATGTGCAACTGAGCCCCCAACTAAATGTTGGTCAGATATATGGGACCCTGTAGTGTTCTATATGCTATAAAGAAATGCATATTTGCTCCCTTTGTACTAATGTTCTGGCTGCTTCAGGAATAATCTACCTCATCTTGGCCCTATTCTATAATAATGTACACCATCCTGGATCCACACCATTAATAATGTCTACCATCCTGGGCCCATTCCTATGTTAATGTTTTGCCTGATATTAAGGGCCATCCTGGACTCCTCCTGTAATATTATCCAGAATCGCGGTCCCTTCCAGTAATAATGTCACCCATCTTTGACTTCATCCTTTAACAATGCCCCCATCCTGGGCCCCTTCCTGGGTCCCTTCCTGGTATTACGTCTTTAAATTTGTTAAAATATCTTCCATCCTGGGTGTCTTCCAGGGATAATGTCCACCTCATTCCTGATGTAATACCTTCCATTCTGTGCCGCTTTCTGGTACAATTTCCCCCATTCTGGTATAATTCCTCCCATCCTGGGCTCCTACCAGTAATAAAGTTTCCCGTTTTTCTCCAATACACTTTAAAAATGAATAAACAATTATTATTATCTTCCCCCACTTCCACAATGTGTGATGTCCTCTTCTTTAGCTGCCGCAGAAGCCAGCAGCTTTCCTCAGCACGCTAGCACGGGCAGCGCAAGACATCATTGCCATGCACTGCGCATGTGTGCTGCCGGCCCCTGATTCGCCGGCGGTGGATATTTCAGTGCAGGAAGCCAGTGGGTGATTGCACCTCAATACTTTTCAGCTGGATTTTTGTCTCAGGCTGCACATAGAGATGAATAGGCATTGGTGACAGTGGACCTCCTTCCACATGGACCTGGTCTCTGTCATGTCCTCTTCAACCACAATCATTACGCCCCTGCTACTAGGCTTCAACTTCGCTAATATTTAATCATGTCCCTTTCGTTTTGATTATTGAATGTGTGCAAAGTATATCTGAAACCCAGATAGTTTATACTTAAGAAGATTTTGCATCCAAAAAGAATTGTCTGTTGATTATATTATCCTGTTTTGATGGTCCACTCAAGTGAAAAATCAACTTATTTTTGATAAAGGACAGAGCTGAGCCCCACTAGGAAAGATTCATAACTGTAAGTTTATCCTCATGAGTTCAAGTAACCATCACAGAGATCAACCTCCGTTTACTTTAATTCATTGTCAGGATACGTAAGCTTGAAGTTCATGTTATTGTGAGCGACCTTCCTGACCCAGTCTACTGGTAAAATGCTGAAATTGTCTAGAGTATTAGCTGGCATGACATAGGATGAAGAAAAATAGCAACTCCATATTGTGGTGCTGCATGACAACTATAAAAGAAATACTTAAATATCACGACACTGCAACATTGATTAATGCAATAAAAAACTTACTGGTTTTAGATAGGAGATTGTTGTATAAACATTGCAGAAATAATACCCCATTGAATGCCCAATCAGACTTATTAATTCTTATGTAAGACAAGAAAAAGTAACAGTGCTCCTCTAGGATGTCAGTGCAGTGGACGGGATTCATTCAAAACATGCTTATATTTGACATCAACTGTGTACAAGGAAAGGGGAATGGATAAGTTCACCCTTGTGCCTCCAATTAGACCCGGTCAGGTGCAGCGGCAGTGGCTGGTGTCCACAAGTTTCCATGGAATAATCAAGAAGAAAAAGCCAGTACCTGATCCATATGGCTAAACAAATTCTTCTTTATTTGAACTCACATAATTAAAAATTGCATATGTATGGCAGATATTGCCAGACGCGTTTCGGTTACAGAGAACCTTAGTCCAGACGTGTTTCGGTTACAGAGAACCTTATTCTAGACTTTAGACTAAGGTTTTCTGTAACCGAAACGCGTCTGGCAACATCTGCCATACATATGCGATTTTTAATTATATGTATGTGAGTTCAAATAAAGAATTCGTTTAGCCATATGAATCAGGTGCTGGCTTTGTCTTCCCTTATATTTGACAGTTTGTTACTATTTAGGCCTGATGTTAAACCCCATTTATCTTACAAATATGTAGTTGGCTGCTGTGCCTCACAATGCCCAGTACCTGGACTCCACTGTCTGAACTTAGTGAAAACAAACCAATCAAACCAACAAGTGCAAGGACCATGGGAGCCAGCATTTCTGAATATGGGTAAAAAATATAATCCAATATTGGATCAGGTTATTTTTTTCTCATATTTGAAAATTATTATCTTCAAACTATTTGGTTATCAATGAGATTAATGGCATCTATGATGCTTCTAATCGATAACATAGAAGCTGTTGATAAAATGGGTTAAGATTCACTTCCATTTTTCCATAGATTTTTTCTATAGTCAGGGACGTAACTACCACGGTCACAGGGGTCGCAACCACGACGGGCCTGAGGTGCTTAGGTGCCTGGTCAGACGTGGAAGAAAACAATTTTTATTTTACTTTATTTTAAACCCCCCTTCCCATCTGTTAGACAATCTAGGATTTCCGCTGTTTTTACAGAGGAGGGGGTTTAAGGATTGGGTGCATATGCTCATCTATTCACAGAGAGCTGTCTGACACTGGAAGTACCAGAGTCGGCATCCTGGGGTCCAATGAGCGCCAATCAGTCCCCTGCTCCGAGATGCTGAAGCGTCTCTGAGGTCATCTCCCCATGCTACAGCAAGTGTCTCAGTAGAGTGCCGCGGGGGAGAACATGGAAGCCAGGAGGAGAGCAGGTGAGCGGCCTTAGAGCTGAAGATATGGGGGGGGGTTAATGGAGGCTGCTACAAGAGGCTGTGGATGAAGGAGGAAGGCTGCTACAAGTGGCACTTTTACATGCAGGTGATGCCGGTCATTATTTAATAAATAGTATGACTATTTTTTGACCGAGCTCCCTCCCCCTGCTCTGTGTACCGCCCCAGGGTATGGGAACTCGGATGTCTGGGCCCTCAGCTTCAGTGGGGGATCACACTGGTGGCCTGCCCAGACCCGTGGCCCCAAGGGGGAGACAGCCGCCAATTAAGGGGTTGAAGTCTTTATCTTGTGACGCCACCTGTAGTGTCTGGTGACTAGACACCAGCGCCACCACAGTCCTCCGGAGGGTGGTGGTATTGCGGCTAGGGTTGAGCAGCTCCCTACAGGTAGAGCTAATCCTCCGGGGCAGTGTTACTTGATGCCGGCACGATGCAAACCTTTGAGAAAAGTCAATGAAGCAGGACAGGGACACAGAGGCACTTCACTCTTCCAGGTACTTTACTTGTAAGAGGAAACTGAACAAGATGGTGATACAGTTCACAGTACTCCAGCAGGACGGACGGCCGGGTAGTCGCAGCAGAATGCAGGATCTGTGGAAGTCTCTGGTGGTACCTTCTTGGATCTACCCTTGTCAAGTACCTTCTCTCTCTTCTCGTGGTCTGCTTCTTGGGCAGTAGTACGTCCCAGGGGATAAACACCCTGAGAATGTCTTCGGAGCTGGGATGAGTACGGTCGGAGGGTGAAAACTCAAAGGCCGCATTGTCAGACCCGTGCACTCCGGGTGTACAAGTCAGGACCTTTCTGTCTGGGCTACATCTTTCTCTAGCCCTCTTTTGAAGCCCCTTTCTCTCTCCGGTAAGCTCCCGTTCTCCGTCTTTCCTCAGGGAAGACACTCCTGAAGACTCCCCCTGTGTTCCACCTTGCTCCTCTCACACTCTCCACTCTCATAAACTCTGGGACCTCCCCAAGTTGTATCGGTGGGTGTGTTTTGGAATCAGATCCATCCACAGTGTTTTGCATTCTACTTGCGACAGGGACAACCACACACTCATCTTTGGGTGCAGTACCGCACTTGTGACGCCTGACCAGTGGGGTGCCACATTCCCCCTTGATGAAATATACTCGTCCGCGAGTATGGTTTTACAGGGTTTATCGTAAGAGTAAAAGTTTTGTATTTTCATTAAACACTAACAGGTAACATATTTACAAACAAGCATTCTTCTTCCCTTTATGGGAGGCTCGGTTCTTTTAACGTTACTGAGCTATACAAAAGCTAGCTATTACTATAGATCTCGGGGTCCTCGGGTCACCTCTTGGCCAAGATCTTATTCTCCGGTTCATAGCCCCTTTCCTTTTACACAATTCACTTTAAACAGCAACATTATCTAACTTCTCATCAGCCACACAGGGACCGGTAACTGCGCGGACCCAGCGGTAATTGTTGTCCATCACATTCCAGTGTGATTTATCACCCCCGCACCACTTCAAATGACTACATGATTGCACACAAGAGTCTCTGGCTAAAACGGGTTAATAGTCCAGGCTCAAACAACATTATGCACTCATGGGAGGGAAGAGTTCTCATGTAAGTCTATGAGTCTCCACTTAAATCAGAAAGACAAAAAGGACAGATGCGCAATTGAACAGTACCTGGTGGTCTAGTGGGGGATGATTAATGGTGGGGGAGGCAACCTGCTCACCTGGTGTGGTTGTGCAGACCTTACACAACCAAGGGGTTCAGCGTGACAGCAGGCGCTGCTGTATGATCACCGATTCCACGGCCGTCGTCAGGGATTTTTTCCGGTCACGTGATATTACTGCTGATCAGCTGATTGGTGACGTCACGCCAGGTCCTTCAGACTGGATGCCGAACACTGCTATGCGAGCTGCTCCAACCAAAATCCCTCCAGGATCTCCAACTTCGTTCTTTCGTACCCTCTTTGCCCCTCCGACAAGTCCCGGAAAACACACTGTCCCCCTTGAGAGGATATTCGCTTCCAACCAGGGTCCCGTTAGAGAAATCTCGGTCATATATTCCATCCTACCTAGAGCAGCCGCGACAGAAACCCATGGCTATCAGCGAGCCTGGGAGGCCGATCTGGGGAGGACGATTGATGCTTGGATTGGGAGAGGTGTTTTATGATGTCTCATAACACCTCAGGATCTTGTGAAGCGCTTGAAAAGTGCTACAAGATACGCCTTCGATGGTATCTCACCCCGGACAGACTACATCGGTTTTCCCCTTCCACCTCCCCCCTCTGTTGGAGATGCGATCTTGAAGTAGGCACGATGATTCATATCTGGTGGACTTGCCCCCTGATCGAAGATTTCTGGACGAAGGTAATCCGTAACTACAACCTAGTCACAGGTAGGCATGTGGATGGCCCTGCTCTCTCTGTTCCCTGGCTCCTGGAAAAGACAGAAGAAGGATGTCCTCCGATTCTGCCTTTGTGCAGCACGCAATGTAATCCCCCGACATTGGAGGGAACAGTCACCCCCTTCTATTTTGGAGTGGTTCACCGAGGTGGAGGCCTTCCGACGATTTGAAGAGATTTCTGCCGATCTTTTTCAAACCCAAGCAGAATATACAAATACCTGGACAGACTGGATCTTGTTTAAAGAGGCCCCTAATTTTAGTGACCTTTTTACTTGAGTGGTGGAACACCTGCACCGCTCTCTATCTACTACCGTCCCCTACTTGATATTTTACAACACTTTGCTCATCTTTGTCTTTTACTCTTCTTCTTTTTTTATTCTATGACTTACTTCTTCATTTCCTTCCTCCCCCATACTTTATCCCTTTTCTCCTTTTTCATGTCTCCTTCCCTAGCTCCCTTTCTACGGTCATTCTGACATTCCCTTCCTCTATCTAGTTGGACTGACTCTGGTCATAGACTACCCGTTTATGACTCTGTAAATAAATTCTTTTTATTTTATGTTTTTTTACTAAGAGATGGAGACTCCTATTTTAGCTTCTTTGTTATAAGGAGATGTATCCTCTTCATATGTTCAGGAGAGGTTTGTTTAAGCCACAGTGATTTTGATCTGTGTTTTGTGACTTGTTTTTATCCGATATCATATGTTTTAATCTCTCCTGGAAAAATAATGTTTTATACCTTATTGTTCTACATTGATTTCCTTCAATTGAAAAATTTCAATAAAGAAATATTAAAAAAAAAAAAAAAAAAAAAAAAAGCCCTCCAGGATTGATCTCTTCCAGTCCTTGCTCATAGCGCTCCGTGTCGTAGTTCTGAGGCAGCCGGGTGTGCTAAGTCACGGTGTGAGGAGCCAGGCTCATTATACTTCTGTGTTCCTGTGAAATACCCTTATTGGTGTTTCTAAGTTCCTCATTAATAAGTTTGATCGACTATTTGAGACGGCGGTAGGCTGTTGAAACGCGTAGTGGCTAATACTCTAATAATGAAAAGGTTTGTGAATAATCTGGATTGCTGGTCACTGTATGTACCGCTCCAATTTACTACAAAATAATTTGTCTGAAATCCACTTAAATCAGGGAATTTTACAAAAGTTCACACTGCAGCAAAAGAAACTATTCACATCTTAAGTCTGTGGCGATAACATGTGCTTAATGACGGGACGCACGAAAAGCGAACCACCTAAGTGGCCCCGCGTGTCTCTCATAAGTTACTGAGGTTACTGGAGATGAGTCTCCACGGTACACATCCCGGTCCAGGTGACCACAAAGCAGGTGTGACTCAATGTCTCTACACACCACAAAGATTTCTTCACGCAGTCCTGGCTCACGTATGAATCCCCAGCCATCCGTGTAGTTAAATGACACTATGGTTCCAGTCTTTTGTCGTTCCAATGGCAGTGGGGAGTTTCTGCGGGCTTCCTGTCTTACTCTACGGCTTTCCATCTCTCGTTGGTAGTACTCCTCACAATGTCTTTGCCGGCTTCCTGATCGGACTCTCTAACCAGTGGGGTATACACCGGTGGTGGAATACGGTGTAACAGGGTCTCCAGAATGGCGGTAACATCTGCAACACAGCTTGGCACAGCAACAGCTGGTCAGTCCACCACGCTAGCTCCCGGGTACGATCTCCAGCAGCTCCGGGACGGTAAAACAACTCCTCTTTGTCCTCCGCGGAATCATCCTCGGCTAGGTTGGTGATGTTATCCAAACCGTTGTCAACCTCCTCCACAACAACATCCAGTTCTTCCTCCAGGGCTCGGGTCTCTACCGCCGGGGTGTTAGCAGGAGCAGCGGGCAGGTTCTTTGGGAAGTCAGTTTGGACTCCTGCCTCTTGAGTTCGAAGAGGTGGGATGGCGGCCAAGAGATCTGTTACAGCCTGTGCTGCGGCTGCGGCCTCTTTCGCTCTCTTATCCACAGCTCTGCCCCTAAGCCCCGCGGCTTGCTCCGCACTCCACTGCCATACTACCCACTCTAGCATCTCGGATAGTCAGCTCTGCAAGTCCCGGAATGCGACCATCCAGTAGTCGGCATCGCCCTCATCCGTCAACAGGGACAGGGTTTCCGAATCGCCGTGGGCAGCATGGCCTCCTGTTCCACTTGTTGGTGAATAAAAATGGAATGGTGTCCACGGTCCGCGCTGCTGCTCTTTACCAAAGGATTTGTTGGTGAATGTCCGTCCACCTGGTTGCAATGTTGCCGGGTATGTCATACTTTCTATTGTGTCCTTCTCTTCCGGCTATCCCTTTATAGGCGTGTAATGGCTTCCCAGGGGTCACTTCCGTTTTCGCGCCTCTGTCTAGGTCCTCCTTCATCAAGGGGCTGAGGCACACCTCCGGGCCTGCACATAGTCCTTTACATAGTCAAATCGCTATCTTGGGGTTCCCGGTAAAAATGATGGGAACCAATACTCATTGCTGTACAGCGGCGGTAAAAGTTCTTTGCAGTCCAAATAGTTCAAAGGCACACAGTAAGCGATCCTGTTTGCGAGCGCCAGAAAAGGGGACTATCTGTACTGCCCCAGGGTATGGGAACTCGGATGTCTGGGCCCTCAGCATCGGTGGGGGATCACACTGGTGGCCTACCTAGACCCCTTGGTCCCGAGGGGGAGACAGCCGCCAATTAAGGGGTTGAAGTCTTTATCTCGTGATGCCACCTGTAGTGCCTGGTGACTAGACACCAGCGCCGCCACAGTCCTCCAGAGGGTGGCGGTATTGTGGCTACGGTGGGGCAGAGTTACCTGATGCCGGCACAATGCAAACCCTTGAGAAAAGTAAATGAAGCAGGACAGAGACACAGAGGCACTTCACTCTTCTAGGTACTTTACTTGTAAGTGGAAACTGAACAAGATGGTGATACAGTTCACAGTACTCCAGAAGGCCGGCCGAGTAGTCGCAGCAGAATGCAGAATCTGTGGAAGTGTCACGTCGCCATTGGACTCCGTGGCTGGTGTTCCTGCCTCGGCCGCTGGGAGGTTCCGGATTTCTTCAGCTGATGGTCCCGGTGATAAGAGGGCCATGTTCTCATATGGGCCTGCTCCTTCGACGTCAGCCTCTGTCGCTGAACGCCGCCGTGTTTCTCCTTTGAGTGATGTTGGTTGCAGAGTAGCGAGCCCTCCTAAAACAATGTTAGGGAAGTCATGAGGATGTTTCAGGTTCATGAGTGGGCCCAGTGTCACATCGCCATTGGACTCTGTGGCTGGTGTTCCTGCCTCGGTCGCTGGGAGGCGCCGGATTCCTTTGGCTGATGGTTCCGGTAATAGGAGGGCCTTGTCCTCATATGGACCTGCTCCTTCAACGTCGGCCTCTGTCGCTGAACGCTGCCGTGTTTCTCCTTTGAGTGATGTTGGTTGCAGAGTAGCAAGCCCTGCGGAGGTGTCTGATAGGCGCAGCCTTCGTTATTCTGTCAGAAGTGGGGTGGTTGGTGTGAGTCGTGCATCACCATCTGGCCTGGTTCTAGGGGCGGTCCAGATGAGATCATCAGGCTGTGAGCTCCAGCCTATGGGAGGTAACCGTGCCCTTCAAATACATTGGAGCCTGTCTTGCAGGCCGCCAGATATAGTCTTGGCTCCCCAGTGATATAGTGTGTGTTTGGTTTTGACTCTGACCTTTGCCTGGATTTTCGACTCTGCTACAACCTGACGATTTTGTACCTTAGCTGCCCTCTCGGTTTTGACTTGGACTCCTGACTACGTTTTTGGGTCCTGATTTTTCCCTTCCTGGCAACCTTCCTGCTCTGCTGCTTATAATAGGCAGCTACCCCCTGGGCTCTGCTGTAATTCCAGATCCCCGTATAGGGGTTATGGGTCTCAGGGTTTCCCGGGGTGCTGCCTTACCAGCAGCTTAGCCTCACAGCGGATGGTGGTCACAGGAAGTCTCTGGTGGTACCTTCTTGAATTTACCCTTGTCCTGTCCCTTCTCTCTCTCCTCGTGGTCTGCTTCTTGGACAGTAGTACATCCCAGGGGATAAACACCCTGAGAATGTCTTCGGAGCGGGACGAGTACGGTTGGAGGGTGAACACTCCAGGCCGCGTTGTCAGACCCGTGCATTCCGGGTGTACAAGTCAGGACCTTTCTATCTGGGCTACATCTTTCTCTAGCCCTCTTTTGAAGCCCCCTTTCTCTCTCAGGCAAGCTCCCATTCTCCATCTTTCCTCAGGGAAGGCACTCCTGAAGACTCCCCGTGTGTTCCACCTTGCTCCTCTCACACTTTCCATTCTCACTAACTCTGGGACTTCCCCCAGTTGTATTGGTGGGTGTGTTTTGGGATCAGATCCTTCAACAATGTTCTGCATTCTACTTGTGACAGGGACAACCACACGCTCATCTTTGGGTGCAGTACCCCACTTGTGATGCCTGACCAGTTCGGCGCCACACTCTGTAGCCTCGCCTATCCCTCCATCTTGCTGTAGCCCAGGTCCAGAGACATACCAAAGCAGCAGGTTTTAATTTCAGTTCACAGGCATAAAAACCCATTCTAGCAATTGTATACCGCGTGTAGTAATGTAGTGTTAGGACCCGGAAAGATAAGAGCACCTTGTCGCGGTTACTGGGCTCTTCCGCAGTGTTGAAGCTAAGTCTCTCTATTTCTCTATAATCCAGAGCAGTATTTACTGTGTTTCTTTGTCATATATGTATTATCTTAGTTGTGCATAGCCCTGTTTCATAGCTATGTAGCTAGTTCACACTCATCATGTTTAGTGTCACAGCAAATATTCTCTTAGTGATGGAAGGGAGGGAGGCTGCTGCAAGAGGTTGGTGATGGGGGGAAGGGGCCTGCTACAAGAGGCTTGTGATGGGGTGAGGAAGGCTGCTACAAGTGATTGCTGCAATAGGCTGGTGATAGAGGAGGGAGGCTGCTGCAAGAGGCTTGTGATGGTGGGAGAAAAAGGCTGCTGGTAGAGGCTGGTGATGGGGGGGAAGGCTTACACTATGGGGTGCATTACACTTCATGGAGGACTATGGGGGGTGCATTATACTATATGGAGGATAATGGGGGTGCATTATAATAATTGGATGACTATGGGGCTACCATATAAATGGGGAACTATAGAATGCATTATAATACATAGTAAATTAAGGGGTGCATTGTAATTTTTGGAGGAATATGGAGATGCATTACAATAATTGGAGGACTATGGTGGTGGGTGGAGGAGAACCATATATACCAGAATGGGGACATGTGACCCACCCCAGGGCTTTGGGGTACCCGGTCCCGGGTGTTAATAAAAGGGGTAGTCACAGGTGGCCTGTGCCCAGGACCGTGGCCCTGGTGGTCGCTGAAAAAGGGCGAAACAAACAAAAAAACAAAAATAGAGTCTTGTGACGCCACCTACAGTGTCCGGTGATGGCACCGGCTCTGCTGCAGACCTCCGGGGATGATGGATGGGGCAGCTAGATGGTGATGCTCCCCGTAGGTGGAGCGGGATTCCCGGGGCAGAGATGGAAGAAAATGGAGAATTCACACAGGGCGACGACTCCTCAGGTAGAGATGCTGGCTGACCGTCTCTGAGAGCAGCAGTATGGCTCCTCCGACGCAGGCAATAAACATACCACACAGTTTAGTCTCTGAACTGGGCTTTACTGATGAATCAAGCAGCTTAACAGTCTTTACACGAACAGTTACGGGTGCTGCTGGCCTGGGTAGTCACCAGAGGATTAGGATGTTTCACAGGGGACCCTCTGTGATGTGCCTTTTTTGCCTTTCATTTGTCCTTACTGTCCCGCGCACAGAGACAACCACCGGTCCCCACAAATCCTTACAGAGTCTAGCACCCCTTGGGTCTCCGGTGTGGAGTCATCACCTCTGGGCCTCATCTTGTAGTCTTTGCCTCTGGGCCCCCTCCTGCAGTCTATCGCTCTCCGGGCCTCCTCAATCCACACGGGGGCCTTAGGGGAATTATGCAGGGGTTGCAGCGATCTCTAAAGAGGTGCGTGCTGTCAGGTTTCTGCAGCTCAGGTATTAACACCCGCATCGCCTCAGAGCTGGCTCTCCGGTGTCGGACTAACCCTCTTGGTCGGTATTACTGGGTCCAGGTTCGGGTGCACCCCAATCCTGGTGCTCCTAGGCTTCCTTACGTTCCCGTGCCACCTCTCCTGAGGTGCCATCCACAGCTCTACTTGCAGGGTTCCCTCCAACGACTTTCTCTAACTGCTCCTTACTGATTTTCCCGCTCTCCACTTTACCACTTAAGCTCCTCCTACCGGGACCGATTCCTTAGCAAAGGATTAACCTATTGGTCCCCTGAGCTAAAGTGTGTGGATGCGTGTGGTGAGGGTCCCATATAAACATCCCAGTCCCCTGGTCACAGGGATACTACACACTCTGGTCTGGGTGCAGTACTCCTCCGTGGTGCTCCGACCAATGGGGCGCCACACATGTATACCAGGATAAGTGCTAAATTTCAGGAGGAGGACCATACATAGCAGAATGTGGGATATTGATACATAATGAAGGGGGAGATGGGTTAATTTGTGAGTCTTTATAGGATTCAGAATGTTACATGGGGTCCATGCATCTGACCAACATGAGTGCATGGGGGGCACTGTAAAAATTTCACACCAAGGCCCACTAGACTCTACTGTAGTTATACCACTGTTTACAGTTATATATTGAACATAAAGAACCTCACACATATACCTTGAGTCATGACAATAATACACTTCTCTATATTGTCTATATTTATGAAGATGTATATCTACCAGCAATGGCATAACTTGAAGCTCATGGGCCCCGATACAAAAGCTCCAACGGGGTCCCCAATTATTGCAAATTTTTAAAAGCATTGGTCTTTTTCTATAGGCCAAAAGGACTTTTGGGGCCCCCTAAGCTCCAGGGCTCGCGTGAGATTGCAACAGTGCACCTGTTATAGTTAGACCCCTGTCTACCAGCATTTATAAATTACAATCAGATGGAGCACAAAGTCAATTAAGAACTGTTTCAGCATTTGTTTTTCTTAAAACATTTACCTGTCTTTTTTAATAGTTTGTTATTCAGTGTTGGTGGAAGTTTAAAAACGGTCTAAGAACACGAAAAGTATTTTAATATTAAACTAATTATTACTAGTCTATTCAAGCCCTTAATGCTTTTGAAATTATAACTGCAGCCAATCACTAAGTGGTCTTGTACCATGTATGAAAGCTTCACTGCTGAGGCCAATGATTAACTATAGCAATCTTATGTAAGATGGATGGGATATTATCGCTGCAGGACCGATGTGGGACACCAGAGTGGCAGTACTAGTGCAAAGATTGAAGTGAGTAATGGTTACTTTATTATGACAACACATTTCAGCTCTTAGTTCATTTCCTTTTTTAATCCCGCCAACCTTTCTAATCGTCTATTCACTCCGATGGAGTCCCTCTCTTGATTGAGATCCCTGGGGTTTTATACCATTTATGATGAACAGATATAGAACGAAGCTCTTCTCTGGCAAGTTTGCATGTACCCATGGTTTTACATAAACAGAATATTCTGATGGAGTACATAATATTCTCTTTAAGCACTAAGCACCCATGTGCAGGTTATTTTTCTATTTCTGAAGTGAAGGAGGAACTAAGACAAAACACTTGATCATTACACAATGCACTGTTTCTTGGCAGATAATAAGAGCCCAAGACATATTTTCTGTAGAGTTTTACCACCGCCGGACAGGTATATTGATGAAGCTGCCATGCTGGTAACAGATGCGAATCCTAAGATCCAAGAGTGTGAAAATACACATCAATTATACTGAGGTCAACACAAAGCTAAGGAGGTGAGAAGAAAACCCTCAAACGCAATGTAAACACAGTAAAATATTTCCAATGTGACTGCTATGGAAAGTACTGCAGTCATTGTTATTAATGTCACGAGTGATTTTCCTTCTTGCAGTAATTATTTTCATTGTTGCTTCATCAAAAAAATGTAGACACATTAATTACAGCATAAAGACAGTTAATCATGTTAAATGCAGGGTATGGACGGTCAATGCAGCTGAAAAGAAACAAGAAAAGAGAAAATCAGAATTTACCACTTCGACACCCTATTTCCACTCCTTTCCTCTGCATATGGACAAGGTTACAATTTCAATGATATTATGAAATCAGGCTATTTATTTCTCACATAAAGACGGTCACCGAGGTCATTGACCGATGATTCGGATAGATCTTGATTACTGTCCTAATGTTCACAGATTATCACCTCTGGCAAGGGAATCTATGGAGGATGAAAGGAGGGGGGCAGCAAAAAAAGGGTTGACATGATTCTCATCTGACTGATGAAATGGCCAAATAATCTTTAAGTAAACACAAGGTCGCTGCTCTTTCCAGCCAACACATCACATCAACTCCAGGTAATTTCAAGGTTCAGCAGAGGACAGCTGGGTCATCGGTAATTTCGCCTTATCAGCAGATAACACATGTGTAACAATACATGGACATTATCCATTATTCACTCCATAATCTATGTGCATCATGTCTCACACTACTTGGATAGATGTGTGCTGGTGTGAGCTATGATTCCATGACTCCTTTACCGCTGGAGGGCAGAAAAAGGAACGACACTGATTTCTCGGTATGGAAGCCAGCTCATGCGAAATTACTCTAGCGCTGGATTATACGCCGCAGCTCAAGGATATGGCTGTTGAAAAAAAAAATGCTGAAAGGGGTGGAGGGAGCCAGGAATCTTGTTCTGATAAATGGTTGATAATATCAGATCCCAGAGGAAAGGAGCATGTGAGGGAATCTGAAAATCTTAACAAGCTTGAAGGACTGGTAGCAGAAAGTCTGCAGAGGGTTTCGTTAGCTAATGAGTTCCCCTTGTTCAGCTCCGGGAAACTGTCTGATGACAGCTGGCTTCAAACTGAAAAGGGGACTCGGTGCAGCTCTGCAGCAGAGGCGTTACCAGATGACTTGTTGCCTGCTCATATCTAAGCAACGACAAGGCCCATGATAAAAGATGTTATTTGAATTTTATGGTTTACTAAAGAAAGACAAAAACTTGTAGAAAGATGGTGTTTTTACAAGCTTAAAGCCTCAAATCCCTCTTCTTACTCTGTACCAGTCATACAATATGGTCTAAAAACAAAAGCGAAAATGTGGAAACTGTGCAGGCAGGGTTGTCAGTGTGCATATCCGGAAGAAATAGATGCATTAAAATCAAGAGTGACATAATTAGACTGAAGTCCTATTAAAGTAGCTGGTTTGCATATTTAATCATGATGGTTACGCCATGTAATATTACAGATTTCAAATGATAAAATAAATCCATACCTTCTGACATTTTTTGCATTGATCCGTTTCATGACCATATTACTTTTATAGAAAAATTGATCTACCGATTATTTGAAGGACAGTGATGAAGCTCTTATTTTAATACATTGGACATTAGATGAAAAACTGTCTAATGTTGCTGGTTTGAAAATAAAGTTGCAACTTGAATAATTATATACTAGTATTTTTGCTAGCCATTTCAGCATTTTTTTACAATTCCTATCCTTAACAATATTGAAAACCTGTAAGACTTATTATGAGTTAATGGAGGAGTCAAGGAATAGAAAATATCTACAGTCCACAGCATTGAAATTGCAACAACGAGAAGGAAAAATTGTGGAGTTATGGAAATCACAGGATCAATACACGTTATTGATATGTAAAATAAAAGATGGAAACAGCATTTTGCAAAAACATCTTAGGCCCCATTCACATCAGCGTTTTACGCTGATCGCGACAGTTGCGGTGAAAAAACGCATCTGCCACGATTATCGCATAACACACTTGTAGCAAGCCCCATACAATGTCTATGTGGCTTGCGGTAAGTGTGCGGCAGGTGCGGCAAGTGCGATTACAGCACTTGCGGCAGGTGCGGCCGCGAAAAAAAACGCGGCATACTGCGGCTTTTTTGCGGCCGCACCTGCCGCAAGTGTCAAAACCGCAACTACACCGCACTTGCCGCACCTGCCGCAAGCCCCAAAGACATGGAATGGGGCTTGCCGCAGGTGAACCGCAAGTGCAGCCGTTATGCGGTAATCGCAGCAGTTGCGTTTTTTTCACCGCAGCTGCCGCGATCAGCGTAAAATGCTGATGTGAAAGCAGCCTAGGTTTATTAAAAAACAAGTTTGAGCACCATGCACAGAAACACACGCACATACATGTTTTGGCATGCAGCAGCGGAAACAGACTCAAGGCTTCTGTGCATTACAAATACATGGGTGCTCTCAAATACAATAGTTGATAATAATGCACCCGCCTTAAAGGGTGGTAGTGGACCCCCTTACCTTATAGGGCCTCTGCACAGGTTGCATCAATGATATTTTGCCCCTGTTGGCATGCTATGTAACAAGAGCAATATATGACCTGGCATTATGTTGAAAACCTGCTCTTCAGACATATCAGAAAAATGACAATTTTATGGATTAAACAATCCATTCTGTACTGCAAGTGAAACTGGACATCATTTACTAAGCCTAAAGTGTCAATCAGGGTCTACAGGAATTAGATGAATATGTTTGCTTGACATTGGGCTATGAGCCAAGCAGAACGTTTTCCATTGGCCACATGCCTCGACTATCATGATGCTAAGCAAGAATGGAGTTCTATTTTCTTCAATAATGGGTCCCACTTTTGCCTTGTATGAAATGGTAGAGATCACATTGCCTTGAAGAGGCCATACAATGGCTATAAAGAGGGAACATCATATGGTAATACATTTAGGATTTTGGTGCAATGTAGCATTATGGATTGTAGCATGACCCCTCTAATTTTCATTTTAGATGTCAGATATTAAACTACTTGTAGAATCAGTATGACATCAATCATCTGCATAGTGTCCCAGAAACAGTTTTTCCACACAACACCAGTTCATATGTTGCTTGAGATTCTGTAAGCAGCCTGTGTGGCCTAAACATGCTAAGATGTCCTGCAATGTCTTTGGAGTTATCTACCATTAAGCACATCTGGGACTTCATTGGTCAGCAATTGCAAAGAGAGCTGCCAGCAGCAGCTCTTGATGATTTGAATGCCCAAGTGAGATCACATTGTCAAAACATTCTGCACACAACTAACAATGACCTTATTATTGGTATGACTAGGCACATAACTGCATGTCTTTCTGCATGTGGCTCTCATAGTTGATACTGCATAGATTGACACATTTTGAAAAAATGTTTCTATTTTTCTATTGATACTTTGATTTCCATAATTCCCCACCTTTTCGTTCTTGGAGTTGCAATTTAAATGTTGAATTTACCTGCTTTCTTCCAAAACACCCACTCATCTGTCTACAGATTGTGAGAGGTATTGCAACTTTACTATATGAAACACAATTTTTAGACAGGTGCAAAGCTGTGTTTGAAAGAAAGTAGTTTAACACTGGACACTGCATTTTTTTTTCTAAGTCCAAAAGCTGATGCAAAAACGGATTATATGTAATAAATACCCTATCCGTTTTTTTTTGCACCCAAAAATGTTCCTAGGAGGTTTTTTGAACCCAAAAACGTTGGTAGGAACGTTTTTGGGTGTAGTAAAAAAACTGATCTTTTTTTTTAACATGGGGTCCTAAGGAAAAACGGATCGTTTTTTTAGAGCATTGTTTATGTAAAAAATGGCAAAGTCCCAAAAACGTTCAGGGGCACAGGAGGCACAAAAAGCAGCATAGGAAAAACGGATTTGGCTTGGAAAACATTTCCAAAAACGGATTGCTATGTGTGACCCTAGCCTTAAAGGGATTTTTGGGATCAGAAATATATGGCTGCTTTCATCAAATACATGGCCTTGCTTATCCACTGGTTTTGCCTGGTGTTACAACTTAGGTTGCTTTCACATAACGATTTTGTGCCTGTCCGTGGGATCCGACTTTGAAAGAGGATCCCACAGACAGGCACGGATCCACACGGATCCCTGCAATCGGACGGCAAATAGCCATCCGATCCAATTCTATGCAGGACCTGTGTGGATCCTGCGGCCGCCTGTCTTTCCCTGCTACTGCCTCCTCCATCTTCTTCCCCCTCTATTCTATTCTGTTCCCCGCTATTCTATTCTGTGCCCCCGCTCCTCTATCCTCATCTAATCACTATGTAAAAAAAAAAAAAAAAAAACTCCTCCCGGAGCATACATCACCTGTCACAGGCTTTGACGGGTCATGTAACCAGCTCTGTGACATCATCACAGGTCCTTCAGTCCTGATGGTGTTGCAGCGTGGGAGCTGGTGACAGGTGATGTATGCTCCGGGAGGAGTTTTTTTTTTTTTTACACAGACGGAGGACAAGAGGGGACAGGATAGGGATTAGATGAGGATAGAGAAGCGGGTTCACAGAATAGAATAGCGGGGGGACAGAATAGAATAGCGGAGAGACAGCATAGGATAGGAGAGGGAACAAGATGGAGGAGGTGAACTCGGATCTGATGTCCATAGGCTCCCATGTTGTGGGCACTCGGATCAGCCTCGGATCAGCAGTGATCCGATGCTGTCCGATTTGAGTCACGGACACAAAATCGTAGCAGGCTGCGATTTTGTGCCCGTAATTAAATCGGATCAGATCGGATGGTGCCAAAATCGGATGTCAATAGTGGCACATCCGATCCGATCCGATTCCCACAGGGGAACATAGGATCTGATTTCGGATCCGATTGTATCCGTTTTGAAACGGATACAATCGGATGACCGAAAATCGTGATGTGAAAGCAGCCTTAGTTAAATTCTCTTCAATTAAGCTTAATTGTGCTATAAAATACATAAAACACTGGAAGATGTAGGGTGACTTGGAAAAACCTGACCAGTGTATGTTTTTCTAATTCTGAACAACCCTTTTAAATTGTTAAGTTGCAAGAGCTGTTATGACACCATTAATATCAGAAGGCATGATCCTTAGGTGAATACAGACTATTACAAGTATAGCAACCTTTGTAAATAAAAAAAATATTTCATAATCTCTTGTGAATAATATGAGCAACAAAATTCTACTTCTATGAGGTTTTTCAGGCATGGCAGTACTTAGTGGACTGTGATCTGACTTCAGGACTAAAGGTACCATCACACCTTTCAACATCGTTTCCGACGTAGTTCAAAAGTGACGTCAGGAACGATGTTGAAACGACATCGTTGTTGCATAGTTGCGTGTAAACGCACGATTCAAAAATGATAGTTGTTCAAGTCGGAGTTGACAGGTTTTCCAGCATGCAGGAAAACCTGTCAACTTCAACAACCAGTGGGATCGTTCAGGGTGACACTGCAATAGTGATGTCACGGCCGATCCCACGTATTCGCTGCATTGCAGTGGATCGCTCGCTGGATTGATCCCAGCCCAGCGAGCGATCGAGCCGCGAACATTGCAGCGCTGTCACTGGCAACATCTTGCCATGTGACAGCTAGGCTGCGATGTCGGAAGCGAGCGCGCACCCGCGGCATTGCATCCAACATTGCAGCCGATGTTGGATGCTATGATGGGGTCTTAACCCCTTAGTGACACAGAAATTTGTCATTTTTCATTTTCGTTTTTTCGCTCCTCGGCTTCCAAGAGCCATAACTTTTTTTATTTTTCTGTCTACACAGACATATGATAGATTGTTTTTTGCGGGACGAGTTGTACTTTCATATGCAATAATTTGTTTTACCATATAGTGTACAGGGAAATTGCAAAAAAATTCTAAATGCAGTGAAATTGCAAAATAAGTGCAATAAGACGTTTGATTTTTGGGTTTTGTAGTCCCCATGTTCACTATATGGTAAAACCGATATGACCGTGTGATGCCTCGGGTCAGTACGAGTTTGTAGATACCCAACATGAATACCTTTATTGGTATCTAGGTGGTGGAAAAAAATTCAAAAGCATGAAAAAAAAAACATTGCACTTTTTGCGCCATGTTCTGCGACCCGTAGCGTCCTCATTTTTCGGGATCTGGGGCTGGGTGATGACTTATTTTTTGCGTCTCGACCTGACGTTTTTAATGATACCAAACTAGGGTGGAAGCGCTGTTTTGATCGCCCGTTATTGCATTTTTTAGCATTGTTGCAGTGACCAAAAAAACGTAATTTTGGCGTTTTAACCATTTTTTGCGCTACGCAGTTTACGTATCTCATTATTTGATTATTCATATTGATAGATTGGGCGATTCTGAACGCGGCGATACCAAATATGTGTATTTTTTTTTTTTTTTAATACTTTTATTGTGGATAGGAGAAAAGGGGGGTGATTTGAACTTTTATGTTTTTTGTTTTTTTTTCAACTTTGTAAAAACTTTATTTGCTTATTGATTCTTACTTTTACACAGCCCCTGTGAGAGGCATGCAGCTGCACAGTCCGATCGCTTCTGACAGATACAGAGGAGCTGCAGCTCCTCCGTATCTGTCAGAATCACGGACCTGTTGTGGTTGGCAGCCCCTGCCAACCACAACCAGGAAATGCTCAGTGACAGGCTCCAGGGTCAAGCCAGGACCCCGGTCTGTCACGTCAGCATGGGAGATCTTGCGATACTATCACGAGATCTCCTCTGGAGCCCGGTAAGCGCACGCTGCCCGCTCCGGCTCCCTTAGATCCCGCTCTCAGAGATTGAGGGCGGGTTCTAAGGGGTTAACAGCACCGATTGGATGGTGGGACCGATTGGTGCTGTTACCCCCACATCTCAGTTAGGCGGCCGTCACACGTCATGATATCGCTAACGATGTCGTAGACGATGTGAAATTTGCATATCGTACGAACGACGCGCAAAATCGCTCATCACAACGCTACACCCACAGACATCGCTCAGACGATTCCTCGATCCACCGATCCAGCGATCGTCTGAGAGATGCAGTTATCAGCAGTGGACATCGTTCAGCAAAGAGTCACACAGAAATCTCCTAAACGATGTGGGAGCAAATGTGGGCGTTATTGGAGCCCATAGGCGTGGTACATGGTCTCCAAGCTGCGCCCCTCACTACACCATTGGTGCCTAGTTCTGCGTCCTCATTGGGTCAGATGTCCTTTGAAACATGGCGGCCTCATCCCAAGAATGTCCTGTGATGTTGATCGCAATGTATATGTGTGCTGTACCACATAAATTGCAATGGCGAAAACGTACAGAACGCAACCCCCCCCCCCGTGTTGCGTTGTGCAAAATTAGCTCGCTTATGCGTTGTCCAATGTTAAGGTAGTGTACAGATGCGTTTAATTAAACAGCCTACAGCGAGCTGTGTGTGTTGACATGAGTGGATATTTTCAAACGCGTGTGAAACGCATGTGTGTTTGCGGTGTGCTCTGGCTGATGTTTGCTTCAGTGTGTGAGAGAGCGCATGTGTTAATCAAGGGGAATTGGGGGTAAAATGTATGACAACGCAAAGGAGACAAAGCGTCTCAGAACATTCATTGTTCCTGGTGGCCTAATGTAGGTGTACCTCTCGACTGTGCCTTGCAACACTAGTGGCGTAAACACCATATATGTGGGCCAACATATGCGTGTTTGTATGTAATCCGGTGTCGGACACAAACAATGTCCCAAATAACAAGTGGTGTGACACAAATCAGGGCCTTTTGGTTAATGCGTTTTCGCATAAAAACGCACATTAAGCTGCCTCACCAACTTCACGGTAGGCCCTGGTCGAGACAGTCCTAACTCTGTCCCTAGGTGTGTGAACCAAAAAATGTGACCACTGTCACAAGGGCCTTTGGGGAGGTATGTGGGTCCTGGTCCCGCCCGTCTCTCACAGGACCCATAAGCCGGGCCCTTCAACACAAAATAACAAAATAGTGCCAACAAGCACCATGAACCAAAATCCCTGGCTCATGTCCCAGACAAGAGGTTTGTCGGTAACACACATCTCCCCTCCAATGGGCAAGGCCTGGCCCTCTAAAAAACATAACAAGAAATATCCCTAAATCTGGGTTATGTTTAAAAAACAAAACAAAAAAAACATTCTTCCTCAAAACTAAAAAGGAACACATGTCCTGCCTCCAAGCCGGAGCTGCAGGACACAGTCAAACAGTGCAATGGCCAATTCCCCATGGCACCATAATAATTAGGGGAGGTTCTGCTGCCAGCTCACCGCCCCTGTACCATTAAAGTACTGGCAGTACCGGTCCCTCATATCCTGTGCCTCCTGCCGGCTGCTCCCACCACCTAATGGCTGGAGTCCTGCCATCTGTGGGGCATCAGCACGCCAGCCCCCCAACACCACCTCCCCATTGCTGGAGTCTATGCGGTCCTCAAAGTTTGGTGGAGTGTAGGCCTGGCGATCCTGGCGTCTTAGAAAATTGTGGAGGACACAACAGGCCATAACTACAAGGTCAATGGATTCTAGACGCATATTAATGGCCGTGTGAAATATGCGGAAACGGCTCGCCATGATGCCAAAGGCATTCTCCACTACTCGTCGTGCACGTGAAAGCCGATAATTGTATATGCGTTTGGGTGCATTTAGTTGTCTCTGGGGGTATGGCTTCATTAAATTAGGAAGGAGCGGAAACGCCTCATCTGCAACGAAAACAAAGTTCATGTTTCCACAGGTGCGAGTGGTCGGTGGTAAATTAAGACGTCCATTCTTCAGTTTTTGCCCAAATGACGATTGGTCAAAAACACCGCCATCGGAAACCCTACCATTTGTGCCCACGGACACTGACACAAATTCATAATTGGCGTTAACCACTGCCATCAATACTATACTAAAATAAGATTTGTAATTGTAAAAAAAGATCCACTGTGGGGAGGTTGTGTGATCCGCACATGCTTCCCATCAATCGCACCTCCACAGTTGGGAAATTGCCATTTCTGGCTGAATTCATCGGCAGTGGCCAGCCATTCCTCGGGGTTCTGCGGCAATCGCATGTACGTGGGAGCCAGAGCCCGCAGTATCACCTCACAGGTCTCTGGAATGAGTTGGCTAAGGAGGGGCCGTGATATTGCCGACGAGTAGACCAAGTCCTGCATAGTGCGACCTGTTGCCAGAAAACGCAGTGTGGCAGCCAACCTCTCCTCCGCAGGCACTGCTGGACGCATTACTGTATCCTGCCGTCTGATGAGCGGGCACACTGCTGCCAACAAGATCTGAAATGTCTCATCTGTCATGCGGAGGAAATTTTGGAAGTCCCGTGGGAAGTCCTCACGAAGTTGGTGCAGAAGGCGAATGTGGGAATGCTGATCGCGCTGCTGCAGCCACTCCCTGGCCCAGATGCGTCGGGGTCTCCTCCTGCCTCTCTCCACCCTCTCATCCTCCACACGTGCGGCCTGCACCAGCAAACCAGCCCCAAAACGGCACGTTGATCTGGATTCATGCTGTTTAGAGGCAAACATATGTTTACTATGCTGGCTACGCAGAAAGGTGCTTTCCCCACAATGTGATCATCATAAATGAAATGACTAAAAGGAGCATGACATTGGCAAAATATGGACCGGTGCACTACACATGTTTAAAAAAAGGCATGAAAAGCAGATAACACCTACAGTATGAATGAAGGTGTTCATGAAGGGCACATGTTTTGACACGCCTAAATGCCTTGGCCCAACAAAAATACAAGACCCACTAAACCCAACAGACCCTGAGATCCCAACCCACATCACACTTCCTATATCAGGACCAACGCTAACAACAGGAACATCCGACACACAGCGGACCATATGTATGGCAAAAGTTGAACTAAATACACACAATAATTAGTACTCACATGCAGTGTTTGCTGCGATGGGTGTCACTCCAATATCAAGTCACCCAAGTAACGAAATATGTCCCGATGACTCAAAAACAGCAAGACAATGCTTCAGTCCTTGAATGTAGCAAAATTACCAACAATCTAAACCCAAAAAACAAAAGAAACAAAACACATGGAAACCACAGAGGTGTTGCAAGAACACAAACCCAAGCATATGTATTTTGACAACGCTATAGCTATACACCTTCACAATGTATCACATGCTGACTCCACACGTACATACCTGCAGTAACTTTGCAGCAAAGACATTGTGCATCTCCAGGAAACGCTCTATATACACGGCCGAGCCAATGACAAGGCGAGACGTCACCTTACCCAGGTGTGTCTCGTTCACGAAAACACACACCTGCACGATGTTACGCCCTCCAAACAGGCGTGGTGAAACAATGACCCACACACAACGCCGGGGCTATGTTCTACGGCAGGCGTGTCACAAACCGCACGTACACCCCCAACGCAGTGGAGACGTCCTGTCCCGGGCGTGGTAATAGCGATGTCTATGCATATCGCACCTGTCATTACCAACAGCTGTCAGATCAATTTGGATAAATAGTGCACTGTGAACATGTGTGTTGTACCTGCTGTTTTGTGTGTCTCTTGACACAAGTGGCAGCCACACCAGACAGCACGCCATCATATCTTTGGCCTTCCAAGAACTGTCTCCATTTTCCACACTGTGTTGGATTCAATCAAGGTATGTTCACATCATATGATGAGACTGACCCATCTAAACTTCAAGTCATTATATTGTACTTCAGGCACAAATTTCGGACTGTCAATGTCACAACAGCACACATCCCATTGACTTGACCAACAATCTTGGTTTAAGCAAGTATGTTGTTGTGTTATTGAGCGGGGGCATTACAAATTGGTCATGGCTGCTGACTTTTACTCCTGTGGCTGACATTTTACACATGTCTTGGACCATTTGCCACACTGATGTATTTTTTCGCTTTTTTGTTTTTGAATCACAGATGCCCCGGACTAATCGTGACTACATTAGTGCCCTCATTGCTGCCTATAAGGACAACCCCTGCCTGTGGCTAACTAGGGATGCAGGCTACAACAAAAGGGCCCTCCGGAATGCTGCGTATGACAGGCTCCTGGGGGTGGCCCGCGAATATTGTCCAGACACGGACCTCGACCGTGAGGCAATAAAGAACAAGATACAGTACCTCCGCACCGTGTTTGGCAGGGAGCACAAAAAAGTCATCCAGGCCCGGCGGTCAGGCATGGCAGCGGGGCCGGTCTATCGCCCCGCCTTATGGTATTACGATCTGCTCCTGTTCACCACCGAGCAGCAGGAGCCACGCCGACCACTGGAGAGTGAGGACTTTGCAGAACCACAAGAGCCCAATGTTGTGGATGACGTGGAGGGGGCTAATGTAAGTCGATCACCTGGCCCAATCTTGCAAAGTTATCACACATTAAACATTGTTTGGCAACATCTATGCCAAGTTAACAATGTCGAGAAGGTAAACATAGACCCCATGGGCCTCATATCTTGATTACGTTGTTTCCAAACCACTCCAATTTAAGCAAGCAATCGATTAGCACACAAGTAGTGAGTGTTGTGTTATTGGACGAAGCTGGAAGGCCCTGTTATGGAGTTTCCTAGGACATCAGCCACAATATGGTTTTTTAACATACTGTTAACTTGCTCATTGTCGACAAAATGACCAGCCAAACTCAAATGGCATGTGTGCTCATGTGGTGTTCATTTTTTGGTTTTAGGATCTGCTTGAAGGTCCCTCTTCGGGGTCGGTCTCTGAGTTGCCGAACGAGGACACATCCCCAACCCAGGAGGAGAGTGCGGAAGCGACCAGCCGGCCACATCTGCCTTTGACACGTGACAGGGCACGGACACGCCAGGCAGCCCCAAGCTCTGCGCCGGACCTGGTGTCCCTGGCACAGCAAGTCCTGACCCAGCAGGTGCGGGAGCCACAATGCCCCTTTGCTTCTGTGGTGGCGCAGCGTCTCCCCACGTTTACCCAGGAGCAAAGGGAGCATTGTGAGCGCATAATGATGCAGGCCATGGACCAGGCCCGTCTGGGCACCCTGACTAACCTTTCCTCCTTACCTGCTCGCCTTCCCCAGCCATCACCAACCCCCCTGCCTGGCAGTACATGGGCCTTCCCACCCATGTGCAGCAAGCACCACCACCTGGCCCTGCCCATGCACTGCCTCGGCTAGTGGCTTTGCCACACCAGCTGCAGCGGCCGGACAACCCGTTTGTCCCAGAGGGTGATTCTTATTTTGGGCCCCGGTTCCATAATCTTTAGTTTTTTTGTGACTTGTTAAAAAGCGTGACCCTTGTTTTTTTGGTAAAGTTACCGCCATTGGCCCCGCTAATTTCCCCTCCATACTCTTTATCTTTGTTTTGTGTGTGCCCTACCTGCGACAATAGCAGTTTTCTTTTTGTTGCCCATATTGTGTTGTTATTTATTTTGTGTGATGGTGTGGCCCAGGCCTCCATATTTGTCAGTAAATTGCATTAAATTTCTGATTCCACACGTGAAATATGTTGTCCCTCATTTCAGCATGTTGATTTGATTTTCACCATGAAAATGTTTCCAGCTGACCAGCTACAGTAGGCCACATGCTAGATCCATCAACAGAAACATATGTAGAGGGCAATTGTAAGGAAACATTACTTAGGCAGCCTTCCGGTGCACTACTTTTTGCTGTACCCCCCAGGCTGCAGTGGTGTCCGTACCATCATTGTCTGTGTTCTGCAACATGGGCTAATATTAATGGTGTAAGGCTACCAAAGCTTGCAGATGTGTAAGTGGTAAGCCACATTTATGTTTGCTGGTGTAACAGCATTGGGGCACTTTTCATATCACTTTCATTAATATAGGTTTGCTGGTTGCTCGACACACGTCATGCTGACATTGGGGCCCTTGTGTACCAAAAGGTGTTATGGAAACCTTACTCTCCCTAAACGGGTTTGGCCATTGAGTTGTCCTTGATGGTGTTAACGTGAGCCAGAAACACACCCAAATGTTCCACATACATGTCTGCATACATAGAGAGAATGGGCTCAAATTTTTATGTAAACATTTTTATTAGAGGTCAATAACTGCCATACCATGCACACCAAGAACACATTGCTGTGTTAGGGTATGAAAAACCTGTATTCACTTGTGATGGTCCAAATGTTGGACACTATAAGAAAAAAGCCCAACGTGGTAGGGCCAACATGCTTCATACGGTCCAAATGTTGGACACTATAAGAAAAAAGCCCAACGTGGTAGGGCCAACATGCTTCATACGGTCCAAATGTTGGACACTATAAGAAAAGAGCCCAACGGGGGCTTAAACAAAACAAACAAACATTGCCAAAATGGCATAACAAGGAAGAATGCGTCCAACATGGACAACAGTCTTTGAGGTCCAAAATTACCCGGCCAGTGTCTCTTTGTCACCAGGTTAAGGTAGGGCACCATGCCCTTGCTGTAGGGCAGCCAGCATGTCCCTCAATCGTAGGATGTGTCGAATATGTGTGCGGATAGCTGACTGGAGCTGGATGGCACACTGTAAGTGCGCCTGGATGATGTCCTCCAGAGTGGGTACACCTGTATTGGGAAGATGACCACAGTTCGCAAACAACAGTTTGTGTGGATATTTCTAACTCTTTGCTCCAAAGAGGCTCCTTACCCTGTTGTGCGCCATCCTGTGATCTTTCCAGGTTTGATGGGGATGCACTCAGGCTCCAGCCCGCAGCTCCAGCACGTTCGCCATCTGCACCAAACATTAAGTGTACCAATTAATGGACATTCTGGGACTAGCAGGAGGGCAGATAGAGCAACATTACACATACAGATATATCATCTTTTGTTTCTAAAGCATGTGTTTTTTCAGCCAAATAATGGGCACATTCCTCATTTTTAGAAAAGGTTCAAAAATGAGGAAGGTAGCCATAATCGAACTTCAAACACACTTTCCCAAAGATTATCTGCAACTTTCTCTGTGTGTGTGATGTGCCCCATAAACCACACACTCAATACAGTATGCATGGTCTAGTAAACACAAATATGAATGTACCTCCATAGTCGTCCAAGTTTGGGACCTCTTCATCCGCAACCATCTCCTCCTCACCAGGCCTTGTTGGTGATGGCATGGGGTAGGGCTCCGCCGCCCAGGTATCCTCCTCATCTGCCGTGTCTGGTGACATTGCGAAGCCCGGGCTAGGCAGGGAGCTGGACACTGTCGCAGGTGGCTGAACAGGGGGCTCGGGCTCTGGGGCCACAGGACATGGCCTGGTTGCAAGAAGGGCCCTGGGCTGGAGGGGGCCCAATCATCCACATCAGCCTGTTGTCCAGCATCCTCGCCCTCCTGTGGACATGGTGGTGAGGGCATGTCATCATCCTCGTCCATCCATGGCTGGGAAGAGTTGGTAGATGACTGCTCAGGTGCCGACTGGCCGGACCACTCTTCGCTGTGCTCCTGGACCGCATCAGCTGGCAGGTCGGGATCATTGTGCCCACTCGGACTTGGGGGGGATGATGCAGCTGCCGCCGGAAGTGGCGGTGTCGCCAGTGGCCCTGCACCAGGCGGCACATGCTGCCCCTCTTCCGAAGATGATTCCTCAGTGCCTGTATTGGGATGCACAATGGTGAAGCTTTTATGAGAAATTTTGTTCCCAAAATTGGTGCGTCGACGTTGAAATTGATGTGAACTTGTGTTTTGGGATTGTGAGTTTGGCCCACAGCGCAAAAGTGTAGGGGCTCCCTTTACATTTGGGGTCACTCACACTTTGAGATGTGTAAACACCGTTTTGCTGAGCCATGTGCGAGCCTCTGCATGCAACAGCCAGACCTAGGCTTGGTAATGAGAGACACGGTGCCTGCCAATGCATGCCAACCGCCATGCACTCCCATTGGTCACCATTCGAGTTAGCCTTCCTGGTGTGTAGGGGAGTATGTTATCTTGGGCCATGGGTACGTATGCACACAGATCAGTCATTTAATGCGATAGGTGTGACTCACAGCCAAGGCGCTGAATGCTCTTGGACACCCCGGTGCCGGAGGAACTAATCCTACTCACAGGGCCAGACATGGGAAGGTACATTCCTTGGGACACATATCTGAATTAAGATAGCCCCCTTATATCTGATAGTGACATCTGTAAAGACAACCAACACCATCAGGGAACAACAAAAGCACCAACTACTCAATACAGGGCCTGTGAGTTACATAGGAGCAATATATCCATATTGTTAAAAGACTAGACAGCGATATTTTGCGGGAGACCACGGGACGTGGTCAACACGTCAGCCCTATCGCCTCAAATGTCTGTATGCAACGGAAATAATTACACAACTTCACAAGGAGAAATCTTCGAGTGTCCAGTGTTCGTTGAAAGACGTTGTTCATATCGGGACCCAAGGGCCCCCTACACTAGCACCTCGACCACGTCCAAAAGGTCTGCACGCCAATCACTATTGTCACAGATCAGTCATGCCGGCCAATGGGAGCACTGATGTGTCCCCAAGCATGTGCTGACGCTATGAGCAGCATTGATCTGGATTATGTTACACGTGTGCATGCACAGGCTTGCATATGGGTCTGCATAACGGTGTTGAGACATATGCACCTGTGAAGGCGTTGTGAGCCACATGTGCAGACGCAGGTCGGGGACTACACTATGTTAATATGTTGGTTGACGGTGCTGTCTAGTGTGCTACATGTACATGTGTGTTGTGTGGTCCAACAGTTACTCACCGCGCAGCCTGGCAATCCTGGCACGAATGTCCAGAATGCGTCCTGGGCACTTGAATTTGAGATCCGCAATTTTGTGCTGGATCTGCTTCGGAGTGCGGGACACACACAGCTGGCGGAGCAGGGCATTCTGGATTTTCTGCACAGTGATGCGGTTACGCAGCCTGGGGTGCCTGTGGTGATGGCGGCCCCAGTAATCCAATCGATCACAATGATCGATTAGGATCATGAGCTCCGCCATCCCCCACGTGGCAGCGCGCCCTGTTGCGGCCATGCCTGTGCTGCAATGTGCACGGGCGGAGCTAGTACCTAGCAGGCGGAATGAAAGCGAAACCTAAGTCATTACGTGACTACGGGCGCTAGCGTGGGCCAAAAACAGACAAACGCGCTGGACGCGCGGTGACCCGCCATGGAACACTTCTACGCGACCTACGGGCCAACAACCCGTGGGCGTGCCGTAATTAAACCGCTGTTTACGGCGTAACGCCAAAGCGTTGAGAGTAGGAGCACACTGCATTGGGGCCAGAACAAGAATATAAATGGTTGTTTCGGGTTAAGCCGCCTTTGGATTGTGGCCGTAATTTCAAGCCAAAAATGCATGATCAGCTATAAGAATGTGTGTATTCGTGCTGAAGTGACAGCTCCACAACAAATGGCGCCTTGTCAAGCGGGAACCAATCATGACGCTGGAGCTTTGACCAATAATAGCAGACGATGGCCCAGCCAATCGGAACGCATGAGGGATCAGGAATCAGAAATGAGGAGGCGTGACACAGGTGAAGACCCGGCACGCCTACGGGTTGGATTTCGCCATCGCTGAAATCACACGTTTCGTGCGATGTCGTGAATTTACACGTGTCGATTGTGCGTATTTCATTGCCCGATATCGTCAGATCTGAGAACCGAACCTCAGATCACGATTTAGCGATTTGATCAGATATCGCTCGTCGTATCTCGCCGTCACACGCACAGACATCGCTTGCGCGATGTTTAATCTGCCGCGTTCAAGCGATATCTTGCACGATATCGTGACGTGTGACGGCCGCCTTAGTGAGATCAGCTGAGATGTGGGAGATTTGAAGTGAGCTCCACGCCGGAGCTCACTTCAAACACCGGGTAACGACAGCCTGACGTCTAGAGACGTACGGCCGTCGTTAAGAGGTTAAGGACAACTATTCAACAAGAATGTGGAAACTTTGTATTCACAAAACCTTGGATTGCAACATTGTATGAATGTATTTAATTTGACAAAGTCTGATTGTTTTTTTCTCATGAAGAACACACCAGTGCATGCATTTGCTCAGTGTTTATCAAAGAAAATAGGGTTTCAGCTATGTAAATGAACTATTGCATGAACCACTACAAAAATAGTTCTATGACTTTTCCAGGAGCAGTGCTTTACAACTGGAAAAGTTATAGCCACTTTACACGTCCCGATATCGGCGTCCAACTCTGACCAAAAGTCACGTGGTTCGTGCGTTGGCCCCGATATAGGTCGTGCGTTGTATGGTTTAAACGCCCAATACGATGCACGAACGATGCCAAACCGATATCGGGGATCAAATGAGCCTGCTCTCTAAAGGGCCGATATTGGTTGGACGTTGTGGTCGGATCGGGCTGTGTAAAAGCCCAACAACGATATGAAGTACAACGTCCCCTATTCTCTCCCATGTTAAATGGTCGTTCCTGGGTCGGCCGTACAAAGGGGCGTACACATCGCTGGAGCGTTGCCTGCCGATATCGCGCTGTGTAACATCTCCTATGCGATCTTGGAATTCTGCCCAGAAAAAGCACGCTCCCGCGGCGTTGGATCCAATATCGGACCGACGTTGGGACGTGTAAAGTAGCCATAAGGGCCGCTTTACACACACCAACTTCTGTGACCAACTTCTGAACAGATCTCTGGTTGCAGTGAAATCATGGACACATTGTTTCATTTTGTGGCTGTGTACAAATGGAACAATGTGTCCATGATTTCACTGCAACCAGAGATCTGTTCAGAAGTTGGTCACAGAAGTTGGTGTGTGTAAAGCGGCCCTTAGGGTACCTTTACACGTCGCAACATTGCATGCAATTTCACTTGCAACTTACTGGTTGCAGTGAAATCATGGACACACTGTTCCATTTTGTTGCCATGTACAAATGGAACAATGTGTCCATGGTTTCACTGCAACCAGTAAGTTGCAAGTGAAATTGCATGCAATGTTGCGACATGTAAAGGTACCCTAAAGGCCGCCTTACACGTCGCAATATCGTTCCGATATTGCATACAACTTCATGGGAGCGCGCACGTTTTTGGCCCTTGTCCAAAATCGCATTGGAGATGTTACACAGGGAGATATCGTCAGGCAACGCAACTACGATGTCATACGCCCCTTTTTCACACTGTGTCTGAGCAACTCAGGGAATGACCATTTAACATTGGAGTGAATAGGGGAAGTTGCGCTCCAAATCGTAGTTGCGCTGTCACACAGCACGATCCTGCCAGATCGTCAAGCCAATATTGCACGGTTGAAGAGCATGCACAATCCAAAACCGATATCATAGTTGCATCGTTTCTGAGTCGCGTTGCCCATTTACACAACACAGAACACGAATGATATCAACTGCAACACCCGTACCACGTGACTTTTTATCGTAGTTGCTTTGCGATATCATGACGTGTAAAGTGGCCTTAACACACGTTTAATGACAAGTAGCAAAAAATATAAACAATGTAGGCACATTAACCCCTTAAGGACCGAGTCACTTTGCAGCTTAATGACCAGACCATTTTTTGTAATTCTGACCACTCTCCCTTTATGAGGTAATATCTCTGGAACGCTTCAACGGATCCTAGCGATTCTGAGATTGTTTTTTCGTGACATATTGGGCTTCATGTTAGTATTAAATTTAGGTCGATAATTTTTGCGTTTATTTGTGAAAAAATAAAAAATTTGGCAAACATTTTGAAAATTTAGCAATTTTCAAATTTTTAATTTTTATTCTGCTAAACCAGAGAGTTATGTGCCACAAAATAGTTAATAAATAACATGTCCCACATGTCTACTTCACATCAGCACAATTTTGGAAGAAAAAAAAAAATTTGTTAGGACGTTATAAGGGTTCAAAGTTCATCAGCAATTATTCATTTTTCCAGCAAAATTTACAAAACCAATTTTTTAGTGACCACATCACATTTGAAGTCCCTTTGAGGGGTGTACATGACAGAAAACACCCAAAAGTGACACCATTCCAAAAACTGCACCCCTCAAGCTACTCAAAACTATATTGAAGAAGATTATTAACCCTTCAGGTGCTTCACAGGAACTAAAATAATGTTGAAGGAAAAAATGGACATTTTAATTTTTGTAACAAAAATGTTCTTTTAGCCTCAATTTTTTCATTTTCACATGGGCAACAGGATAAAATGCATCCTAAAATTTGTTGGGCAATTTCTCCTGAGTACATCGATACCTCATATGTGGTCATAAACCACTGTTTGGGCGCACGGCAGGGCTCAGAAGGGAGGGAGCGCAATTTGAATTTTAGAGCCAATTTTCCGTTCAAAAAGTGCAATGGCGCTCCTTCACTTCTGAGCCCTGCCGTGCGCCCAAACAGTGGTTTATGACCACATATAAGGTATCGGTGTACTCAGGAGAAATTGCCCAACAAATTTTGGGATGTATTTTATCCCTTTGCCCATGTGAAACTGAAAAAATGTAGGCAAAAAGAATTTTTTTGTGAAAAAAAAGTGTTTTTTTAATTTTTATGAATGAATTTGTGAAGCATCTGGGGGTTCAAAGTGCTCACTATGCATCTAGATACCTTCCTTAGGGGGTCTAGTTTCCAAAATGGGGTCATTTGTGGGGGAGCTCCAATGTGGAGACACACAGGGACCCTCCATACGCGACATGGTGTCCGATAACAATTTGAATGGAAAATGAGCTCAAATTGTTAGCGGACACCATGTCGCGTTTGGAGGGTCCCTGTGTATCTCCACATTGGAGCTCCCCCACAAGTGACCCCATTTTGGAAACTAGACCCCCGAAGGAACGTATCTAGATGCATAGTGAGCACTTTGAACCCCCATATGCTTCAGAAATTCATCCGTAAAAATGAAAAAGCACTTTTTTTTCAACTAAAAAATTATTTTTTCATTATTATGGATCAATTTGTGAAGCATCTGGGGGTTCAAAGTGCTCACTATGTACCTAGATATGTTCCTTTGGGGGTCTAGTTTCCAAAATAGGGTCACTTGTGGGGGAGCTCCAATGTGGAGACACACAGGGACCCTCCAAACGCGACATGGTGTCCGCTAACAATTTGAATGGAAAATGAGCTCAAATTGTTAGCTGACACCATGTCGCGTATGGAGAGCCCCCGTGTGTCTCCACATTGGAGCTCCCCCACCAGTGACCCCATTTTGGAAACTACACCCCCAAAGGAACATATCTAGATGCATAGTGAGCACTTTCTACCCCCAGGTGCTTCACAAATTGATCTGTAAAAATGAAAAAAGAAAATTTGTGTGGAAAAAAAAAGTGCTTTTTCATTTTTATTGATGAATTTGTGAAGCATCTGGGGTTCAAAGTGCTCACTATGCATCTAGATATGTTCCTTAGGGGGTCTAGTTTCCGAAATGGGGTCACCTGTGGGGGAGCTCCAATGTGGAGACACACCGGGGCCCTCCAAACGCGACATGGTGTCCGCTAACAATTTGAATGGAAAATGAGCTCAAATTGTTAGCTGACACCATGTCGCGTATGGAGAGCCCCTGTGTGTCTCCGCATTGGAGCTCCCCCACAAGTGACCCCATTTTGGAAACTAGACCCCCAAAGGAACATATCTAGATGCATAGTGAGTACTTTGAACCCCCAGATGCTTCACAAATTGATCCATAATAATGAAAAAATAAATTTTTTGTGGGAAAAAAAAGTGCTTTTTCATTTTTACGGATGAATTTCTGAAGCATATGGGGGTTCAAAGTGCTCACTATGCATCTAGATACGTTCCTTAGGGGTCTAGTTTCCAAAATGGGGTCACTTGTGGGGGAGCTCCAATGTGGAGACACACGGGGACCCTCCAAACGCGACATGGTGTCCGCTAACAATTTGAATGGAAAATGAGCTCAAATTGTTAGCTGACACCATGTCGCGTATGGAGAGCCCCTGTGTGTCTCCGCATTGGAGCTCCCCCACAAGTGACCCCATTTTGGAAACTAGACCCCCAAAGGAACATATCTAGATGCATAGTGAGTACTTTGAACCCCCAGATGCTTCACAAATTGATCCATAATAATGAAAAAATAAATTTTTTGTGGGAAAAAAAAGTGCTTTTTCATTTTTACGGATGAATTTCTGAAGCATCTGGGGGTTCAAAGTGCTCACTATGCATCTAGATATAATCCTTTGGGGTCTAGTTTCCAAAATGGGGTCACTTGTGGGGGAGCTCCAATGTGGAGACACACAGGGGCTCTCCATACGCGACATGGTGTCCGCTAACAATTGGAATTGTTAGCGGACACCTTGTAGGATATGAAGAGCCCCTATGTGCCTAAACATTGGAGCTCCCCCACAAGTGACCCCATTTTGGAAACTAGACCCCCAAAGGAACGTATCTAGATGCATAGTGAGCACTTTGAACCCCCAGGTGCTTCAGAAATTCATCCGTAAAAATGAAAAAGCACTTTTTTCCCACAAATAATTTCTTTTTTCATTATTACGGATCAATTTGTGAAGCATCTGGGGGTTCAAAGTGCTCACTATGCATCTAGATATAATCCTTTGGGGGTCTAGTTTCCAAAATGGGGTCACTTGTGGGGGAGCTCCAATGTGGAGACACACAGGGGCTCTCCATACGCGACATGGTGTCCGCTAACAATTGGAATTGTTAGCGGACACCTTGTAGGATATGAAGAGCCCCTATGTGCCTAAACATTGGAGCTCCCCCACAAGTGACCCCATTTTGGAAACTAGACCACCCAAGGAACGTATCTAGATGCATAGTGAGCACTTTGAACCCCCAGGTGCTTCACAAATTGATCCGTAAAAATGAAAAAAGAAACTTTTTGTGGAAAAAAACGTGCTTTTTCATTTTTATGGATGAATTTGTGAAGCATCTGGGAGTTCAAAGTACTCACTATGCATCTAGATACGTTCCTTCGGGGGTCTAGTTTCCAAAATGGGGTCACTTGTGGGGGAGCTCCAATGTTCAGGCACACAGGAAGGGGCTCTCCATACCCGACATGGTTTCCGCTAACAATTGGAGCTAATTTTCTATTGAAATTGTTAGCGGACACTATGTCGCATATGGAGAACCCGTGTGCCACCAGCACAAGGGCAACTGGTAGAGTTGGGGTACAGCACCAGAAAATGCCGCCTCTAATGAATGCGCTATTTTCTTGGGTGGCTGTGGGTTGAAATTTGCAGCGTGGGGGACCCACAACATTTGAGTCTCTCCACGCTGTGGATTCCAGTCAGCCAGCTACCAAGTTGTACATGGCTGGCTACAAATACAGCGAAGGCTTTATTTTATTTCTAGAACTAATTCTAGAAAAAAAAATGACGTAGGGCTCCGCCATATTTTTGGTCCAGCCAGGTACAACTTGGCAGCTACAGACTGCCAGCAACCCCCAGCTGCCTCGCTGTACCTGGCTGCAACCAAAAATACAGCGAAGCCCATTTTTTTTTATTTCTAGAACTAATTCTAGAAAAAAAAATGACGTAGGGCTCCGCCATATTTTTGGTCCAGCCAGGTACAACTTGGCAGCTACAGACTGCCAGCAACCCCCAGCTGCCTCGTTGTACCTGGCTGCAACCAAAAATACAGCAAAGCCCATTTTTTTTTATTTCTAGAACTAATTCTAGAAAAAAAAAATGACGTAGGGCTCCGCCATATTTTTGGTCCAGCCAGGTACAACTTGGCAGCTACAGACTGCCAGCAACCCCCAGCTGCCTCGTTGTACCTGGCTGCAACCAAAAATACAGTGAAGCCCATTTTTTTTCATTTCTAGAACTAATTCTAGAAAAAAAAATGACGTAGGGCTCCGCCATATTTTTGGCCCAGCCAGGTACAACTAGGCAGCTGGGGGCTGGAATCCTCAGCATGGAAAGGCCCAAGCGTTCTGGGCCCCCCATGCTGCGAATTGCAGCCCGCAGCCGCTCCAGAAAATGGCGCATTCATTGAAGCGCCATTTTCTGGCGCTGTACCCATGCTCTTCCAGTTGCCCTGGTGCCGGTGGCGAACTGGGTAATAAAGGGGTTAATGCCAGCTTTTTATTGGCAGCTGGCACTAAGCCCGAGATTCATAATATAGGGCCAATGTTAGACCCGCCATTAGGAATCTCTGGTAAATAGTCAGAAACTACACACATAGAAAAATCTTTTTATTTGAAAAAAAAAACACAAACAAAATTCGGACTCCATCTTTATTATGAAGATCCGACGTAGTCCACAACGAAGGTCCCACGACGCTCGATTGCCTCCGACGTAGTCCACAACGAAGGTCTCACGACGCTCGATCGCCTCTGCTCAATCCAGAGACTGCAGCAAGGGATCAAGTGTCCTCTTCCTACAGTCTCAGGGGTCAGAGTTATGGTGCACTGTATGACAATGATCAGTTATACAGTGCACCATGACTATGATCCCAGAGACTATAACAAGAGGACACTTGATCCCTTGTTGCACCCATCCATCCACCTATGCACCCATCATCCACGCACGCACATCCACGTATGCACATCCACGCATGCACACAACCACGCACGCACATCCACGCATGCACACATCCACGCACGCATGCTGACATCCACGTACATCCACACACACATCCACGTACATCCACATCCACGTACGCACACTTCCACGCACGCACATTCACACACGCACATCCACGTACGCACATCCACGCACGCACATCCACGTACGCACATCCACGTACGCACATCCACGTACGCACATCCACGTACGCACATCCACGCATGCACACAACCACGCACACACATCCACACATGCATATCCACGTACGCACATCCACGTACGCACATCCACGTACGCACATCCACGTGCTGACATCCACGCATGCACACAACCACGCACACACATCCACACAAGCACATCCACGCACGCACACATCCATCCATCCATCCACCCATCCATCCATCCACCCACCCATCCATCCATCCATCCATCCACCCATCCATCCACCCATCCATCCATCCATCCATCCATCCATTCATTCATTCTTTCATTCTTTCATTCATTCTTTCATTCATTCATACTTACCCAGCGATGAGGAGGAGGAGCCCCTGAGAAGAGGAGGAGCCACACTGCAGAGGAGGCCCGACGGTGCGGGCGGGTGCACCGAGTGTGCAGCCCGCCAGGATAGGTGAGTGGGGCTGGGGACCGGGGACCGGGGGCTGGGGACCGGGACCAGCAGGGAGGAGGAGGAGGAGGAGGGGGCCCTGCAGCTTCGTCGGCGGGCGCACAAGCCCGCCGGCAGCCAAACAACGCAGGGTGGAGGGCGGGGATGGACGGGAGACAGGGGGGCTGCACAGGGGACAGGGACGGGGACAGGGGGCTCAGGGCACGAGGGGGGGCTACAGGACACGGGGAGCTGGACACAGGGGGCGGGGACCGCACACAGGAGGGGCTGCACTGGGGACGGGGACCGCACACAGGAGTGGCTGCACAGGGGACGGGGACAGGACACAGGAGGGGCTGCACAGGGGACGGGGACAGGACACAGGGGGCTCAGGACACAGGGGGGGGGCTACAGGACACAGGGGGAGCTGGACACAGGGGGCGGGGACAGGACACAGGGGGAGCTGGAGCATCAGCTCATGGCCGGCGGCTGCGGTGCAACCCGCCCGCAGATAAGAGTGATTGCGGTGGGGGAGGGGGGTGAAGGGGTTAACAGGGGTGCCCACACCTCTGCCCCTAACCCTTGGCTGTCACTGACAGCTTTTAGATTTGAGCTGTCACTGTTCGTTTAGGAGCAGTGACAGTTCAAAGCCATGACGAGTATACTCGTCATGATGCGGGAACTGACATCTTTTCATGACGAGTATACTCGTCATTGGTCGTAAAGAGGTTAATTATTCATCACTCGTTAAATTTTAAATATATTTTTTTATTTTTTATTGCATAATAATACAGTAGGAAAAATCATACCAAAGAAAACTAATGACAATTTGGCTGAGTAAATGTCATGGTCAGCAGCTGGTACTGTTGCTAATTACTTAAAATGAAATGTCCAAATATCCTTTAGCAGATAGAATCATTAACGTCCATAAAAATGCAATGGCAGAGTAGGGAATAAACTAAAATATCATTTAGTATCAGGCAATTGGAATCATCGCATAACACTTTTGATATAAAAGCGAAACAAGTGCCATTTTTCTGGATATTATTAAGTCAGATGTATTACATAGGTTTATTTGCCATTGGTAGCAATAAATCTACAGCAGATATAGATTCTTACTTCTGTGTGCTAATACTGTAGGCCGTATAGAATCCAATAATCCAGTTGATAACACATATATGAAACCAATCAACCTTAAAGGGATCCTGTCACCCCCAAAACGCATGTAAACCTATTAAAACCTGTCCCTAGAGCATATTAACACTATCCCTACACTCTTTTTACCTCCTAAATGCAGTAAGTGACATTGAATAAAAACGTTTTATAAGTACCTGATTAGTGCTGATAATGAGTGACTATCTATTCATAGTCACTCATCAAGACTGCCCCTCTGCTTCATATCACGCCTATTCAGGCGTGATCGTCAGCCTAGATTCAAATTGCCGCCTCCCTGCCGTGCCCTGTCTCGTCCGAGGCTGCAGTGTGGCTGGTGACGCGATCCGCGTCATTCCCGCGGCCTGGTGACGTATTTAGACCGGCGCCGCGCTGTTAGCTTCAAAATGCGCACTGCGCATGCCCAACGCATGCGCAGTGCGCATTTTGAAGCTAACAGCGCGGCGCCGGTCTAAATACGTCACCAGGCGCCGGGAATGACGCGGATCGCGTCACCAGCCACACTGCAGCCTCGGACGAGACAGGGCACGGCAGGGAGGCGGCAATTTGAATCTAGGCTGACGATCACGCCTGAATAGGCGTGATATGAAGCAGAGGGGCAGTCTTGATGAGTGACTATGAATAGATAGTCACTCATTATCAGCACTAATCAGGTACTTATAAAACGTTTTTATTCAATGTCACTTACTGCATTTAGGAGGTAAAAAGAGTGTAGGGATAGTGTTAATATGCTCTAGGGACAGGTTTTAATAGGTTTACATGTGTTTTGGGGGTGACAGGATCCCTTTAAGGTACCTTTACACGCGGCAACTTTTCTAGAAATTTCACTGGCAACTTACTGGTTGCAGTGAAATCATGGAGACATTGTTCCATTTGTACACAGCAACAAGATAGAACAATGTGTCCATGATTTCACTGCAACCAGTAAGTTGCCAATGAAATTCCTAGAAAAGATGCCGCATGTAAAGGTACCCTTAAAGGGCTTTGTCCACAACTACAGTCATGGCCAAAAGTTTTGAGAATGATACAAATATTAATTTTAACAAAGTCTACTGCTTCAGTTTTTCTAATGGCAATTTGCATATACTCCAGAATGTCATAAAGAGTGATCAGCTTAACAGCAATTACTTGCTAAGTCAATATTTGCCTAGAAAATGAACTTTAACCCCCAAAACACATTTCAACATCATTGCAGTCCTGCCTTAAAAGGAGCAGCTAACATCGTTTTAGTGATTTTTCCATTAACACAGGTGTGGGTGTTGATGAGGACAGGGCTGGCGAACAATCAGGCATGATTAAGTAAGAATGACACCACTGGACACTTTAAAAGGAGGCTGATGATTGGTATCATTGTTTCTCTTCAGTTAACCATGGTTATCTCTAAAGAAAACACGTGCAGCCATCATTGCACTGCACAAAAATGTCCTAACAGGGTAGAGTATCGCAGCTAGAAAGATTGCACCTCAGTCAACAATCTATCTCATCATCAAGAACTTCAAGGAGAGAGCTTCCATTGTTGTCAAAAAGGCTCCAGGGCGCCCAAGAAAGACCAGCAAGCGCCAGGACCGTATGTTAAAACTGTTTCAGCTGCGGGATCGGACTACCAGCAGTGCCGAGCTTGCTCAGGAAGTGCAGCAGACTGGTGTGAGTGCTTCTGCTCGCACTGTGAGGTCGGAGACTCTTTGAGCAAGGCCTGGTTTCAAGGAGGGCAGCAGACTGGTGTGAGTGCTTCTGCACGCACTGTGAGGTGGAGACTCTTTGAGCAAGGCCTGGTTTCAAGGAGGGCAGCAAAGAAGCCACTTCTCTCCAGAAAAAAACATCAGGGACCGACTGATATTCTGCAAAAGGTACAGGGAGTGGACTGCTGAGGACTGGGGTAAAGCCATTTTCTCTGATGAATCACCCTTTTCGATTGTTTGGAACATCTGGAAAACAGCTTATTCGGAGAAGAAGAGGTGAGCGCTACCACCAGTCTTGTCTCATGCCAACTGTAAAGCATCATGAAACCATTCATGTGTGGGGTTGCTTCTCAGCCAAGGAAATCGGCTCACTCACAGTCTTGCCTAAAAACACAGCCATGAATAAAGAATGGTACCAGAATATCCTCCAAGAGCAACTTCTCCCAACCGTCCAAGAGCAGTTTGGCCCCCAACAATGCCTTTTCCAGCATGATGGAGCACCTTGCCATAAAGCAAAGGTGACAACTAAATGGCTCAGGGAACAAAACATAGAGATTTTGGGTCCATGGCCTGGAAACTCTCCAGATCTTAATCCCATTGAGTACTTGTGGTCAATCATCAAGATACGGGTGGACAAACAAAAACCAACAAATTCTGCCAAAATGCAAGCATTGATTATGTAAGAATGGACTGCTATCAGTCAGGATTTGGTCCAGAAGTTGATTGAGAGCATGCCAGAGAGAATTGCAGAGGTCCTGAAGAAGAAGGGTCAACACTGCAAATATTGACTTGCTGCATTAACTCATTCTAACTGTCAATATAACCTTTTGGTACTCATAATATGATTGCAATTATATTTCTGTATGTGATATAAACATCAGACAAACACAAATAAAAACCAGAGGGCAGCAGATCATGTGAAAACATAATTTTGGTGTCATTCTCAAAACTTTTGGCCTTGACTGTAGTGTCTGGGTCAGCCTCCACTGAGTCGGGCTGTAATGGCAACCATCTATCACGGTGGTCTCTCCTGCTGGCAGGCCATCCTCAGCAGAATAAGATGGGGTTGAAGTTGATGTGGGTGCAGGATCAGCCGCACTGAATAAGTAATGTCCAGACCTCAGGTCTAACAGAATAAAATTCTCTTTTCACTGTAACAATTTATGATGGTGATGATATTACAGCTTTCCACAGTTGTTCAATATACAGAGTCAAAGTCTCTGATGGTGTGATGAACTCAGCTCTCTTTACGGCAATATGTCACAGCTCTCCTCATTCCCACTAGTTATGGGACTAAACTGTGCCCTTAAACTTCTCCTCTCTGCCTGGACCTTGACTTCCACGATACCTCAGGCTTACACAAAAGTACTTCAGCTTTCTTCCCACTGCTAACAACTCAGGATCCTATCAAGGCAGCTCTCTACATGCACCATCACTTCCTCACTCACTCATCACTGTTGTTGTCTGGCAGTTGAGCATCACTGGGACCGCGCTGGACACTATGTTTGATGATGCTGTTGTGTTCCGACAGGAACCAAAGCAAAGCTCTGGCGGACCTATTTTCTCTCCAGCACCACTGAATCACTGAGCACTGTTGCCCCTCCTCGGCTCTGTAGTTCTCTTACAGGGGTTGCTAGCACCCAGACTTTACAACAGCCATTGCACTGGGTGGGGGGAGACAGTACACAGGGGGAAAGACAGCACACATGGGGGAAAGACAGTGCTATGGAGGGGAGAGACAGTGCACGGAGGAGAAAAAGCATACAGGGAGAGACATAAAGAACACTTGGGGGAGAGACACAGCGCACAGGGATGAGAAACATAGCACACTGGGGAAGAGTCAGTGCACGGGGGAAAACACAGCATACAGGGGGAGAGTGCACAGCATAGAGGGAAACAGCCCACAGCCTCTGATAGATAGATAGATAGATAGATAGATAGATAGATAGATAGATACAAATAAAGGACTGCAGCACTCTTCTTTGTGAAACAACCGCCTTTATTCGGCCATCAGGTGGGTGGTGACAACGTTTCGGGATCCTGTCCCTTTCTCTAGCCATAGGCTAGAGAAAGGGACAGGATCCCGAAACGTTGTCACCACCCACCTGATGGCCGAATAAAGGCGGTTGTTTCACAAAGAAGAGTGCTGCAGTCCTTTATTTGTATACTTACACAGCAAGGAGGAGAGGAGCTGTAACTGCTGAGCACCTAGGGGAGCTGTGCTGCACCAATATACTAATCTAGATAGATAGATAGATAGATAGATAGATAGATAGATAGATAGATAGACAGACAGACAGACAGACAGACAGATAGATAGATAGATAGATAGATAGATAGATAGATAGATAGATATAGATATATATATATGTATATATATAAGACTTCAGCCAATATCTACTTGCTTGAGTGCGCTATCCCATCCATCATTAGGTCTGGCAACAGGTTGTCTATGTATCACACGCCAGAGGCAGCCTTATTTGCACACCCAAGTAATGTGATGGGTGTGCAAATATGGTGCCCGTTGGTGGTACTAGTCCTTTGCATAAAACCACCAGCAGTGCTGCCGACAACCGAAGATGATGATGCATGAAATCAATGCAAGGAACCCACCACACAAAGCCTGCTACATGCAGCCTGCCTTTCACACCACTGAATGAGGAACTGCGCCTGCGCAAACGTAGAGCATCCAGGCAAAGTTCCTCAGACCCTCGCCTTCTTTGGAAACCTGGGTGTTTAAAGATGTTGGTGACCTCAGAAACTACGCTTGTGTGAGCCAAGTTTATGCAGGTACAGCTCCTCACATTGACACCTTCTTTGTACATTTCACCTGGTTATGCAAAGATGGTGGTAGCGTCAGTCATGTTGCCGCCATATTTGTAGACCACTGGGAGGGAGAAAGACTGCACAGAGTGAGGAGAGCACACAAGGTGAGGCAGAGTGAGCACACAAGGAGGGCACAGAGAACACACAAGACAAGGTACAGAGAGTGCACAAGGGGGGGCACAGAGAGTACACAGGGGGCAGAAAGTGAAGGGTGTGAAAATATGGTGCCCACTGGTGGTACTGGCACATTATGCAGTACCACCAGCAGTTCCTCCAACATCCAAAACCGCCACCACTTAAAAGCAGCACTCACAGCCAACACTTACACATCACTGCTGGAGTAAGTGTGCATGCATATACCTGGCACGCATGCAAAATTACTCAGGTAGATGCCATCTTTGGACACTGGGGTATACCATCTTTGGACAGCACAGGGGGAGAGAGCACAATGTGAGACAAAGCACAGGGAAACGAGTTCACAGGGGTGCAGAGAGAGTGCACAGGGGGGCAGAGAGAGCACAGGGGGCAGAGAAAACAAACAGGGGGGGGCACAGAGAGAGTGCATGGAGGCAGAAAGTAATGGGCACGAAAATATGGCTCCCACTGGTGGTACTGGCACATTGTGCATTACTGCCAGTGGTGTGTCCACCATCTGAAACCATAACCACCTGAAACTGCCACCCACAGCCGCCGCCGCTGACATATCACTTCCTGAGTAAATGCGCATGTGTATACCCAGCACGCATGCACAATTACTGAGGTGGCTGCCATCTTTGGACACCTAGGTATATATAGATGGCAGCAGTATGAGCCAGTACTCATGCCACTGCCATTTTTGGACACCACAGGGGGACAAAGCTCAAGGGGAGACAAAGCACAAGGGGGTGAGCACACAGGGGGCAGAGAGAGCGCATAGGGGGAACAGAGAGAGCGCACGAGGGCAGAAAGTGATGGATGTGAAAATATGGCAACTACTGGTGGTACTGGCACATTGTGCAGTACTGCCAGCGGTGTGTCCATCATCTGAAACAGTTGTTGTATTGGGACAAAGTGTCTCAGGATCCAAGCTGCTGAATGAATGAAACCAGAAATTGGAACACTGGTTTCAACGGGTGTTCTTAATTCTTACGAGTTTCGGAGTGTTACCGTGCTCCTTCCTCAGGGACAAATAGAGACACTTCGTCCCAATACAACTATTGTTCACCACGTCGATCGTGAAGTTGTGGGTCCTGCAGCAGCTGTATCCAGGCGCGCATACTTGTTGTGTGTAATGCAACTTTTCCAGTTGAGCAGCATTCAATAAGGTTCTTGCCGATATCTGTAAGGAGATAAGACCCTATTTGCTCATTGTCTCACCCCATATAGAGCACCAACTAAAATGACCACCACCTGAAACTGCTACCCGCAGCTGCTGACAAATCACCGCCTGATTAAGTGTGCATGTGTATACATAGCATGCATCTGCAATTACTCAGGTTGCCATCATCTTTGGATACCTGAGTATACAAAGATGGCAACAGTGTGATCTAGTGCGTGCATGCGCCATGGAAACTTACTCACACCACCGCCATCTTTGAATACCACAGGGGGACAGAGCACAACGGTGGAAACAAAGCACAGGGGGGTGAACACACAGGGAGGCAGATAGGGTGCACAGGGGAACAAAGAAAGCACAGGGGGCAGAGAGAGCACACAGGGGGCAGTGAAAGAGCACACGAGGTGGGGCAAGTACACATGGGGGAAAAAAATGCATAGGGGGCAGAGAGAGCACAAATGGGGAGGGGTGAGTTCACAAGGTGGTAAACAGCTCAGAGGGGTGAACACTGTACAGGTGAAGAGAGACTGAATACATGGGGGAGAGCACACAGGGGTTAGACAGCTCAAAGGAAAGAGCAGAGTGGGGAGAAGACAGCACAGGGGGAGAAGACAGCACACAGTGGTGAGAGCACACAGGGGATGAGAGACAGTAAACAGGGGGTAGACAGGTCACAGCAGAAAGCACAGAGGGGAAAAGATAACACTGGGGGAGAAGACAGCACACAGGGGAAGATTGCACAGGGGCAGATAGATCACAGGGGGGCAGAGAGAGCGCACAGAGGTCTGAGAAAATGTACAGGGGAGGGGCAAGTGCACAGGGGTAAGACAGCTCAGAAGGGAGAATGCTTGAAGCTGCTTGAAGCCGGCCTCTAAAAGAAGGTGTACTAACGTCATCAGAACCGGAAATGACGCGATTCGCGGCATTCCTCTGAACTGGAGAGCGATGTCAGACACAGGCTGGGGCAGAGAGGATTCTTAGTACAATAATGGATAATGGAGACTGCAAACCAACATGCCCAGGGGGACTATTGCATATAGCCCCCGCTTCATTATCATCTTAATGAGTAAGTATAAAAACGTTTTTTAGAACATTGAAAGCAAGCATTTAGCAGAGAGAGGGAAAGTTACAATGGTAATAGGAATGTGCAGGGCCATGTATTGATAGGTTAGGTTGCTTCTAGGAGGTGACAGGCTCCCGTTAATGGAATTCTACCACAACACTCACACAGTTATTATCCTTGTATTTTGCGTAGATCTCCGATTGATGCTACAGTTCTAGCTGTTAAAGAGAGGTTGATGGCATTGAAACAGAATTTAGAGGTTCTAAAGGAATCACTGAACTTGGCACAAGAGCAATACAAGAGATTGGCTGATAGGATCCGGAGACCTGTACCTGCATTCAAGGTAGGAGACTCCATGTGGTTATCAACCCAAAATCTAAAATTGTGTGATTCTTTACTGAAATTGGGACAAACGTTCATTGGTCCTTTCAAGATCAGTGGTATCATGAGCTAGATATCCTGCCATCTGAAGCTGGCAAAAACTTTCAAGGTACATCCTGTGTTCCATTTATCTTTACTAAAACCAGCGTCTCCTAATACCTTCCAGGGATGCATTGTGCCCCCTACGCGACCTGTAGTTGTAGATGGGCACAACCAATAAGTGGTGGAAGATATCCTTGACTCTATAATTTGTAGGAATCAACTTCAATACCTAATAAGATGGCAGGGTTATTCACCTGAGGAAGACTCTTTGGAACTAGTGGATAACATAAGTGCTCTTCAAAGGATTGCTCATTTCCATCAAAGATAACTGGAGAAACCAGGTCCGGGACCATCCTGATGCAGCTTCTAAGTTGGAAGTAATGTTATGATTCACTCTTTTCTAGATTACCTCCTCTGCCTTCCTTTCCTTATACAATGTGGTGCTGGCTACCTAGTCCTGCCCATGTGTTTATGTTCTCCTGCTTATTTAGGCTCCAATCCAACTTCCAGGCCTTACTTGAGTATTTTGTTAAATCTCAGGCTTCCTCTGTGCTTCTCCAGTTGTGGTTCAACTCCAGCTATTCTAGGTCAGCTCTTCCAATTCTATAGTCAGATTTTCTGCTGAACCTAACTTGCGTCAGTTTTTCACCCTGCATCAGGTGGCTCAGCCAAGGATTTGTTTCTACCACCATTCCTGCCAGCTGCTCTACTTAACATAAGATCAGTTTGCACTAATAGCTTCGCTGAGACCTTTCTGTTTGTTTATTTGAATTGCAGTTGCAGTGCTCTGGACTATTTGGGACTTGCACTATTGCTTATAGACTGTTCTGTTATCAGCCACTTCCAGTTTGAACTGTTATCAAGAGGCTATTCCACTTGGCATCACTGTGAATGAACTGTGATTTGCACGATGTATGAACTCTGCTATTTGTTTGCTGCACCTGCACTGTCTGAACCGGTTCCAAGTGTTTTAAATACAGACTTTTATCTTTATACCTTGTTAAAGTCATGTCTTCCTCCATGCTACCAGATTCCTAAGGGTATGACACATAGGTGTGTGACACATCATCTCTGCTGTAATAAACCACAGGGGAGGTAGACAGGCACTGGTGAACATAGCAGAAAGGATACAACACAAGCTGAAAGCTGCAGCCAAGCACCAAAAGCTGTAGCTGACACCTGCTCCAGACAGACTACCAGAAGAAGATCTACAGCCACAGACAACACAAGCAACCCCAGAAGATTCCACACACCATGATGGTCAGCATAGAAAAGAAGCTCTATTACCAGCGTCAAATTATTGGTTATGAAACTAGTTTTAGGGAAATGGGTGTTGTCACAATGTTGATGTGACACTGGCTGATAGCTACCAGCAGGAAAACTGACATAAACTCTTTTTGGTACAAAAGAAATTAATCACATTTAATATGCAAAAGACCCAGAGCTGTCACAAACCTACTAGTGGTTCATGACAGTAACACAACCAAATTTTTCTCGCCCTCTTTAGGGTGTATGAATACATTTAGAGCAACAAAAAATGTACATGTATTGCATTTTAAATTTTATTATTCAAAAAGAATTGCAGTGTTTAAAAAGGCTACAAAAGATGAAATGATAAAAAGACATACAGTCCTACATTCATGCAGCATAAAATAAAAAGGATCAGATAAATATATGGTATGTCCTTACAAAATTTATTCCTGACTCCTGAGTAGAGATGAGTGAACTTTCCCTGAACATCTTCACCAATTTCAAATTTTGCACGAGCATTGCAGATAGTGTTCTGGATTGGAAACCCGAGCATTTTACCAAAAAATAGGTGCTTTGTTCAGTAAGAAAGTTTGAAATTTTAAAAGTCCCTAACACTTTCCATCATTGTTTGGGGCCAAAACACTTGCTGGGAGAACTGCTGGCTGGGATTAAAAGGGGACTCCGAGGAGAGAAAACTTTTTAGTACAGTTCTTGCCCTGCTACATGATGAAGCAGAGCTGTACACTGCAGTTCTAGGATCTATAGATCTCTTATAAATCAATAAATCATACCTGGTCCTCTGCTCTGACTCCCTCCATGGGACAGAGAAATTCTGAATGTCAGCTTCATGCAGGAGCAGAGAGCAGGAGGTGTGTTAGGGAATGTGGATGCTGGGAGCTGCAGGAGCATCCTACATTCCAGCCCCCTCACACTTCTGTATAAGATGGGGAGTAGCAGGGGGCATGGCTGTCAGCCCTATGCTCATAATACAATCCAGCCCCTGATAGGCTTGAAATAGCAATCACATTACCAAGCAGAATGAAGAATGAAGAATGCAAAAATAAAAATGCAAAGGCTGACATATCTCAGGTCTGAAAAAATGCTTTGAAAGTTCATATCTGCAAGGAAAAAGCAGCAGCAGCCTGACCATGACATTTTAGATATCTCAATTATTTTCCTGGTACTACGAAACGCAGCATATTTGCATTTTTTTCTGCTGCATAGATGCATGGATAAATTGCCACAAACTGAAGCTTGTGAAGAAGCATATTTGTAGTGCATGTTGCATTTCTTTATATATAAATCTGAGGTGTCACATTAGCCTAAAACTGCCTGGGTACAAGACCATAACAAAAACAGAAAGTGCCTTCACATAGATTGATAAACAGAATAAACCATACCGTATATACTCGTGTATAAGCCGACTTTTTCAGCCCAAAATTTGGGCTGAAAAGTCCCCCCTCGGCTTATACACGAGTATATACTGGTGGGGGCTGTGTCCGGGCACTGCAGGAGGCGGCGGGGGGAGGCTGCAGAATGAGCGGCACGTCACGTGGTGCCGCTCATTAATTATGCATGGGGAGCAGCGCATAGTACATTGCTGCTCCCCTGCACAAAATAGCCTCCCCCGCTGTCTCCCCGCCCGACCCATGTATACAGAGGCCCCCCAGCAGGGTAATCTCACCCCCTCGGTCTGCAGGCACCCGGGTCCTCCAGCTGCTCCGTCTGCATGCGCGGCTTCTAATACCGGCGTCCTCCCCGCGGCTCTTCCTGTTTGAATGCGATCATGTGACCGCGGTCACATGATCACATTCAAACAGGAAGTGCGGGAAAGACGCCGGTATTAGAAGCCGCGGTGCACGCAGACGGAGCAGCTGGAGGACCCGGGTGCCTGCAGACCGAGGGGGTGAGATGGATCAATGCTGAGGGGGGGGCCTCTGTATACATGGGGGGGGCTGTATTACCACTGCTGGGGGGCTGTGTTACCAGTGCTGGGGGGCTGTGTTACCAGTGCTGGGGGGCTGTGTTACCAGTGCTGGGGGGCTGTGTTACCAGTGCTGGGGGGCTGTGTTACCACTGCAGAGGGGCGCTGTGTTACCACTGCAGAGGGGCGCTGTGTTACCACTGCAGAGGGGCGCTGTGTTACCACTGCAGAGGGGCGCTGTGTTACCACTGCAGAGGGGCGCTGTGTTACCACTGCAGAGGGGCGCTGTGTTACTACTGCAGAGGGGCGCTGTGTTACCACTGCAGAGGGGCGCTGTGTTACCACTGCTGAGGGGCGCTGTGTTACCACTGCTGAGGGGCGCTGTGTTACCACTGCTGGAGGAGCGCTGTGTTACCACTGCTGACGGGCGCTGTGTTACCACTGCTGAGGGGCGCTGTGTTACCACTGCTGAGGGGCGCTGTGTTACCACTGCTGAGGGGCGCTGTGTTACCACTGCTGAGGGGCGCTGTGTTACCACTGCTGAGGGGCGCTGTGTTACCACTGCTGAGGGGCGCTGTGTTACCACTGCTGAGGGGCGCTGTGTTACCACTGCTGAGGGGCGCTGTGTTACCACTGCTGAGGGGCGCTGTGTTACCACTGCTGAGGGGGGCTGTGTTACCACTGCTGGAGGGGCGCTGTGTTACCACTGCTGGAGGGGCACTGTGTTACCACTGCTGGAGGAGCGCTGTGTTACCAGTGATAGGGGGCTTTATAACAGGACGGTGCTCTGCTGCATTGGTAGTTTACTGTTTCTATTTAAAATAAAAGTTCAAAATTTTATTCGTATCTATTTTCATTTTTAAAATTTTTCAGTACCGGTAGCTGCTGCATTGTCCACCCTAGGCTTATACGCGAGTCAATAGGTGTTCCCAGTTTTTGGGGGCAAAAGTAGGGGGGTCGGCTTATACACGGGTCGGCTTATACACGAGTATATACGGTAATTCTATATATACTATATATTCCTAGATGTAGATTGAAATCATATAAGACAATCTATAATTGGGAACATTAAAATAGCATTTTTCTTACCTTTTAATAGATATTACGTGATAATAAAGGTGTGTACTATAACATGTGTATAACAAATCAGGCAGGCTCTGGATGACTTGCTGTGCCTGTCACTGAGAAGTGATGATGATGATCAATGGAAAGCTTCAAGGGACAGGAAGCAACCATGTTCCTATGGGGGAGGGGAGACCATGCATAGCTGAATCGATCAGTGTAGTGCTTTGCCTGTGCTACCAGCCTCACATTAACAGTACACATTATGCATCATCAAACAGCAGAGGATCACAGCACGCATTTGTATCTACTTGGTGACATGATTGCTATTTCAAGCCTGGACCCCCTGTCACATAGGATGGTATATCAGGGGCTGGATTGTATGATGACCAAGGGGAGGCACCCACACATCTTCCCTATACAGAAGTGCGAGGGGGCTGGAATGTAGATTGATCCTGCAGCTCCCAGCAGCAACGCCCCTGACACACCTTCTGCTCTCTGCTTCTGGATGAAGTTGACATGCTGAAATTATCTGTCCCATGAGGAGGGTCAGAGCTAAGGAGCAGGTATGATCTTATTGATTTTATAAGCGATCTATAGATCCTAGATCTGCAGTGTACAGCTCTGCTTCATCATGTACCAGGGCAGGAATTGTACTAAAAAGTTTTCTCTCCCTAGAGTTCCCCTTTAACACCTAATGTAACATTTAGGAATATTCACAGCCATCGGGGCTACCGAATTGTGTTAAGATGTAGATTTTTTTTGCTCGTTTTAATTATTTTTTTAAGCTGCCTGGAGTTTGCAGGTGTTTTTGACACGTGTAGGGTGGAAATTTTGGAAATAGTGTCAGATGTGGCAACAGCTGTGAAGTCCAGAAAGTTTAAAATGTCCTTAAAAGCTTACTACTTGTATTTTTATGTTTTTGGAAAATGTTTTATTTTATTATTATTTATTATTATTATTATTAGTAAGTTGGTTATTTTATTAGAGCAAACCTATATTATTACAGAGGGTAAGCAGCGTGTGAGGCCATCTCATCTACAGTTGTGTTATAGCAATTCATATAAAAATGACATATGGCCATTATATGCTTCACATACATGGTCTTACAGGTCTATTCACAGTCATGAAACACCATACTATGGATTGCTTCTTAAAAATGTGCAATTACTTTATATTATTCCATATGTTTACAAGTCAAATCTTTGGCATGTGCACAAGTATCTATCATTAATATTGAATATGTTCTAGCATTGCTGCCCACCAGCCTTATTCAGCATTCTAGACGAATTGGTTGGAATTGAATATACTTATTTGTTTTCATTATTTCTTCTTCACATATGTCAGGCTTCAATAATTACTCCACCCAACTGCAAACACAGGTGCTACCTGTGGCATGAGGAATAGGATTTAAAGTTAGGTGCTTTCTGTACCACACAATAATAAGGGGATAATGAGGAGATAGGCAACAAGAATGTGCAAACAATAATATCCTGTGATTGTTTGTGTCCTGGCACTGGAAGAGGCGAGCCCCTGGGAAAGCATAGAGGCATCACCGTGGTGCTCGGCACCATCTTGACAGTACAGAACAACGCAGCTACACTCTGAAAAGAGAGAAAGAGACCAAAGAGAAATAAAGAAAGAAAGACACTGACTAGTGTCAAAGGGAAGAGAAGAAGGGGGGCTAGAAAACCATGGCCAATACTAAATATATTCCCACTAGGATTTTACACTAGGATTTTATGCGTCCATGCAAAAACCAAGGTGAAACTTCAATTTCATATAACTAAATACCACCGGGAATTCAAAGGAAAATTTGGAACCATTCCTTCCTATTCAAAGACAAGGGTTAAAGATTAATAAAAATACATTAAAACGTTTTTTTAGATTCAGACCCAGAGGATGTCGCACAACAAAATGAAGAATCCATACATTTTCTGGATCTTGTACATTTCTTTCCCAATCTCCTCCTCTGGCTAGCCTATCCACCCTCTAAATACTCTTCACTTTCAAAAGGGACATGTCCCCTCCATGGACATCCCGAAAATACCTCGATAGGCCAGATAAACCCTGTCTCAAAGTGGACGAGGTGGCCCCTGTTACATGTTCAGATATTCTTTTCTTTAGGGTTCTTATGGTACACCCAACATACGACAACTTGCACCCCACACATGTGGCTAAGTACACCACATGTGTGGTGTTGCAATTCATGTATGATCCTATAGAAAATTCCTGTCCTGTATGGTCATTTCGGAAGGAAGATGTTACATCCACAAATTACATTGGCGTCCCCCACGTCTGTAAAAACCTTTGTATCTCAACCAAGTTGGTTTGATCGTTTCACTCAAATACAGACTGGGGGACAGCAAGTCCTGCAAACTTTTGGCCCTCCTTGCCACTGGTCGCCATCCTTGGGAAAGAATCTCTTATAGAGTTTGATCCTGGTATAACGTAGGAACCATTTTACGAATACTCGTTACAATGTCTCCAAAATCCAGACTATAGGGGGTAGAAAAGGAGGGAAGACCCAAACCTCCCTCCCCTCGCCCACTCTGTCCATCAAAAGACTGTCCCTACTCCTGTATATCACCTTATTACAGGCTGTATCTAAGGTACTTCTTTTGTAACCCCTTTTCCCTAACCTTTCCCTGATTTTAGCCTCCTCCCTCCTGTATTCACAAATATTAGAGCAGTTTATTTTTGCTCTCACAAACTCCCCAATTGGTAAGTTTTGGGTGACATGATTATGATGGTAATTGTCCGCCGCAAAATGGTATTACCACTAATAGGCTTCCTGTATAAGCTTGTTTCAATCCTTCCTGTCTCCACATCCCACTTCAACATAATGTCCAGATATGGTGCTGTTTATGCATGTACTTCCATGGTAAGTTTAAGTTTTCAATTGTTGTTGTTAAAAAACTCCAAAAGGTCACCTGGTGAAGATACGGGAGACCCATCAGACAACCTGTTCCAAATGATGACGAGGTCGTCGATGTATCTCCCATACCACACTATTTGTTGCAAAAAGGAGGAGGTCCGAGGTGTATACAAACATCTTTTCCCAATGACCCATGTATATATTTGCCAAGGACGGTGAAAAACCAGTCCCCTATAGACTGGATTTTGGAGACATTGTAACAAGTATACGTAAAATGGTTAGGGAGTGATGTAGATGTAGGATGTATAATGGTCCATCGTTTCGTACCAGATAGGTACTTCCACTTGTGGAGGTACCTATCTGATACAAAATGGCGGACAGTTGTCCGTCCTCCCCTCATCCCTGCACTTGTCTATATGAAGTACTGGAAATAAAAGCTGATGCTAGGAATTCTTTTGGGTGAGTGCCGTTTTTTCTACTATGCTTATCACTATATATCCATATATGTGTGTTTTAGACTTATAATAGTCTGTGCTATAGTAAAGTTATTTTTACTTCACTCCTTGTGTGCTGGACTGTTTCTGCAAAGAGGTTCTTTGATACTGCCCTACACAGACTGGCAAAAAAGCAGCAGACCTCTGGCCTGACAGTTTAAGGTAAGGAAATGCAAGGCACTACACACACTCTTGTAGAACATGCTAGCCAAGTGCAGTTTTCAAAGGCTGCAAACAGTGCATTTTTTCTCAAATTATCTAGCATTGCACAAGGTATCACCTCTGGATGTGCTAAAATTAGCACCTGTGCAATGCTAAGGAAATCCTAAAGACATCCACTGTTTTCAGACATTGAGGACTACAGTTGGATACAACTGCCCTAGAAGTCTCTGTTGAAGTAGCCCGTGGGCAAGAGACATCCTCTAGCCTTTTCACCACAACTGCGGCTCTTCATGGACCCTGTTAGGCTCTGTGTTCACAGTACATTGTTTGATGCTTTTTTACGCATATTTTGAGAGTCTCCATCAAAATCTGCATGTCTATCTTGAGGCCAGCAAAGTCTATGACAGGTCAGAAATGCTGTGCCCATGTTGCTTTTTTTTCCTTGCACATGGTAATCAAATTTAATTTTCCTTCCACATCTGGACGAAATCTGCAAGGAAGAAATCACATTGGCACAGCACTTCTGAACTCTCATACACTTTGCTGGCTTCAAGATAGACATGCAGATTTTGATGGAGATTCTCAAAATCTTCTTAAAAAGAAACATCAAACAAGGTACCGTGGACATGGGGCCTTACAACAATATGATGGAGCCACTTCACAGAAAGCATCCCACATATGCTGTGAGAACAGGGACACAGGCTGTGGTAAGAGTTTGACAAGCGGTGCCATCATAAACATTACTGCAGTTTAGATTCAAGGAGTCACACAGGGGCTATCCAGCAAGTTTGAACTGCGCTGCACTCCCTGATGTCGCCGCTTCTCACATGCGCTGTCTCACAATACCAGCCAGATATCACGGCTCTCACAAGACTAGTGTTACGGGTGTTGACATCACCAAGGTTATCTCAGGTCACACAGCGGGATTCCCTGCTGTGTAATACCTGCTCAGTAGCCTGAGATAACCTCAGTTCCTCAGTTGAGGAAGACGCTTGGAGAGCGTAGAAACGCGTTGTGGCCTAAAGGACCCTGCCTTTTTATTGTACAAATAAAGCCGAGAGGTAACTATTCATAATAGCCTTGGTGCCGGTTGATTCCCCAGCGCTCACACAAATACCTATTACTCTTTTTGAAATACATGAGATAACCTCAGGGAAGTAATGAGGATGTCTGATATTCATGAGCGGGCCCTGAAGCAAGGTGACAGCGGCACTGAAACTTGGTAAGTAAAAGTGTAGAAAGAAAATGTCTGTGCCAAAAGAGTGGGGCTTCACTCTAAAATGGTTTGAGAGGAGGTGAAGGTGCCAGGATAGGCACCAAAATGCGTTGGTGAATAAAGGAGATCTTTGCTTTGGAACCTTGCCTTACTTGTGACTTCTTGGAGACATCCATTCCTTGGGATTCCATTGAGGCAGCAGCGCGGACCGTGACACACCATCTTCCCTATATATTGAGAGGAGTTTGGCAGCTTTTGTGATGCTTTGAAGGTGTTTTCTAGGCCCTAGATTTTGTATTTCATTGATGTGAATGGGGTTCAGAAGTTAGGTGAACTGTTCACCAATCTCTTCGGCGAACATATGCCCGTTCAGCAAAATGAGCCTGAACTTCAAAAGGTTGCGCATGTCTACTCCTGAGAGCTTCTGGCAAAGGCAAATACCACAGGAAATGGGGACAGATACTCTGTGCTTCTCCTAAGATCCGACAAAGATATCTGGTAGATGAGATGTTATCAAAAGGTCTACCAGATATCTCAATTCACTCTCAGCTTAGGCCAGAGGATGACGACTGATTGGATGTGATTAAACCTCAGTTTTGTCTAATTTCTATTCTGGGTCATATTTTTCCACAAGAACCTCCTAGCGAAAAAGTATGGCATCATCCTATTGAACACCTTACAAGAATTATATACATAAAACATGAATATGATCATTCCTTAAACCAGGGAGATATTGCTTTCTTGTTAGTTGCCAACTAAAAACCTTTGTAATTTTGCAAATCTGCTCACTGATCATGGAAATATCCATGGATTATATCAAATGCAAATTATATTGATATGGCATGGAAAATATTATACTTCTACTATCATGTAAGTCCTTTGACATAGAGCCACTCCATCTGCCTGGAAAGCAGTATTATGTCACTATGCCTTGATTTTCACCTTTTTAATAATACGGATCTACACAGTTAAAGTTTGATCTTCCACAATTATCATCTACTTGCTACTTCCTCAGCATACGCACACTATGTCTGCTCTCCATCACATAACCAGGTTTAAATACCAGTTTACTGCAGGTGGTACAGGCAGAGAGCTATGCCCATCCCCACCCCAGCCTTGGATCTATATAATTATAACTCCATTCATGACAAAATGCAGCAGGACTGCTGAGTGATCAATCATACAATTGCCACGTCTTCGGTCTCTCCTTCCACCTTATCAATCGAGTCTCCATAGTATTCATAGATTACTCACTCATCTTTTTTCACTTCTGCAGTTGTACAACACACACTGTCTGTAATTGTTGTCCAATGTTTTATGGATTTCTTTCATATTTCAGTGAGCTCTGATACACTATCACTAAATAGTGACTGGGTATACCTTGCCGTGGTGGGATGGCTTTTATGCTTTTTAAACAAACAAACCAAGTGCCTGATGTTATTTAAATGTGCTCTTACTATTTATTATAGGTATGCTAATATTGTGTTTTTTTGTGTTTTCCTACATAGTCATGCTTTTGTTAAATGCTTTTTTTGGTAATGCACAAAAATCAAATCACACATTGTTTGATTTGCTTCAAATTGACTTATGCATCTCTAAATATTACTATAAGTAATGGACAATTAAATAAACCTAATCAGCAACTTTATCACAAATATTATATTACATTAATATAATGAGCTAGGCATATATAACACATATTATATGCCTCTCCTATGTATCTAGATAAAAGTCACACTTATCAACTACATAAGAATATATAAGAAAAAGCATTATATGGAAGAGAGCTTCACTTACTAAGGATAAAAGAAAGACAACAATGTTTTTCCCATCAGTCAGTGTTCCAGATGACCTTAAAAGGATTGTTAATAGTGATTATTTCCTTCCACCACTTTTCATCTTGAACTGTAACATATCCAGGATGACCGGTAGATTGAAATCAGACTTGATAAATAACATGAAGTGGAAGACCTGGCTTTGTGATGGAGAGCTATAAACCTTGGATATTTGATGGAGGCTCTACTTCAAATTCCTGTGTAACTTCTGACCTTGGTTTTGTAATTAGACCATTACTGTGCTCAAGTGATAATTATATTGCGATTAAAAGTATGTTATTGCATTTATTCAGAAAGGCACACATTCAATATCCATTAATTGAAAGAATATCAACAAGCTAAAGCAAGCAATGAGCTTCGTGTGTGCTGTACAGCTTATGTGATGTTTATGATGTTAAATCCTAACTTTCCATATTAGATGCTGAGAATGTTGTTAAATTTCATTCAGAGGTGGACTACCATCAAGCAAATATGGCAAATACCAGATGGGCCAGGGCAGCCCTAGCCCGGATCGCTTGAGTCTCTGTTAACAGTATCAGCATCCTCAGGATTAGTGATGGGCGAATCCTAAATTACTCGGAATCGCTTGACTCTAGCGAGTCCGAGCACAGGACTCGCTACTCGTTGCGAGTCTAGCGAGTCCAATGTTAATGAATGGGGAAGCGAGTAATAGCGAGTAGTGTGAGATTTACAAATCGCAGATGTGTCTCGGAAGCTTCAGCCTGAAGCAATCCGAGTTTTGTCATTTATTTGCATTGCTCGTTTACTTTGTAAGTAATCGCTGGGAAACTCGCACAGATAAGAGTCCTGTCTCCTCAGTGTGCTGGCTGCCAGCTCCAGGGTCCTAGAGCCTGCCTGCTGCCTGATGTAGCAGTGCTGAGATTGTTCTCAGTCTGCTCATTCCCTGTGTACAGACATGAATGTCTGTGCACAGAGATGATGTAGCAGAGCTGAGATTGTTCTCAGTCTGCTCATTCCCTGTGTACAGACATGAATGTCTGTGCACAGAGATGATGTAGCAGAGCTGAGATTGTTCTCAGTCTGCTCATTCCCTGTGTACAGACATGAATGTCTGTGCACAGAGATGATGTAGCAGAGCTGAGATTGTTCTCAGTCTGCTTATTCCCTGTGCATAGACATCTATATTTATGCACAGGGGATGTAGCAGAGAGGACATCGCGTTTTGGACTGCGTCGGACGGAAGAGGATTTTTTTAATTAAAGATGGAGTCCCTAATGGCTTTTTTTTTTATTTCTAATAAAAAATTTTCCTTGTGTTGTGTTTTTTTTAAAACAATTTAATAGAAATTCATGGCGGTCATGTCTAATATTGGCGTGACCGCCATAAATTTCGGGCTTAGGGCCAGCTGATAATACAAAGCTGGCCCTAACCTCTTTATTACCCAGCGTGCCATCGCTACCAGGGCCGCTGGAAGAGCGGGGTTCAGCGCCAGAGGATGGCGCTTCAATGAACGCGCCATCTTCTGGGGCGGCTGCGGGCTGCAATTTGCAGCGGGGGGTGCCCAGAAAGCTTGGGCATCCCTGCGCTGCGGATTCCAGCCCCCAGCTGCTTAGCTATACCTGGCTAGACATAGAAATTGCGCGGAGCCCCACGCATTTTTTTTTAATTATTTCATGAAATTCTGAGATTCTGACTCTGAGACTCTGACTCTGAAATTCATGAAATAATAAAAAAAAAAATGCGTGGGGCTCCGCGCAATTTCTATGTCTAGCCAGGTACAGCTAAGCAGCTGGGGGCTGGAATCCGCAGCGCAGGGATGCCCAAGCTTTCTGGGCACCCCCCGCTGCAAATTGCAGCCCGCAGCCGCCCCAGAAGATGGCGCGTTCATTGAAGCGCCATCCTCTGGCGCTGAACCCCGCTCTTCCAGCGGCCCTGGTAGCGGTGGCACGCTGGGTAATAAAGAGGTTAGGGCCAGCTTTGTATTATCAGCTGGCCCTAAGCCCGAAATTTATGGCGGTCACGCCAATATTAGACATGACCGCCATGAATTTCTATTAAATTGTTTTAAAAAAAACACAACACAAGGAAAATTTTTTATTAGAAATAAAAAAAAAAGCCATTAGGGACTCCATCTTTAATTAAAAAAATCCTCTTCCGTCCGATGCAGTCCAAAACGCGATGTCCTCTCTGCTACATCCCCTGTGCATAAATATAGATGTCTATGCACAGGGAATAAGCAGACTGAGAACAATCTCAGCTCTGCTACATCATCTCTGTGCACAGACATTCATGTCTGTACACAGGGAATGAGCAGACTGAGAACAATCTCAGCTCTGCTACATCATCTCTGTGCACAGACATTCATGTCTGTACACAGGGAATGAGCAGACTGAGAACAATCTCAGCACTGCTACATAATGTCTGTGAGCAGGTGGGCTCTAGGACCCTGGAGCTGCACAGAGAAGACAGCTGGACTCGGCTCGCAAAGAAACAGCAGTTATCTGCGAGTTTCCCTGCTATCACTGGCACAGTAGCTGAGTCTAATGCAAACAATGGCAATCCTAGTTTTGTCAGCGTTTCTGACAAAACTAGGATTGATATTGATTTGCATTGGACTCGTGCGAGTAATCACTGGGAAACTCGCAGAGTACCGAGTCCTGCGAGTCCCTTACTACTCGCCGAGTAACGAGTCCTAGCGAGTAGATTCGCCCATCCCTACTCAGGATGCCTTCAGTGTTATCAGCTGTGATGGAGTACAGAGACACTGGCTTCATACTCTTCCACCTACTCTAACAGGATACGTCTTCCGTTTGGCCATCTGGAGGCCAGCTGCATGCAAAGGATATCGGTCTGCGCAATTGCGTCAATACTTCGCGCTGTCCTCAACCATTGCAAGACAGGATAGAAGAGGAACCAGCAGCTAGATTCTGTAAATATATTGTTTCTTTTTTGGGAGGCTATGGTCACCTTCATACTGTATTAGGGCTGTGCGGGGACCAGCATCCTGTATTGGGGCTGTTAAAAGATCATCATACTGGTGTAAAGTGAGCAGTTATAATTATTGAGGTTATGAGGAGACCTATATACTTGTTTTGGGGGTTGTAGGGTCATCATCATACTATATGGAGGGCTATGGGGTGAACATTATACTGTTTTGGGGCTACTGGGCACCAACTTACTGTTTTAGGTGACCATCATGTTATATGGAGAGCTCTAGGGGTACCATCATAACATATTGGGGCTGGAGGGGGTTGTATTATTATAAGAAGGTTTGGGGTCCTTATTACTATCAAGTGTCCAAAGGAATTATTATACTGGTCTATATTGATATTGCTGACTACAGCATAATGTGATTATTATAAAGTTTGGTGCACTGAATCCAAAAAAATCACATCCGTTTCCTCTAGTCACATCCATTTTTTCTGAAAAACTGTTTACAAAGGAACTTACAGTAATAATGCAACATTATATCATTATAATTGTATTATTTTTATAAGCTGATTACGCAAAAGTAAATGTTGAATATACAATTGGTATAACTAATAGGAAGACTGATTAATAAGCAGTTCCTCCCCTTAAAAGTCTCATAACTTTTTTTTCCAGCAATATGTATGAGGACCAGTTTCCAAGACTGGTAATGTTATAATTTTCTGGGACCTGGGGCTAAGTAAAGGCTTATTTTTTGCTTCCTGGCCTGAAGTTTTTGCTAATATTATTTTGGCATAAATGCAATGATTTGTTCACCTTTTATTGCATTTATTGCAATGTTACTGAGACCAAAAAAAACCTGTTTCTTGAGTTTAGATTTTTTTTCTCGTTACAGTGTTTACCGATCAAATTAATTTATTTTACATTTTGATAAATTGGACACTTCCGAATGCAGTAATACCAAATATGTGTGTTTTTTTATTGTTTTATTTTTAACTTTTGTGGGGTTGTTTTCAAACCTTTTTTATTTAGTCCTATCTAATTGCCCTGCAGGGGACTTGAAACTGATCAGCTTATCACCTATTTTCTGTATAGAAAAATCATGAACCCTATGAATGGCGTTCACAGGAGGATTATGATGACAGACACTGGGGTTTTCAGCAGATGCCCCCCTGCTTTGACAACCCATCGGCGCTCCCTGAGGTGAGCAATGAGGTGCTTCCTGTTTGTGTGTGTTAAATGCCGCTGTGAAGGTACCGTCACACAGGGACATATCGCCGACCATGTTGCCGGCGATCGCGGGAGCGCGCATCCCTGACAACATTGCCGGGGAGATTTCAGACTGAGCAACTTACCGGCGATGTCGCAATGTTGTAGATAGGCGGAATCGCCCGCAACATTGCAGGTTGCCGCGTTACACAGGGCGATCAGGCATGATCGCCTGACCAACATCGCCAGGTTTCCCAACATTGTTGGGAAACCTGGCGATGTTGCTCAGGCGATTTTTCTCCTGATTATCGTCCTGTCACACGAGGCAACTCTCCGGCGATGTCGCCGCAACCTGGCCACGCCCCTCAGTTGCCGGCAACATCGCCGGAGATATCTCCCTGTGTGACAGTACCTTCAGTGATTCACAGCAGCATTCAACAGATTAAATCAGCCATTAAGTGCAGGGAAAAATGTGGGCTTAGCTTGTGAGGCAGGGAAACGGCTAATGACGAATATAGACCAGCATAATCATAAGGAGGCACAGGGAAATTTATTTCTATATCATGCTGTAAAACCATAAGATGCCACAGGAAAGTACTATTATTACAAGGACGTACAGAGGGAACATTAGTATGTAGGGGCAAAGATGGGGCACTATTTTTGGGTGTGCACAAAAGAGGGTACTATTACTGTCCAGGGCACAGAGGAATCATTGTTACTTTCTAGAACACTGGTTATATCACTAAATAATTTGTGCAAAAGTGTTAGAATGAAATCTGGGGAAGGGAACGGCGCCGGCATGGGCCTATGTGCTTTCAAATGCCAGGGCTGAATTTTAGTCCCAATCCGTCCCTGATTTCATGCCAAGTTAAGTATTTTCTCCTTTCATTATCCTGGATACCTAGAAAGTTACAAGTCCATTTAGTTAAAATATGTCTCTAGACATGGGTTTTAATATTTAAAAGTAGAACATCTGTGCTAACTTGGGAGTTGAATTGAATCTTTTTAATACAGTCAAAAGCTTTCTCAGGAGGAGCCTTCTCTCAGTGTTTTTTATAGATTGCAATTATAGCACATTCAGTTTGAGTTGAAATAGAAGAAATATAATACAGTAAAATATTCATCTAGAGTGAATCTTTGGTAACATTAGAAAGCATTCTCTATTATATGCAAATGGACTATAAAATCTATCGAAATTAAAGGTTTTGTTCAAGGTCAAATGGGCTAGGTATTAAGACGCTTCCATGACTATACACAAAGTCGATCAGGTCGCAGAAAGGGGCACCGGGATCCCAAGACTAGTGGAGAAGACAGACAAGGCTCAGCTAGCAAAACGGAGACTGTGGTACTTCCATGGTGACTCAGTCGACAACTGCACACATCTGCTGAAAAGGTGTCAAAGAGAGGGTTAAGGAGAGATACTGCAGATTGACCCTAAGAAAAACCCACAGCTATTGGCTCAGAGCTCTGTGTGGCGAGGCACAAGGCAGGAGGGCGAAGCAAGCACAGTGTGTGATGACCGAAGAAGGAAAGAGAAGTACTGGTTACGTGTCATCCTCCTACCTGGGAGCAGCTGGATCCCTGTCTCCAAGAACCCAGTTCTCAGCGGGCTGTTGCACAGTGACTGTGAGTAAAAGACCTGAAGACTTTAACCCGCTGTGTCTGTGAACTTTCTTGAAACATCCAGAAACATAACTACAAACTCACTCAGGTACCTTCTGCTGCCCTGGGGGTTAGCCCTACTCGTAGAGGGCTTAAGAACACTGCTGCCTCCCTACTATTGGCCCCCAGAGGAACTGTCATACAGCTATATATAGCCGCAACCTGTGGGTGGCGTCACGTAAAAATAAGTATCCCCAAGTCCGGTCATTTCTGCCCAAATTAACCCTCCATGCCACATGACCTTCCCTAAGAGAGTGAGACACACTCACCAAACTTTTAATGACACCACCAGAATCACGGAGTCGGGTCTCGACTAGAGATGAGCGGTATTCGATTCGAAATGTTTGCCAATCTCAAATTTGACCTGTTTTGGGCAATGTTCGAGTCATTCGGCGAATGCGAACAATTAGCTTCAAATTCGGCAGTTCAAGGTTATGTTCGATAATGGTTTGTTCACCAAAAGCGTAACTTTTCACAGTAATATTGTATTGAATGTTAAGATCCAGTTTCAGTGTATAGTATGCGTGGGGTGATGGGGTTTAGATCAGTGCTGCTGAAATAATGCCGATCTCCATTTTTTTTCTCCTAACCGCATATATAGTGGGGCGATGCAGGCTGTCAGCTAATCACACACACACACACACACAGCAAAGTGCATTTTTTGCACACAAGCAAGGGCATGTGTCATTGGCTGTGTATGTCACATGTCCTTGCTGTATAAGACCCGGCCATTATTCCCATTGCCACCATTACCTCAGTGCTCCAGTTATGTGTTAGTCAGGCACCGATACTGCTGCTGCTGTGGTCGCTATAAAGTGTGACTTAGACAGATAATGAGCGAATATCTATTTAGATAGAGAGATAGGTTTAGGGAGTAGGGACTAGTTGGAATATCAGCCCTTTTGAGGGCTACTTCAAACAAGTAGGGAGTAGGGACTAGTTGGAATATCAGCCCTTTTGAGGGTTACTTCATAGTAGTAGGAACTAGTTGTAATTTTAGCCCTTTTGAGGGCTAGGTTAGAGTGGTTTCTAGCGTTTCTTCCCAGGCAGGTGTGTGCCAGTGCTGTGCAAGTGTTTTTCACAGCATCTGGCCAAATCTAGCTCAGGCAATCCTTTTGGGCAGGTAGTGTAGCACTTCCGTGAAGAAAGCTACACCACCTGTCTATCCAGTAGCCAATTTTTTATTGCAGCTAGCCCAGGCAATCCTTTTGGGTTAGTAGCAGTGTCTGATAGTCAGCGGTGTAGCCCAGCTGTAAAGTAAGCTACACCGCCTGTCTATCCAGTAACCAATTTTTTACTGCAGCTAGCCCAGGCAATCCTTTTGGGCTAGTAGCTGTGTCTGGTAGTCAGTGGAGTAGCCCAGCTGTGAAGCAAGCTACACCGCCTGTCTATTTCATACTAATTTTTAACTGCATCTAGTCCAGGTAATAGTTTGGGCCTAGTAGCAGTGTCTGTTAGTGAGTGGTGTAACCCACTTGTGAACCAAGTTACACCGCCTGTCTATTTCATACAAATTTTTAACTGCATCTAGCTTAGGTAATAGTTTGGGCCTAGTAGCAGTGCCTGTTAGTGAGTGGTGTAGCCCACTTGTGAACCAAGCTACACTGCCTGTCTATTTCATACTAATTTTTAACTGCATCTGGCCCAGGTAATAGTTTGGGCCTAGTAGCACTGTCTGTTAGTTAGTGGTGTAGCCAACTTGTGAACCAAGCTACAGTGCCTGTCTATTTTATACTAGTTTTTAACTGCACCTAGCCCAGGTAATAGTTCAGGCCTAGTAGCACTGTTTGGCTACTCAGCTCTGCTCGATTTCCATCCGAATTTGTTTTTGCCAACAACTGCAGAGTTGCAAATTTGTTCACATACAAAATGAGTGGCAATAGGTCTGCTGCTGGTGGAAAGGAGAATAGGCGTGGTGGAAAGGGATAAAAGTTTATATCCGTGGGGTAGGTGGTAAAGCAACAGTAACATCTGCTGAAGAAAGACCGTCTTCCAGCCAAAGTAAGATGTCTACTTCTTTCCGTGGACAATCTGATATGATCCCTTTCGTACGGACACGACCATCGCTACCAATTGTAGATGAGGCACAAAAGGAGCAGGTGTTTGAATGGATCTCAAGTGCTACATCAAGCGGCCTCTCCTCCACCTCAACTTCAACCTCGTAAATTCTCCAGTCCTCTGCGGTGTCACCCTAATCGCACTTGCTTCCTCCCAGCTCCCAAGTCTCCAGCCACCCTACTGAGTATGGGGTAACACAGATGGTAGAGTCTGCAGAGCTGTTAATCACACTATAGCCTGGTAATCAGAGGTTTGCTCCAAAGCTGCAGTGAGTCCAGACGAGGAAATGATCTGCACTGATGCCCACAAGCTTTGTGAGTCAGATCCAGGCCCAGATGAGCATAATGTAGACCTGGTTATCCAGCAATTTTTAACCCACTATCCCAGCCTAGATGGGCTTTTGCAGAGGGCACGGTCGCTGAGTGCTCACTTCCGTCCTTCGCATCAACGACTTGCATTGCTCCAGAAGTCTTTTGGCCTGCTGGTTCACCGTCTGAAATGTGATCTGCCGACACGCTGGAATTCGACTCTGCACATGTTGCAGCAACTGTGGCAGCACCGCCGAGCCCTGGTGCAATACGTTATGACGTATAGCCTGGGCCAACGAGATCCAGAGGTGGGGCAAATCACGCTGCAGGAGTGGTCTCAGATCAAGGACCTATGCACCCTTCTGCACAGTTTTTAAATGGCGACGAAGATGTTTAGCACTGACAATGCCACTAACAGCCCGACTATTCCGGTCATCTACATGCTGGAGCACACTTTAAACAGTATTCACAGTCAGGTGGTGGGACAAGAGGAGGGGGAGGAAGTACAGGAGGAGTCATATGTGGAAGGGATAACAAGATCTCCAAGGTTTAGACAGTCGGCAGCACCAAGGCGGCAGGCATGGGAGGGTGGGGAGAGAGATTATTGAGGGCACATGGTAGAAGCCAAACTGTTGAGGAAGGTGCAGGAGCCGAGGAAAAAGTGGAGGATGAACTGGCGATGGACATGGAAGACTCAGCAGATGAGGGAGACCTTGATCACATTTCTGTTGCACGAGGTTGAGGGGAGAGGGCAGAGGAAGGAAGCATGATTCTCATCTCGCCGCCACCAACACAACAAGGACTTGGCCCTCTTGGATGCGCAAGACACATGAGAGCCTTCTTGCTGCACTACCTGCAACATGACCCTTGTATTGTCAGAATTTGAAGTAATGCCGACTACTGGGTTGCCACACTCTTAGATCCCCGGTACAAGACAAAATTTGGCGAAATAATTCCTGCCATAGAAAGGGACGCACGGATGCAGGAGTATCATCAGAAGCTGCTACAGAATCTTAGATCTGCTTTTCCACAAAACACCAGTGGTGCACAGAGTGAATCTCACAAGTAGTATCTCCAAGTTAACATTGATGCCATGACTGAGGAACTGGAGCCTTGCTCATTTTGGGCTTCCAATATGGAAAAATGGCCTGGGCTCGCCACTCATTTCTTGGAGATCTTGTCGTACCCCGCAGCCAGAGTTCTCTCTGAAACTGTCTTCAGCGCTGCTGGTGGTGTGCTGACAGATATGCGCACGCGTCTGTCCAGTGACAATGTGGACAGACTAACATTCATCAAGAACATGAACAAATCATGGATACGCAAGGACTTTTCTACCCCTGTGTCATCCTGGGGAGACTAAGGGTACCTTTACACGTCGCAACATTGCATGCAATTTCACTTGCAACTTACTGGCTGCAGTGAAATCGTGGACAAATTGCTCCATTTTGTTGTCGTGTACAAATGGAACAATGTGTCCATGATTTCACTGCAACCAGTAAGTTGCAAGTGAAATTGCATGCAATGTTGCGACGTGTAAAGGTACCCTAAAGGTTTGTGGATTTTTGAATGTGCTTCATGAAAGTAACCATTTTAAGTTTGCAACTCTGGGGCAATTGATACCACTCAAGTGGTGTCTGCGCCCAAATTTTTGGAAAAAATGCAGACTCTTGTTGGAATCCCCTTGCTGTGTTTTACATGATTTTAGAAGGACACAACATGCCTATATCTGTGTCCACCTTTTTTTACTTGTCCAGCTGTTTTCTTTTCGCATTTTTATATGTACTTGTCACTTTTCCATGTGTTTGTTGTGTCTTCTAAATAGTTTGTCACCTTTTGGACACCTTAGAAGGTGTTTTCGATGTGTTTTCTATTTGTTTGTGTTTGACGGTGTTCGACGGTGTTTGACCCCCAATTCGACGAATCGAATTGGAACAATAGGGTGGTGGCTCACCTCTAGTCTTGACCCCTGTCACTCCCATGAAGAAGCCTCAAAGCTCGGTTCAGAGTATCCTAAGGCCCTGGAGGGGCATGTCATGTGCATTTTGAAGCTGGCCCGTACACCCGTTAATCCCCCACAATACACCAGACCAAAAATGACACATGACCATCAGTACATCATACCCTGAAGGAGGAACAAGAATTTTGAATCAGGCGCACGCTCCTGACTGATTGCACCCACCGGGGCGTGATTCCAGCATCGAGGGGGAGTGAATGCAGCACTGGTGACTGTCCAGGGTGACTAATTATACTATTGCCGGCTTTTGTTGGCTTTATACAAATTTCTGAATGAATGCGGCGGCTCCTGACAGTACAGGAGATACTGTAAGTAATGTACGTATAGTATCAGCCGCTGTCTTTGGTCCTGTAAGCATTAACATTAGGTCTATGGGCAGTGCACTGCCATAGACCTAATGTAAATGCTTACAGGTCCCTGGACAGCGGCTGATACTATACGTACATTACGTACAGTATCTCCTGTACTGTCAGGAGCCGCCGCATTCATTCAGAAATGTGAACAAAGCCGACAAAAGCCAGCAATAGTATAACTGCCTCGTTAACCCCTCACATGCCCACAGGAGTGGACAGCATGTCTCTAGGGAGGGTGGGCACCCCCTAGAGACATGATGCCCACAGCTACTATTAATATTTAATGTTTTAATAACATTTAACACTTGGTTCATCCCTGCGGCACATCCGGAGCAATCCGGTTACCACATTGCGGTTAACAGCACACATTTTTCCCCAAAAATGTGTGTGAAGGCAATTGCGGTTACCGCATCCGGATGCGGTCACCGCAATTACCTTTCAAAATGTGACCCCAGCCTTAAATGTACTAATGTAGTAAAGACTAAAGTGGCATAACCTTCCCAACCATTTACTTATAGAGTATGGAAAGACAAAATGCAACCAAATAAGAAAAAGAATTCTATATCAGTCTAAATAACATGTCCTATCACCTTGATGAATGAGCGTAAATTTTGCTTTAGGTCTCCTCGTGAAAGCTTTCTGCAGACAGATCAATGTGTGATTGTATCAGAGAATAACCTTTGTAATATAATCATGGTAAAGCACACATTGCACCAATTTGGCAACAGTGAGAACAGTGTGACTGTTTTGATAAGATTGTGTAACAGAACCATGTGTGTATTACATTTTAATTAGACAGATCTATGAGATGAAAACGTTACCTCTGATGGATGTAGAATGGAAAACTAGAGGTTCATATAGACAAGAAAATATTTGTTTTACCAATATTCTATACAAGTGCTGTAAATGAGTGAGTAATAGTTTGTATTTAAAGCGGAACGCTCGGGAGAATAAAATAATTTGTATGGTCCCTGCACTCCTATACTATAATGCTAAGCTGTCTACTACACTTAAATAATGTTTAGAACTCATATAAATAACTTATGCACTAACTGCTCCTTGCCTGTCACCCCTCCTGTATGGGACAATTTGTCATGCCTGATTGACGAGCTCTCCCCCTTCCTGTTAGTAAGCTTCAATGCGTCCTATTACAGACACTTCCTCATTCGATCACATGGGTGTGAAGTCATAAAAGGTCATATTGTGACAGCCTCTGCTTAGAGGAAACCTGGTCATGCCCCCTGCTCTCTGTACAGAAGAAGACATCCAGATCCCGGCTTAGTTTAGGACTTTTTGACCTTGTATGATGGCATGCCCAAATGATTGAAAGAAGAAGAGTCTGCTATCTGACGTGTTGATGCTTACTGAGAGGAAGAGGAAAAGCTGCACAATCAGGCGTGACGAATTGTCCTCTATGGGACGGGTGACTGGTAAGGAGCAGTTAGTGAATAAGTGATTTATATGAGTTCTAAGCATTATGCAAGCATAGTAGAGAGGTCAGCGTTATAGATTAGGAGAGTAAGGATCATACCATATTTTATCTCCTCGGACTTCCCCTTTAAGTATATGGTTATTTACTCAATAATGATTTAAAAATAAAGCCGTGCTTGGTATTCAATAATGTCACATGTCGGCTATGAATCAAATGTTTATTTTTTATGTACCAGAATGCCGAAATTCCCAACGATATTTTTTAGGCTCACATAAATGATTATTAGCATTTTAATAACAGAGGTTCAGTTGCTACACCCTTTATCTTGTTATTATTGTGCACACTCACTTGTTCTGACCAATTATTTGCTCATATAAAATAGCCTTATTTTTCTACAGCATATCGTAGTCATGAAAGCACATTAGAGACAATTAGTAATAACCCACTAAAATCCTTTGATAAGCAGACCATTTAATTGTGATAAGTGTGTCACACTTGATTTTTTTTCTCCTTTCTTATCAAAACGTCTGTTGTGTATGTAAAGTACTAAAGAACAGAATTTATCAAGGTTTTGCTCCAGTTTTAAAGTAAAGCTGAGCTGCAAGCAAGACTGACTTCTAAAATTTGTTTCATGATAAATTCCCCTCCTAAGGAAAATATTTAATGAGACATTAAAGATGATTTGCAATAAAAGAATAAATGACAATTCAAGACATTCAACTATAAATATCCAGGTTTGTCATAATCAATACCTAGAATAATTTATTAAGGTAAGCCAAGCTTTCCACTGCATAATAGAATGCTTGACTAACGTACTCCTATATATCGAATTTAAAGATTCGCAAACATGGTGGTAAATGTGGTCATATACAGGGGTGTAACTTGAAGCTCCTGGGCACCGATGCAAAAGCTCCAGTGGGGCCCCAATTATTGCAAATCTTTTATAGCAATAGCCGTTCTACAGGCCAAAGAGAATTTTGGGACCCCCTAGGCTCCAGGGCCCAGGTGTGATTGAAACCTCTGTACCTATTGTAGTCATGTCCTTGATCACATGGAACATGGAAGAGGAGTACCTCGAAACGGTCCGTTGCACCTTCAGCACCCCCCCTCTCTGCACATCTGTAACTTGATGCACCAATAATAGCCGGAAATTTTTGGATCCAATCCGTGTGCCGCTACTTTCTACAAATATCAAGAGTTTTTATCCAGCAGAGCACCGGATTCCAGACACCGCCGTTTTCCGCAAGGAATCTGCAGCAGGTTAGTGCCCGGTTCACTTCTCACAATAATTGTATAATATAAATTACAAGTTTGCTAGTTTACTCATGAATGGCTAACATTTGATTTTATGGTGCCCGCACATCAAGAGATGAAAAAATTGTACATGGATTCCGCAAATATTCAAAGTACAGGAAGCCGCATTTCCGAACAGGTAATGTGAAACAAGGGTATTGGTGATATGACCCAGCACTAAATTAATAAAAACAATTCTTTATTTAATCAGCATAAAAAAACAAACATTAAAGAGATAGCCACTGGTGTACGGGGGCACCAGCATAACGTAGGGTGTATCCTCCATTGTCAGGCAGAGGCAGTCCTACGGCCTGAATCAGACAACAGGGAATTCTTGTTAGCCCATTTATAGGTTGCGGCTATTGCGTATTTTAAATTTGTGTATTCTTCTTAAAGGGAACCTATCAGCTAGTTTATGCCTCCCCAGCTATCACTGTCTGTACCTGCAGCTTTATAGTCTTATTCTAATGATCCCTGTCTAAGCTCATAGTATAATGTAAAAGGTGAAAAAAAGCCTTTATACACTTACATTTCCTTATGTAATGAGCCAGTCAGTCTACATCTTGGAGACTGTAGTCTATCTGGCAGGTTAATAGTTAACATTTCAGCCGAATGTCAGAACATGCTGTGAGACCTGATGTTATGTCACAAGCATGGGACTACAATAGGCGGAGCTAAGTCTCCATAGGACATAATGAGCTTGCTCACTTAGCTCCGCCCACTATGGTCACATGATCGGGACATCACACAGGTCCTTTAGACATACAAGTTAATAGTGAGTTAACTATCAACCTTCCAGACTGTCTACCTCCTCCAAGGTGTAGACTGATTACATAAGAAAATGTAAGTGTATAAATGCTTTTCTTTCACCTTTCACATTACACTCTGAGCTCAGACAGGGATGATTAGACTGGTATTATAAAGCTGTAGCTACAGACAGTGATAACTGGGGGGGATAAACTAGCTGACAGGTTCCCTTTAATGTTTGTTGGCTGCATTTGTATTTTTCAATGAAGTCTTCCTTTTATCATAAAACAAATGGGTGTTGTTGTACACTCTTAATCATATGTTTAGTACAACCTGTATAGTATTTATTGCACAAAGTGCAAGTGACAATATGGACCTCATTGGTAGTGTTGCAATTTATATATGATTACAATATGTTTTATCTGTGTTACTCATGAATTTACCTGATTTATGTATATATTTGTGTAGTCCACATTTGTTTTCACTGCATGTACATGAATTCTTAAAGGGAACCTGTCACCCAAAATAACCCTCCTAACCTGTTTATACCTGTCCCTGCAGCCTTACAATACTTTCTAAGCCATCCCTATCTGACCTATTTTAGTAATCTAGGAGTAGAATAAAGTAGTTAGCAAACTTACAAAATTCATGACAGCGGGGCGTTCCTCGCTGCGTTTGTGACAGGTAGGTGGGTCCCTTGTGCCGTGCAACCCCTGCCTCGTCGCTCTATTACGCCCTAATGGGAATCATTACACACTGCAGAGCTCGGGCATGATTTAAATCTCGCGCCCGTAAGGTCACCGCAGTGATGCGGTCATGTGACGCCGCGATCGCGTCACTTCTGGTAACAGTGAGCTACTTACATACCAGCTCAAAGCAGAAAACTATAAATTAAGAAAAAAGGAAACATGGTCTCAACAATTCTGATACCTAAACACCCACATATTGCCGATGTCCAGTTGTAACAATAATTTTACTGTGAAGCAACCTAGCAATCAATACAAGTGTTACAGCAGCTTGTTCAGACTAGAGAGGAGCAAATCTTTCAAGGTTCAGTTCAGATTGCCGAACTTTGGTGTTGAGCAAACCTCTTCAGGTTCGGATGCTCTACATTTGGAAAGCACTGGAGCAAGCATCGCTGTGGTTGGGTACAGTTGGTACTTGGTCCAGTGCCAGCCATTTAAAGTATATTACCAGTTATATATACTAGACTCTTTGATAGGGCGTTGATCCAGGGAACTAGTCTGATTGCTGTATGTGGAGTCAGGAAGGAATTTTTTTCCCCAATGTGGAGCTTAGGCTAGGGTCACATTGAAAACAAGAATTGCATCACCGCATCCGGATCCGGATGCGGTGAACGCAATGCCGGGCACACACATTTTTGTTCAAAAATGTGTGCAGAATACTGCACTGCGGTAACCGGATGGCTCAGGATGTGTAATCCTGAGCCATCCGGTAACTGCATAGGTTGCGGTTCCCGCCTACTGCCGGGATCAGCAAACTTATTAAAGCGTTAAATTGCTGACCTAAATGACTGTTTGAGGTCTGTAGGGGGGCTTAGACCCCCCCTACAGACCGGCCGCCCACTTCTATAGTCTTCTGCAACAATTTCTCCCCGGGCACGGGCTCCTCGGAGCCCGTGCATGTCATCCAAAGTGGCCCCCCCCCCCGTATCACTATACAGGGGTGCATACACCCCTCTATTACATTTATGCTGTAATTATGTGTAGTACAGAATAGATTTTTACATTCGCAATGTAAGTATATACTTACATGCTGTAGTAGGCAGAGTGAAGGGAATTCCATGGGCGGGGCTGTGTGCAGCAGCCTCCGCCCGCTCCTTGTTGATGGCCGCCCCCTCTGGCCGTAATCCAGTGTTGTTAGGGCGGCCACGTCGTTAAAGGGGCGTGGCTAACCGAGGCACATAGTTAGCCACGCCCGTTTAACGACGCGGCCGCCCTAACAACACTGGATTACGGCCAGAGGGGGCGGCCATCAACAAGGAGCGGGCGGAGGCTGCTGCACACAGCCCCGCCCATGGAATTCCCTTCACTCTGCCTACCACAGCATGTAAGTATATACTTACATTGCGAATGTAAAAATCTATTCTGTACTACACATAATTACAGCATAAATGTAATAGAGGGGTGTATGCACCCCTGTATAGTGATACGGGGGGAAGGCCCACTCCGAGGAGCCCGTGCCCGGTGAGAAATTGTTGCAGAAGACTATAGAAGTGGGCGGCCGGTCTGTAGGGGGGGTCTAAGCCCCCATACAGACCTCAAACAGTCATTTAGGTCAGCAATTTAACTCTTTAATAAGTTTGCTGATCCCGGCAGTAGGCGGGAACCGCAACCTATGCAGTTACCGGATGGCTCAGGATTACACATCCTGAGCCATCCGGTTACCGCAGTGCGGTCCCTGGAAACGCTGCGAAAACTGCTGCCTGCATGATTTTTAACGCAGGCAGCAGTGCCGGATCCGGCCACCGGATGGCTTGTGAAGCCATCCGGTGTTTTGCATTGGCTCCTATGGGGAGCGTTTCCTGGTCCGGTTTTGAGCTCTTTAAAAGCTCAAAACCGGATCAGGATTCTAAAAAAAAACCGGAGATGTGACCCTGGCCTTAGTGTTGCCACATGGGCTTTTTTTGTCTTCCTCTGGATCAGCATGTTAGGCTGTTAGGCTATAGGTCAAACTCGATGCATTTAAAGTCCTTCCTTCAACCTTAAAAACTATGTAAAAACTATGTTACTATGTTACTATGAATCCATATGAAAAAGTGAAACAAACTACGGTAGAGTATGTGTTGACTCTTAGAAATTTCAAAGTACCTCCATGTTTGGCCGGGGTCATATGGCCATAAAATATGAACAATGATCACATCAAATTGCCTGGACTAGCCAGTTGCTTCCCTGACCAAGCGTGAAAGCTGTCATACTCAGATCATGTTAGCCGTGGCCAGTTCGAACATTTTGATGTGATCACCATCCTTAGATGGCTGACTGATGCTGGCCTTAGGTTAGCGTCACACTTGGAGGGTGACCCACGTTTCACGGATCCAGTAAACGCTTAGCAAAGCCTGCCGTAGCGCATAGCATTAACGTCGATCGCTGCCCAGCAACGCTGCTCCATAGTAACTCGTAGTTTACCTTGGATGCGGCCACACACAGAGCCCCAGGAAGTGCGCTTTAGCTGAGTGCACAGGAAAACGTTGCAGATGTTTTCCTGTGCACTCAGCTAAAGCGCACTTCCTGGGGTTCTGTGTGTGGCCGCATCCAAGGTTAAACTACAGGTTACTATGGAGCAGCGTTGCTGGGCAGCGATCGACGTTAATGCTATGCGCTACAGCAGACTGGGCTAAGCGTTTAGCGGATACGGGAAACCTGGTCACCCTCCAAGTGTGAATCCTAGCCTAAAATGCATGTTGAAAAAAAAATCAGCTTTGCAAATCATCAAGTAACCTAATATATGCTGCTCAAAAAAATAAAGGGAACACTTTAACATTACATTGTGTTGTTAAATGTTCCCTTTATACATTATAGGTGCAGAAACACTGTAACATCAAACTTTCATGAAATAATCCTTGTGGGAACATACCTATACCCTTCTGCTTCTAGTTTTTAGATTCTGCATATGTAGGTGGGGACTTATCCAAGGTCATTGTATTTTTATTCTTTTCTATTTATAACTAGGCATTAAAAAAAACTCTTCCTTTTCAAAATGTCTAAGCTATTTCCCAGTTCAGAATGATCATTTTGCATAGTTTTCCATTTTTCAAAGGTAAAATATTTTACTTGTCCATGTTGAATAGTTTGTCGGGCTCAAATATTATGACACTTGGGATTCAAAGACAAAAGGTTTTTTTTTTATAAAAGACTGAAGACTTTTCTGACATGTAAATGACATGTAAATCAGACATGCCATAGTTGTGATTTTGCAGCTGGGATTGTACAAGTCCCATAACCCATTTTCAGAGAAGATGTGACTGTGCATGCACAATGAATACCCATTGTAGCCAGTAGGATAGAGTACATGGAAATATGAAGTGCCCTCCAAAATGTGTTATACCGTCTCCATTTAAAACAAAAGGATATTTAGTTCTGAAAAAGGAGAATTCTACCAGTAGTTTAGTACTGATAATATGCACCTAGCAATCATAGAAATGTGAATGATGTTACTGTGTTTCTAAGTATGTGAATTGTTAGATACTAGACAGCATCTGTATTCAGCACATAAGGTAAGGCAGAACTCGTATCTCATGATAATTAAAATAAACAACAACGCTTTAATATGCTAATGCCTTATTGAAATTGCAGAAGAAAAAAACTGAAATATGGTGTTTTTGCAAAAGCTGCTCCATCAGATGTTAAAAAAAAAGCATTTCTTTCACCTGAAGAAATGGAAAACCACATTCATTTTCCAAATAGACAAACCTCTAGGATGGGCACCTGTAATTAAATGTTAACATATTTGACCTGGTCGGAAACCTTAATGTAAACAGCACAACATCTTTCTGGCAGCTGCTTATCTCTTTTTTTTGTCATTCTTAAAATAAAGTATGAATTCATCGTACATGTTATGGATGAAAGTTGTTGGCCTAGCATTTTTTAGGCCAATTGCTATCCAAAGTCTTCGATCAGTTCAAAATTACCATATCCTGTAAGCAGAATAGGAGATTATAATAAGGCTCTGTTCACACTTCATTTTTATATACCTTTCACATACCAAGTGTAATGGTGGGTTTACACGTCCCGATATCGGGGCGATATTGTAGGCAACGGCACGGGAGCGCGCATTTTTTGAGCGCTTTTCCCGATATCGCATCGGCGGTTTACACGCTGCGATATCGGGAACCAACGTCCCTACGATGTGTACGCCCACCAACCCAGTAACGACCATTTAACATGGGAGTTAATGGATGAGGTGCGAGTACACATCGTAGTTGGATGTTTACACGCAACGATCCGGCTCCAACAGGCATCCGATATCGGGCGGTTGAATAGCACGCTCATTCGACCCCCGATATCGGATTACCATCGTTCCTGCATCGTATTGTACCTTCAAACAGTACGATGCAGGAACAATATCGGCTCCAACTCCCGAACCAAGTGACTTTTTGTCGGAGTTGGATCGGAGTTGGACGCCGATATCGCGGCGTGTAAACCCACCATCAGGCCTTAAAGTTTTTTAATGAATGCAATGTTATCTGGAAAAACACTGTTGGTAGAAACTGACAAAGGAGAAGTGGTATAACTAATGTCTGATGGGTCCCAGTGCAAAATTTCCTCCACTCCCCACATGTTGGTCAGATGTATGGGACCTTGTCGTGTTCTAAATCCTCTTGTAGGACAAAGTACCATGGGTCCGCGCTGCCACTTCAATTAATGGAGATAAAAAATCAGCCACACGGGAATGTCTGGTGTGGCTGGTTTTTTATCTTCATTAATTGAAGTGGCAGCGCGGACCCACGGTACTTTGTCCTACAAGCTGATTGAACTACGGTGACCTGTGGAAGTACGGTCCTGCAGCAAACCACTCATAGATGAGCGATCATTACCAGTTGTGGGTTCTCACAACTGCATCAGGTGAGCAGCTCCCTCTTTACACATATTTTAGCCTTATAAAAGAAGGTATTACCCTATGTGCGCATTCTTGAATTGCTTTTAGGTGTTCTAAATCCTATAAAGACTTACGAATTGCCCCCTTTCCTCTTCATTATGTGGTAACTAGCTGTAGTACCCGACTACGCCCGGGTTAATAAATAACTGCTGTTAGCTATAACAAAATAGAATTTGAATATGTTATATTACTGCCCTGTAAGAAAATAGAAGCTGAGCTGTGATTGATTGCTATAGGCAGCCTAATAAATCTCCAGCCAACAGTAAACTCTCCCCCTGGCCGGGCAGTATATGTTACCTCACACAGACACATAATAGACAGCTCATGTGACTGACATCTGCCTTAATTCCCTATATGGCACATGTGTTGCACATTGGCTGTTTTTAATCAGATGTTTATGTTTGGAAATTAAAGATAGCACATGTATGAGGCGAGTTGTGTGAGGTGATTTGTGCACATCTGTGTCTGTCTGTGTGGTGTGTGTGTCCCTGGGGTGTGTGTATGTGTGTGTCCCTGTGGGGTGAGTGCATGTGTCCCTATAGGGTGTGTATGTGTGTGTGTCCCTGTGGAGGGGGTGTCTGTGTGGGATGTGTGTGTCTCTGTGTTGTGTGTGTCTATGTGGTGTGTGTGCGTCCCTGTGGGGTGAGTGCATATGTCCCTATAGGGTGTGTATGTGTGTATGTCCCGGTGGGGGGGTCTGTGTGGTGTGTGTGTCTCTTTGTGGTGTGCGTGTGTCCCTGTGGGGTGAGTGCATGTGTCCCTCTAGGGTGGCTATGTGTGTGTATCCCTGTGGGGGGGTCTGTGTGTCTCTTTGTGGTGTATGTGTGTGTGTCCCTGTGGGGTGAGTGCATGTGTCCCTATTGGGTGGCTATGTGTGTATGACCCTGTGGGGGGAGGTCTCTGTGGTGTGTGTGTCTGTGTTGTGTGTGTCTCTTTGTGGTGTGTGTGTCCCTGTGGGGTGAGTGCATGTGTCCCTATAGGTAGTGATGGGCGAATCCTAAATTACTCGGAATCGCTTGACTCTAGCGAGTCCGAGCCCAGGACTCGCTACTCGTTGCGAGTCTAGCGAGTCCAATGTTAATGAATGGGGAAGCGAGTAATAGCGAGTAGTGTGAGATTTACAAATCGCAGATGTGTCTCGGAAGCTTCAGCCTGAAGCAATCCTAGTTTTGTCATTTATTTGCATTGCTCGTTTACTTTGTAAGTAATCGCTGACTCGCACAGATAAGAGTCCTGTCTTCTCTGTGCAGCTCCAGGGTCCTAGAGCCTGCCTGCTGCCTGATGTAGCAGTGCTGAGATTGTTCTCAGTCTGCTCATTCCCTGTGTACAGACATGAATGTCTGTGCACAGAGATGATGTAGCAGAGCTGAGATTGTTCTCAGTCTGCTCATTCCCTGTGCATAGAAATCTATATCTATGCACAGGGGATGTAGCAGAGAGGACATCGCGTTTTGGACTGCGTCGGACGGAAGAGGATTTTTTTAATTAAAGATGGAGTCCCTAATGGCTTTTTTTTTTATTTCTAATAAAAAATTTTCTTTGTGTTGTGTTTTTTTTAAAACAATTTAATAGAAATTCATGGCGGTCATGTCTAATATTGGCGTGACCGCCATAAATTTCGGGCTTAGGGCCAGCTGATAATACAAAGCTTGCCCTAACCTCTTTATTACCCAGCGTGCCACCGCTACCAGGGCCGCTGGAAGAGCGGGGTTCAGCGCCAGAAGAAGGCGCTTCAATGAACGCGCCATCTTCTGGGGCGGCTGCGGGCTGCAATTTGCAGCGGGGGGTGCCCAGAAAGCTTGGGCATCCCTGCGCTGCGGATTCCAGCCCCCAGCTGCTTAGCTGTACCTGGCTAGACATAGAAATTGCGCGGAGCCCCACGCATTTTTTTTAAATTATTTCATGAAATTCTGAGATTCTGACTCTGACTCTGAGACTCTGACTCTGAAATTCATTAAATAATTTTAAAAAAATGCGAGGGGCTCCACGCAATTTCTATGTCTAGCCAGGTACAGCTAAGCAGCTGGGGGCTGGAATCCGCAGCGCAGGGATGCCCAAGCTTTCTGGGCACCCCCCGCTGCAAATTGCAGCCCGCAGCCGCCCCAGAAGATGGCGCGTTCATTGAAGCGCCATCCTCTGGCGCTGAACCCCGCTCTTCCAGTGGCCCTGGTGGTGGTAGCACGCTGGGTAATAAAGGGGTTAATACCAGCTTTGTTATACAAGCTGGTATTAAGCCCGAGATTCTTAATGTCAGGCCACGTTTGACCCAGCCACTAAGAATCTCCAATAAAGGGTTAAAAAAATACAGAGAAAATTTTTTATTTGAAATAAAAAAAAAGCCATTAGGGACTCCATCTTTAATTAAAAAAATCCTCTTCCGTCCGACGTAGTCCAAAACGCGATGTCCTCTCTGCTACATGCACAGGGAATGAGCAGACTGAGAACAATCTCAGCACTGCTACATCATCTCTGTGAGCAGGCGGGCTCTAGGACCCTGGAGCTGCACAGAGAAGACAGCTGGACTCGGCTCGCAAAGAAACAGCAGTTACTTTGCGAGTTTCCCTGCTATCACTGGCACAGTAGCCGAGTCTAATGCAAACAATGGCAATCCTAGTTTTGTCAGCGTTTCTGACAAAACTAGGATTGATATTGATTTGCATTGGACTCGTGCGAGTAATCACTGGGAAACTCGCAGACTACCGAGTCCTGCGAGTCCCTTACTACTCGCCGAGTAACGAGTCCTAGCGAGTAGATTCGCCCATCCCTACCTATAGGGTGGCTATGTGTGTGTGTCCCTGTGGGGGGGTCTGTGTGGTGTGTGTATCTGTGTTGTGTGTGTCTCTTTGTGGTGTGTGTGTGTGTGTCCCTGTGGGGTGAGTGCATGTGTCGCTATAGGGTGTGTGTGTGTCCCCTTGGGTGTGTGTGTGTGTCTCTGTGTTGTGTGTGTCTCTTTGTGGTGTGTGTGTGTTTGTTCGGGTGTGTGGTGAGTATCCAATGTTGGGGCTGCACCTTAGCTACTATACACTTGCTGTTACTCTTTGTGTGCGTGTGGTGTGTATACATGCCCCGTGCGTGGTGAATATCTCATGTTGGGGCCCCACCTTAGTGACTATATGCTGGTATGCGCTGTTAGTCTTTGGCGCTATCATTAAGCCCCTCTCGTTCACAAATATCAACTGGTAACTGTCACTTTTCCCCCATTATGTAGATAGGGGCAAAATGGTTTGGTGAATTGGAATGCGCGGGGTTAAAATTTCACCTCACAACATAGCCTATGACGCTCCCGGGGTCCAGACGTGTGACTGTGCAAAATTTTGTGGCTATAGCTGACAGCTGTCGATTTTCCTCCCAACACTTTTCCATTTACTTTTTCCTCATTATGTAGATAGGGGCAAAATTGTTTGGTAAACTGGAACGCGCAGGGTTATAATTTCGCCTCACAACATAGCCTACAACGCTCTGGGGGTCCAGATGTGTGACTGTGCAACATTTTGTGACTGTAGTTGCGACGGTGTAGATGCCAATCCCGGATATACATACATACATACACACACACATTCAGCTTTATATATTAGATGTCCCCCTTCCTGGTACATACGGTATGTCCCCCATCCTGATACATATGTCCCCCATCCTGGTATATATATCCCCCATCCTGGTATATATTCCCACATCCAGGCATATACTGTATGTCTCCCATCCTGGTATATATGTCTGCCACCCTGGTATATATATATCCCCCATCCTGGAATATCTAACCCCCTTCCTGGTATATATGTGGTACATATTGGTATATATGTACCACATCCTGATATATATCGCCACCATAACATATATATATATATCCATCTTGGTATCTATGTCCCCATCCTGATATACATTCGCCTCATCCTGGTATATACCGTATGTCACCTATCCTGGTATATGTCTCCTGTCCTGATTTCTATGTCTCCCATCCAAGTACATGTCTCACTTCCTGGTATATATGTCCCCTATCCTTGTATATGTGTCCCTTATCCTGGTATACATGTTCCCCATCCTGGTATACATGTCTTCCATCCAGGTATTTATGTTCCTCATCCTGGAATCTATGTCCCTTATCTTGGTATATCTTTCCCCTATCCTAATATACGTGAGCCCATCCTGGTTTGTATGTGCTCATCCTGGTACATATGTGACTCATATTGCAATATATGTCCCTAATCCTGATATACTGTATAAAAACTAAGAACAAACGGGGGGATGATATGGGGAGAGATATCGAAGGTGCAAAAAAGGTGGATGATTGGGGAGTTTAAAAACTCTGTCACGCTACTTCAAATTATTCTATCACTCTAACCCGAGGTCTCTCAAAATTCAGGGCATTGACATGGTCCATGGGGGTATCAGGGGTGGAGATTTGAAGAAAATCCTGGCCCAAAAAGGAACATGGTGGATTTCCACTTTGGGGACAATGGTCCCACTTGGCCTAAATGAAAGCCTCAGCTCCACTCCTTTTCTATAGGCTCGCTCCATCAGTGCAACTGCCCCTATGTTCCCCTTTTTGTCCTCTCTTTGCCCCATACCATTTTCCCTTACCTTTTCTTTATCATGGCCCCTCTTTGTTTTTGTTTTTTGTACATAAAAAAATGTTTCATCTTGATGTGATTTTAAATGTATGTAAGGGCCACGTCACACACACAGATAATTGTGCAGATATTGTTTGTAGATCTCTAGTTGCAGTGAAATCATGGACACATTGTTCATTTATACACGGCCACAAAATGGAACAATGTGTCCATGATTTCACTGCAACCAGAGATCTGCAAACAATCTCTGCACAGATATCTGTGTGTGTGACGTGGCCCTAATTTATATTTTTGCACACATCATGAAAGAATTCTGTTTACTGTACTGGGAGCCTGGATATACACTTGTGAAGCGCATCTGTGAAAATGGAGTTGAACGTATGGAAATGAAGTGGACCCATCCCTTTATTGAAAATGTTCAACTAATCATCATTGAACATAAGGATATTTTGGTCCCTCATGCATTTCCAATTGACTTTTTATGATATGCTGCAATTTGGTAATATTTGGATGCAGTGCACCTTCGCGCATTTCCGTACCTCCTCGCTTCTCCTGCGGCATTTGAGGTGTCCTGGCGCATCCCCGTTGCTAGGCAGCTTGCCTGACTTCCAGGGTAGCGCCGTGACGTTGACACTGGTGGGGAGATGTGATGATGGACCTGTGGCGTGTGCCCAGGCGCCACCCCACGCATCCAATTGGAGGACGTGTGTAATGGGACCATGCCATGTGAAGTTTTTAAGGTCCTGCCAGTCAGATTTCCTTCCATTCCCTATGAATAAGCATCTTAATACCCCCAACACGAAACACGCGTAGGGGTCAGCCTGTTGGGGGTCTCTGCCCTCTTCCTCATTTGTCTGACATCTGCACCAGCACTTTGGTAATGTTTTGATATCATAATCTGTGCATACTGTTGTGACTTGACTATGTGATGTGGGACTAAGTGCAATATAAGCCACATTTGCAATATGTATATGTTGATGTGTAACTTCAGTATCATAATTAGTAACTCTATTGCTGAAGGTGTTGGTATATCCACCTACTGTGTCAGATATGTACCTTACCACCAAATCTGTGATGCCTTTAAGACGTATGTGTTTCCTGTACTAATAAAATAAGCATATTTTGTTAAAAAGCATTGAAGTCCACCTGTTTCTCTAGTGTATATGTAGTTCATTTTGTGGAGGTGCTGGGTCAATAGGGTAGTAACCACTTCCCGGACCCTTGAGTTAAAGTTATATGGAGCTTCTTGTATTCACTCCTGATCCTCGTCTACCATCTTTCTTATTCTGGCATTTCTCAAATTGTTGTGATTGGTATTCTTGTCCAGCTGGGTCTGGGTTCGTGTGGACAACCCACAAGTAGCAGGACTTTGCGGTGATTAGAGCTTAGGTTGCTACCAAATAGGCAAGCCTGAAATGAAAGTGCCCTCTTCAGAACTGTCAGGTGTAGGGGAAATCTGCCCAGCTCCGCGCTACAGGCAATGTTGGATGTGCTCCAAAGGACCGGGGAAGGTGCTTACAGAATTCCAGCTGGAATATTTCTGTTGGGCTGGAATCCCATCCTGACAAGTCTGCATATATTTTATGGCCACAGATTTTGCTGCCATACAGGAGAAGTGGGTGATGAGAAAGTAAAAAATTTATACGCAGACCTTCACTGGCGTTTTCAGATGATAGAGTTTGCTTCAAATGGCATAGAAGGGTTCTGCAGGCCTTGTCTTTCATGGTCTTTAAAGATCGTTCACGGGAGATCACTCAAGCGATCGTTAATGATATAGAAGCGTGTGACATGGCCTTTAGACCTGATGCTGTGGAAGATTCTAGACCAGTGGCCAGCACATTAATTTTGATGTTGACGTATGTTGGACTTAGACTGCAGCCTTGTCTAACTTTGTGGTTCTGCTGGAAATAAGTCATTTATCTACTGCTCATAATTACACTGTGGAGGCTCCCGGCGTAGGAGCTTTTGATGGCTCTTTCTATTCTGCTCTCCAGCAGTTTCAGGAACAAGCTTGGATGCCACACAGGGTCAAAGGCTTCTTGCAGTTGAGTTTTATAAATCTAATATTCTGGTATATATGTACCCCATCCTGGTATGTATGACCTCCATCCTGGTATATATGTCCCTTATCCTGATATATATTTCCCCAATCCTGTTATGTATGATCCTAATTGTGGTATATATATCTAATATATAAAAGCCGAAGGCACTTCCGTCACTTTGTCCGCACTTCCATCACTTTGTCCACACACACACACACACACACACACTCGGCTATACTTACCACCAGCCCTGCGTCCGCCGCCTGGATCCTCAGTCGATATGTCGCCGCCCCCGAACTACTGGATCCAATATGGTGTCCGGGAAGTCTCGCGAGACTTCCCGGTCACCATATTGGATCCAGTCGTCCGGAGGCGGTGACATACTTTGTCCAAGATGGCGTCCGGGAAGTCTCGCGAGACGTCCCGGACGCCATATTGGAACCAATCGTCCGGGGGCGGTGACATGTCGACTGAGGATCCAGGCGGCGGGGAAGACGCAGGGCCGGTGGTAAGTATAGCGGAGTGTGTGTGTGTGTGTGTATGTGTGTGTGCACTGACCACTCTGCCCATGGCACTGTGCTGACCACTCTGCCCACGGCGCTGCACAGACCACTCTGCCCACAGCACTGCACTCACCACTCTGCCCACGGCGCTGCACTCACCACTCTGCCCACGGCGCTGCGCTCACCTCTCTGCCCACGGCGCTGCGCTATCCACTCTGCCCATAGCATTGCGCTGCCCACTCTGCCCACGGCACTGCGCTTACCACTGCCCACGCCGCTGCGCTGACCACTCTGCCCACGGCACTGTGCTGACCACTCTGCCCACGGCACTGCACTGACCACTCTGCCCACGGCGCTGCGCTGAACACTCTGCCCACAGTGCTGCGCTCACCACTCTGCCCACGGCGCTGCGCTATACACTCTGCCCATAGAATTGCGCTGCCCACTCTGCCCACGGCACTGCACTGACCACTGCCCACGCCGCTGCGCTGACCACTCTGCCCACGACACTGCGCTGACCACTCTGCCCACGGCACTGCACTAACCACTCTGCCCACGGCACTGCGCTGAACACTCTGCCCATGGCACTGCGCTGACCACTCTGCCCACGGCACTGCGCTGACCACTCTGCCCACGGCACTGCGCTGACCACTCTGCCCACAGCACTGCGCTGACCACTCTGCCCATGGCACTGTGCTCACCACTCTGCCCACGGCACTGAGCTCAACACTCTGCCCACTGCGCTGCTCTGACCACTCTGCCCACGGCGCTGCGCTGACCACTCTGCCTACAGCGCTGTGCTGACCACTCTGCCCAAGGTGCTGTGCTGACCACTCTGCCCACGGTGCTGTGCTGACCACTCTGCCCACGGCGCTGCGCTGACCTTTTCTGCCCACGATACTGCGCTGACCACTCTGCCCACGGCACTGCGCTGACCACTCTGCCCACGGCACTGCGCTGACCACTCTGCCCATGGCACTGTGCTGACCACTCTGCCCACGGCACTGCACTGACCACTCTGCCCATGGCACTGCGCTGACCACTCTGCCCACGACACTGCGCTCACCACTCTGCCCACGGCACTGCGCTGACCAATCTGCCCACGGCACTGTGCTCACCACTCTGCCCACGGCACTGAGCTCACCACTCTGCCCACTGCGCTGCGCTGACCACTCTGCCCACGGCGCTGCGCTGACCACTCTGCCCACGGCACTGCACTCACCACTCTGCCCACGGCGCTGCACTCACCACTCTGCCCACGACGCTGCGCTCACCACTCTGCCCACGGCGCTGCGGTCACCACTCTGCCCACGTCACTGCGCTATCCACTTTGCCCACGGTGCTGCGCTATCCACTCTGCCCACGGCACTGCGCTGACCACTCTGCCCACGGCACTGTGCTGACCACTCTGCCCACGGCACTGCGCTGACCACTGCCCACGCCGCTGCGCTGACCACTCTGCCCACGGCACTGAGCTGACCACTCTGCCCATGGCACTGCGCTGACCACTCTGCCGACGGCACTACGCTGACCACTCTGTCCACGGCACTGCACTGACCACTCTGCCCACGGCAATGCTCTGACCACTTTGCCCACGGCACTGCGCTGACTGCACTGACCACTTTCACCGCACTCACTGCTAACCACTGAGCCACTGTGCAGTGCTAACCACTGAGCCACTGTATACTCTGCTACCCACAAAACTGTCTGTATACATACAGTTCATTTCACCGCACTCCCGTAACTATTAGTAAATAAACTATATATGGATTCTAGACTACCCGATTCTTTAGAATTGGGCCGCCATCTAGTATATATATATTCATCCTGGTGTATATGTCTCCCATACTGGTATATATGCCACCCATCCATACCTAGGTTCCCCATCCTGGTATATAGGTCACCAATCCTGGCATGTATGGTCCAAATCCTTGTCTTCAATGAAAAAACACAAAAGAGAATGAAGAAGCAAAACATTGATCATTTCACACAAAACTCCAAAAATGGGCCGGACAAAAGTATTGGCACCCTCAGCCTAATACTTGGTTGCACAACCTTTAGCCAAGATAACTGCGATCAACCGCTTCCGGTAACCATCAATGAGTTTCTTACAATGCTCTGCTGGAATTTTAGACCATTCTTCTTTGGCAAACTGCTCCAGGTCCCTGATATTTGAAGGGTGCCTTTTCCAAACTGCCATTTTTAGATCTCTCCACATGCGTTCTATGGGATTCAGGTCTGGACTTATTGCTGGCCACCTTAGAAGTCTCCAGTGCTTTCTCTAAAACAATTTTCTAGTGCTTTTTGAAGTGTGTTTTGGGTCATTGTCCTGCTGGAAGACCCATGACCTCTGAGGAAGACCCAGCTTTCTCACACTGGGCCTTATATTATGCTGCAAAATTTGTTGGTAGTCTTCAGACTTCATACTGCCATGCACACGATCAAGCAGTCCAGTGCCAGAGGCAGCAAAGCAACCCCAAAACATCAGGGAACCTCCACCATGTTTGACTGTAGGGACCGTGTTCTTTTCTTTGAATGCCTCTTTTTTTCTCCTGTAAACTCTATGTTGATGCCTTTGCCTAAAAAGCTCTACTTTTGTCTCATCTAACCAGACAACATTCTTCCAAAACATTTTAGGCTTTCTCAGGTAAGTTTTGGCAAACTCCAGCCTGGCTTTTTTATGTCTCGGGGTAAGAAGTGGGGTCTTCCTGGGTATCCTACCATACAGTCCCTTTTCATTCAGACGCCGACGATAGTATGGGTTGACACTGTTGTACCATCGGACTGCAGGGCAGCTTGAACTTGTTTGGATGTTAGTCGAGGTTCTTTATCCACCATCCGCACAATCTTGGGTTGAAATCTCTGGTCAATTGTTCTTTTCTGTCCACATCTAGTGAGGTTAGCCACAGTGCCATGGGCTTTAAACTTCTTGATGACACTGCGCACGGTAGACACAGGAACATTGAGGTCTATGGAGATGGACTTGTAGCCTTGAGATTGCTCATGCTTCCTCACAATTTGGTTTCTCAAGTCCTTAGACAGTTCTTTGGTCTTCTTTCTTTTCTCCATGCTCAATGTGGTACACACAAGGACACAGGACATAGGTTGAGTCAACTTTAATCCAAGTCAAGTGGCTGCAAGTGTGATTTAGTTATTTCTAACAGTGCCATTACTTTTGTCCACCCCCTTTTTTATGTTTGGTGTGGAACTATATCCAATTTGGCTTTAGGACAATTCTTTTTGTGTTTTTTCATTGAAGACAAATTAAATGAAGATAATAATACCAAAGAATTTGTGATTGCAATCATTTTCAGGAAGAAACTGAGTATTGTCTGACAGAATTGCAGGGGTGTCAATACTTTTGGCCACAACTATATATATATATATATATATATATATATATATATATATATATATATGTATATATAATATAATTCCCATCCTAGTATATGTCTCTCATCCTGGTATTTTTGTCCCCCATCTTGGTATATATGTATTATATCCAAATATATCTGGTCCCTGTGGTCATTATCTTGGTATATATGGGCCCGTCCTTGTATACATGTCCCCATCTTGGTATATATGCCCCTATCCTGGTATACATGCCCTCATCCTGATATATTTGGTCTATTTGGTCTCTATCGTGGTATATATGGTCCCATCCAGATATACATGTCCACATCCTGGTATACATGGTCGTTGTGTCCCACATTGCCTGGTGTCCTCTGTAGCCAGTGCACAGTGGCCAGAAGCTGACATTGGAGTGTGCGCCATGGCGCAAATGAGCTTTCAAGTATCCCAGCCATCATAAGATCCTTCATTCTGAAAAACAACAGGAATATCTGCTCCCTACCAATGCTATGATTCAACATAATCTCTGTATAGATTCATTGTAATAACTGGTTACTTAAAATTACATTATTTGTAATGTTCATTTCACTTTTCAAGTTCCCTTTTAAGTGTACAATCCATAGTTTAAGCTTTGTCTTGATTTTTTAAGTGATTTGTACACATTACAATGAAGCTAGCAAGAAAGGGCACTGTGTAACTGGAGAGAATTTATATGTTAAATGATCTAAGAAATGCGATATCTTGGTCAGCAATCATCAAAAGACTTTCTATCCTTTAACTGCATGCACATTTGGATATGCATAATGCAAAATTACTGATGCATGATATGTCAATTAGGTTGAGCGCACTGACTTTGATATGTGTAATGCCATGATTATTTAATAAAACATCTTATTATTACTATTGACTATTTTTATTATAAGCCTAACTCAGCGTGGTTCCTCAATCAATCTGGATTTGTCTTGGTTCAAATTAATCATATTTACGATGTGGCGATCATTTTCTTTCATTTCAATTTCATTTTTTTCAATAATAACACACAGCCTTAACAAGGTAATCACCCTTGCATGCAGATCTTGCCAACAAACAACATTTCTTGTTCTTTCCTACTTGACCTAATGATTGGTATACAACCTTGTTTTCCAATGGGTTCTAAGTGTTAATTTTTAATTACGTTATACTTAATTACAGATTAGGATTAGTATGCCTTTGTACATAAGGCAATTTTCTGCTTACGTTTCCAAGACTCTCTGTAAGACTCCCTCCTGCCAGCATTTCTTTTGGCTCTCCCCAACGCCACGCATTTTGCATACTCTACAAACACGCAGCTCAGCTGAAAATGGTTCAAATAATCCTTGTCCTTATCAGTATATACAATAAATATTGTGTGAATATATAAAATAAATCTACACAAATAATAATAATAATGACTTCTAATATATGCCACCTATACAATTTAATCAGAGAAATATGAAGCAAAGAAAAGCTGCCTTGGAGGCACATTTCATCTTCTACAAACACACCTGTTTATCACACTTGCCAAATACATAGGTTTACTTGTATTTAACTTCCTTTCTTATTTTACCTAAGCTCTGGGCAGTTAGTTTTGAGAATGCAAAAATCCAATAAATTCACCCATATTTTTAGCGGAAAAATAGGATGTAAAATAGGAACTATTCTGAATTTATACCCTGGAGGACCCTTTCAATATTTTATACTCTGCAGGATGTTAGTGCTTTTAGGAGTTAAAGACAAGACAATTAAATTAACATAAAGGGGTTTTCCTATAAACAATGTTTATTTTAAAGTTCATTTAAATCAATAGAACTTCGAATAATACTAAATTACACAATTGGATGTGTTTAAAAATGTTCCTGTGCTGAGATATTCTTATATGTGTGTCCCTGCTATGTACTGTGTAATGGAAGTGTTTCACTGTACAGGGAAATGGTCTGATCATACCACATCTCCTGTGCTGAGATAATCTTATATATGTGTCCCTGCTATGTACTGTGTAATGGATGTGTCTGACCATACAGGGACATGATCTGATCATACCACATCTCCTATGCTGAGATAATCTTATGTATGTGTCCCTGCTATGTACTGTGTAATGGATGTGTCTGACCATACAGGGACATGATCTGATCATACCACATCTCCTATGCTGAGATAATCTTATATATATGTCCCTGCTATGTACTGTGTAATGGATGTGTCTGACTGTACAAGGACATGGTCTGATCATAACACATCTCCTGTACTGAGATAATGTTATAAATATATCTCTGATATGTACTGTGTAATGGCTGATCATACAGGGACACGGTCCTATTATAGTACATCTCCTGGGCAGGAGATGAAGCAAAAGATAGTACATTACAGCACAGGATGACAGCTAATGCTTTCTATTAGGTAAAACATATTTCTCCCTGTCTTTTAAAAATGTTTTTTCTTAAAAAATCACGTGCTTAATGTCTGTATACTTTTTACTTAGACTCCTGCCCAGGGGCTGTGGTATGATCATACCATGTCCCTGTATGGTCAGAAACAGCCATTAACCCCTTCCCGACCTTTGACGTTGTACAACGTCATGAAAGTCGGTGCCTTCCCGACCTATGACATTGTACAACATCATGGCGGTTACCGCAGCTCGTTGCCACAGTAACCACCATCAGGCCCCGGTGCTCTGTGATTCACAGAGTACCGGGGCTTGAGGTCAGAGGATGTGGATTTCCCACCCAGTCCCCAGGATCACGGTGATGGCTGTTTGAACAGTCAATCACCATGATCCTCTGCAAGCTATCCAAGAGGCTGTGGAGCGGCTCTGATGGGGGTGATCATCTGATCAGATTGCTTCCATCGGATGGAAGCGATCTGATGGGATGATCACCCCCATCAGAGCCGCTCCACAGCACCCTGCACCCGCCGCCACTGCCGGTAATCTTGTGCCTGGCCGTCTCTTCCTCCTCGCCTCCCCTCATCCGCTCCTCCCCCTCATTCTACTGGCCTTCCTCGGAACCCCTCCTCCGAGCCCCCCCTCTGTGACCCGCACTCCCCCCTCCGTGACCTGTGCTCCCCCCTCTGTGACCCACGCTCCCCCCTCCGTGACCCGCGCTCCTCCCTCAGTGACCCACGCTCCCCCCCCCTCTGCTCCCCACCAGCTGCCATCTCTCCTGCGCTCCTCTGCTGCTGATAGCTGAGGAGCTGTAGGACAACGGGCTATGCTGCCAGGAGGATCTCTGCTGTTAGGTAAGTATGGAAGGATGGGATGGATGGGATGAATGGACAAATGGATGGGTGCATGCATGGACAAATGGATGGGTGCATGCATGGGTGGATAGATGGATTGATGGTGCATGGATGGATGCATGCATGCATGGATGGGTGCATGCAAGGATGGATGGTGCATGGATGGATGGGTGCATGCAAGGATGGATGGTGCATGCATGCATGGATGGGTGCATGTATGCATGGATGGATGGGTGTATTCATGGGTGGATGAGTGCATGCTTGGGTGGATGGATGTGTGCATGGTTTGATTTGTGCATGCATGGATGTGTGCGTGAGTGGATGTGTGTGTGCGTGAATGTGTGCGTGCATGGATGTGAGCGTGCATGGATGTGTGCATGCGTGGATGTGTGCGTGGATGTGAGCGTGCGTGGATGTGGGCATGCGTGGATAGATGTGAGTGTGCATGGATGTGAGCGTGGATGTGTGCGTGGATGTGTGTGTGCGGGGATGTGTGCGTGCGTGGATGTATGCGTGCGTAGATGTGTACGTGCGTGGATGTGTGCGTGCGTGGATGTGTGTGTGCGTGGATGTGTGCGTGGATGTGTGCGTGCGTGGATGTGTGTGTGCGAGTGTGGATTTGAGCATGCATGGATGTGTGCGTGCATGGATGTGTGCGTGCATGGATGTGTGCATGTGTGGATGTGTGTGTGCACGCGTGGATGTGAGCGTGTGTGGATGTGTGCATGCACGGATGGATGGATGTCTGCGTGGATGATGGGTGCATAGGTGGATGGATGGATGGGTGCGACAAGGGATCAAGTGTCCTCTTGTAGTCTTTGGAATCATAGTCATGGTGCACTGTATGACAGATCATTGCCATACAGTGCACCATATCTCTGACCCCAGAGACTGTAGGAAGAGGACACTTGATCCCTTGCTGCAGACTCTGGATTGAGCAGAGGCGATCGAGCGTCGTGGGACCTTCGTTGTGGACTACGTCGGAGGCGATCGAGCGTCTTGGGACCTTCGTTGTGGACTACGTCGGATCTTTATAATAAAGATGGAGTCCGAATTTTGTTTGTGTTTTTTTTTCAAATAAAAAGATTTTTCTCTGTGTGTATTTTTTTTGATTATTTACTAGAAATTCCGAATGGCCGGGTCTAACATTGGCCCGACATTATGAATCTCGGCTTAGTGCCAGCTGCCAATAAAAAGCTGGCATTTAACCCCTTTATTACCCAGTTTGCCACCGGCACTAGGGCAACTGGAAGAGCCTGGGTACAGCGCCAGAAAATGGCACTTCAATGAATGCGCCATTTTCTCGGGCGGCTGTGGGCTGCAATTCACAGCATGGGGGGCCCAGAACGCTTGGGCCTCTCCATGCTGAGGATTCCAGCCACCCAGCTGCCTAGTTGTACCTGGCTGGGCCAAAAATATGGCGGAGCCAAACGTCATTTTTTTTTTCTAGAATTAGTTCTAGAAATAAAAAAAAATGGGCTTTGCTGTATTTTTGGTTGACAGTCAGGTACAACGAGGCAGCTGAGGGTTGCTGGCACTCCGTAGCTGCCAAGTTGTACATGGCTGGACCAAAAATATGGAGGAGCCCTACATCATTTTTTTTTTCTAGAATTAGTTCTAGAAATAAAAAAAAATGGGCTTCGCTGTATTTTTGATTGTCAGCCAGATACAACGAGGCAGCTGGGGGTTGCTGGCAGTCCATAGCTGCCAAGTTGTACCTGGCTGGACCAAAAATATGGCGGAGCCCCATGTCATTTTTTCTAGAATTAGTTCTAGAAATTAAAAAAAATGGGCTTCGCTGTATTTTTGGTTGCCAGCCAGGTACAACTTGGCAGCTGGGGGGCTGGAATCCTCAGCGTGGAGAGACCCAAACGTGGGCCCCCACGCTGCAAATTGCAACCCACAGCCACCCCAAAAAATAGCGCATTCATTAGAGGCGCTATTTTCTGGTGCTATACCCCAACTCTACCAGTTGCCCTTGTGCTGGTGGCACACGGGTTCTCCATACACGACATTGTGTCCGTTAACAATTTGAATGGAAAATTAGCTCAAATTGTTTGCGAACACCATGTCGCATTTGGAGAGCCCCTGTGTGCCTGGACATTTTAGCTCCCCCACAAGTCACCCCTTTTTGGAAACTAGACCCCCCAAGGAACATATCTAGATGCATTGTGAGCACTTTGAACTCCCAGGTGCTTCACAAATTGATCTGTAATAAGGAAAAAGTACTTTTTTTTTTCACACAAATTTTCTTTTTTAATTTTTACTGATCAATTCGTGAAGCACCTGGGGATCCAAAGTGCTCACTATGCATCCAGATAAGTTCCTTGGGGGGTCTTGTTTCCAAAATGGGGTGATTTGTGGGGGAGCTCCAATGTTTAGGCACATAGGGGCTCCCCATATGTGACATGGTGTCCACTAGCAATTCCAATTGTTAGCGGACACCATGTCGCATGTGGAGAGTCCCTGTGTGCCTAAACATTGGAGCTCCCCCACAAGTGACCGCATTTTGGAAACTAGACCCCAAGCAATTTACCTATATGGGTGGTGAACACTTTGAACCCCAGGTGCTTCACAAATTAATCTGTAAAAATGAAAAAAAAAATTATGGAAAAAAAAAGTACTTTTTCATTATTACAGAT
>JARQOC010000002.1:390870862-391026748 GCA_033576535.1 Allobates femoralis
AGAAAAATGTTGACATGGGCTTCACCATATTTTTGTATGCCAGCTGGATACAGCAGGCGGCAACGGGCTGCCCCCAACCCCCAGCTGACTATTTGGACCTGTATGGACACAGAAATACTGGGAAGCCCTTATTTTTTATTATTTCATGGATTTCATGAAATAATAATAAAAAAAATGCGTGGGGCTCCGCGCAATTTCTATGTCCAGCCCGGTCCAGCTAGGCAGCTGGGGGATTGAATCCGCAGTGCAGGGAGGCCCAAGCCTTCTGGGCACCCCCGCTGCGAATGGCTGCCCTGAGTCACCCCAGAAAATGGCGCGTTCATTGAAGGGCCATTTTCTGGCGCTGAACCCAACTCTTCCAGGGCCCTGGTGCGGTGGCTCACTGGGTAATAAAGGGGTTAGGGCCAGCTTTGTATTATCAGCTGGCCCCAAGCCCGAAATTCATGGCGGTCACGCCTACATTTTTGGTAAAAATGTGAATTAATATTTTCTTGTCTCAATTCTGTAAAATTGTCACATCCACACCTGAACCTGCTCCTGCGATTCCTGCCCCAGCCACTAGGCATCACCATATCACATCGATAACTGGTGATAGTGATACATTCTTGTCTGGACCTCCTCCTGCGATTTCTGCCCTGCCACTAGGTGCCAATATATCCCATCGATAAGTGGTGCTAATGATATGTCCTTGTCTGGACCTGCTCCTGTGATTCCTGCTCCTGCCACTAGGCACCGACGTATTCGCCCGATGGATGGCACTAGTGATAAAGGTGTTGCGTCACCATCAGAGCTTGATCTTACAATCCCTACTCCCATCACTAGGTCCCACTGTATTCGGTCTGTATGTGATTCTGATGATAAAGTCATTATACCTCTGCCAGAACTTCCTCCTGTGGCTTCTATTCTTGTCACCAGGCACAGTGTAGGTGATGCTGATGTTAGGAGAAACGTCTTTGCAGTGCATTCTCGACAGCACAGGCTTCACTCGTCCACTAGGGTTGGTGTGGTTGGGACCTGTTGTGCTTCTCACTCTGAGAGTGTTGATGCGTGGGCAGTCAAGGTGGGGTCATTGGTACCTGAGCTCCAGCTTTTGGGGTGGTTCCAGTCCCTTCATATACCTTTGGGCCTATCTCGCTATTCCCATACTAGCTAGTGATTGTATTACATGATATTGGTTTGAGCTTTGCCTTGTTTTTGGACTCTGCTAAATCCTGACGAATTTGTACCTCTCTGTCCTCTTGGTTTTGACTCGGCTACCTTACTTTGCTATCCATTTTTTACCCTTGCGTTTTCCCCCCGGCTTTTCTCTGCTTAATGACTTCCCTGCCTCTGCATTGCTGCTCATCTATAGGCAGTTACCTCCTGGGTGCTGCTGTAATTCCAGATCCCTGTACATGGGAAAAGAGTTTTAGGGCTTCTTGGGATGCAGCCTTATTAACAGCTTAGCCGGTTGCATAGGATAGTTGTCACAAAAATTGTGTGAAGCACCTAGGGGTTCAAGGTGCTCACCACACATCTAGATAACTTCCTTGAAAAATCTAGTTTCCAAAATTGAGTACTTTTTGAGGGTGTCCACTGTTGAGGTGCATCAGGGGCTCTACAAATGTGACATGGCTCCCGGTATCTATTCCAGCCAATTTTGAGTTTCAAAAGTCAAATGGTGCTCCTTCCATTCCAAGACCTGCCGTATACCAAAACAGTAGTTTATCTTCAGTATTAATGTACTTGTCACGTCGCCGTTCGACTCAGTGGCTGGTGTTTTTGTCCCGGCCGTTGGGAGGCGCCGGGTTCCTTCGGATGGTGGTGCCGGTGATATGAGGGCCAGGTCCTCATATGGACTTGCTCCTTTGACACCTACCTCTGTTGGTGGGTATCGCCTTGTTTCTCCTGTGGGAGATGCTGGTACCAGAAGAGAGGTTCCTGCAGAGTTGTCTGGTAGGTGCTGGCTTCGCTCTTCTATCAAAAGTTGGGTGGTTAGTACCAGTTGTGCATCACCATCTGACCTGGTTTTAGGGGCGGTCCAGATGAGGTCATCAGGCTGTGAGCTCCAGCCTATGAGAGGAAACAGCTCCTTCAAATACCTTGGAGCCTGTCCTGCAGGACATCAGATATAGTCTTGTTTTACCCAGCGATCTAGTGTGTGTTTGTATTTTGACTCTGACCTTTTGCCTGGATTTATGACCCTTGTATAGCCTGATGATTTTGTACCTTAGCTGCACTTCCGGTTTTTTACTCTGATCTTTGCCTGGATTATTGATCCTATTTATTATTCCTTTCCTGGCGACCTTCCTTCTCCGGTTCGCTGCTCATCATAGGCAACTACCTCCTGGGCTCCACTGTAAGTCCAGAACCCTGTATAGAGGTAAAGGGTCTCAGGGTTTCTCGGGGTGCTGTCTTACCAGCAGCTTAGCTCATAGCAGATGGTCGTCACAGTACTAAGGAACATTTTCACAACACACTGGTGCATTTTCTTCTGTTACCCTTGTTTTATTCCCAAATTTTACAATATTTTTTATGGGAAAAATATAATTTTTTATTTTCATGGCTTAACATTATAAAATTCTATGAAAAACCTTTGGGTATGGGATGCTCACCACACATCTAAATAAGTTTCTTGAGGGATCTATTTTCAAAAAATAGAGTCACTTGTGGGTTTTCCACTATTTAGGCACATCAGGTGCTCCTCAAATACACCATGATGTCCACTATCGATTCCAGCCAATATTGCGCTACAAAAGTAAAACAATGCTTCTTCCATGTTAAGGACATGAGCTCTGGTAGCCCCACCATTCACCACTGATTGGCAGCTTTCAGATCACACAAGTGTACACAGAAAGCTCAGTTTTGTGATGTATGCTTGTGTCTGTGTGTGTGGGGGGGGAAGGGAGACAGGTTAGGGCCACACTCAGGTTAGACGGATGATGTTACAGCAGAGCCGAGCCACTGGGTGCTTCCTATGAATGCTGGTCCATCGAAACCCGCTGTTTACTATGGATACAGCTTCACAGGAAGTGGTTATCCAGGACACACAGGAAATCAGTGCAGACAACATTTTCCTATGCGTCCTGGATAAGTCTGGATAAGTACTATCCATAGTAAACAGTGGGTTTCTATGGACCAGCGTTCATAGGAAGCACCCAACGTTAGCAGTCAGCGTTGCAGCAGGCTGGGCTCTGCTGTAACGCCATCCGTCTAACGTGGTTGCACTATTAAATGTGGACCTAGCCTTATACAGAGCTTGGAAATCAGAAAACTAATACATCTTTAGCCAGCAGATAAAACTGCACCCTATAAGATTGCCCAGTACTGGAATCAGTGTTCCTACCTCTACATACTGCTTTCGGATGAGAAAGCAAAATCAGGTTGCAGATTCCCTTTAAAGATTACAACAGAATGTCTTCCTTAGGCCAGGGCCACACTTGCGTCTGCAATGCTGCTTCTGCATCCAGTTTTTTCATTGTGAAATGTTGAAAAACGCATGCGTTAACGCACCCATTGACTCCAAAGCAAAAAACACATTGCAAAAGTGTGCCACTCGTGCAATCCGTTTAACGCATTGCGTTTTTGAGAAATATGTTTTTAATAGGGTCTGCAAAGTTTTTTGGTGCATTTTCAAAAACACATGCATTTTTGATAACATGGGACCCTATGGGAAACCCATGCGTTAATGTATGGTACATATACGTACCATGCGTTAACGCATGCGTTAACGCTATTTACATAAATGTACCTAGCGTTAATGCAAATGTTGACTGAGGCAAAAATGACATGAAGATGGTAACTTAAAAAACTGTATGCAGTAACGCATCTAGTAGACGGATGCAGGCACCCAAGTGTCGCCCTGGCCTAATAATTGTTAGAGAACCTGGATTATACTAGAGTCAGAAAACTGGTACTTACTTATTAACAATTAATAAATGTGGGGGTGGTAAAAAATGTTTTTACCAAAACTGTATATACGTTATTTTGTTTCCTGAAGTAGTGTGTGTTTCATAGTTATGACTAGAGCCTACAGACTCTACAGTTTTACACCACCTTGGAGTATTGCTAGCAGTTAGCTGTTTGGAGGTTAATGCTTCCATAAAGCTATGTATCACAAACCAGTCTGTAAGGAGTTTAGGATGAGAGGAAGAAAAGAACAGCAATAAAGTCTAGTTCTTTGCGAGTCAAGCCAAATAAAATCGCTTATCCTCGGTGAGATGGCAAAGGAGCATGAATGTGTTCCTTGGCACAAGCATCTGTTGCCTGGGGCAAAATAACCAAGTGGCTGTGAGAGCGGCTGGCAGCACGTGTCTAAAGCATGCAAGTCTGTATTTAGAGACCTAATGCTACAAAGTGACAAGCTTGGACTGGATACAGGGTTATTCTTCCTTCATTATAAAGTGAAGTGACCTGGGGTAGTCCATCCTTCACTAACATACTCTGTATGTTTCACAAAGAAGTATATGTAATGTCTTTTATATGTATTATATTCCCAGGCATGCTGTTACATGATGATTTAGACATAGCTTTGAATTTTGTGACAAAGAAACAATATGTGATAAAAGCTGCAGACATGGTATATTGTGTAGGATTTGATCAGTATAGATTAACCCATAAGCACTGTGCCCACCTTGCGTTGCTTGCTGCTTTTTTTTTGAGAATCTACATCAAAATCTGCATGCATATCATGAGGCCAGAAAAGTCTATGAAGTTCAGAAGTGCTGTGCCCACATTACTTTTTTTTCGCTTAGCTGAACCAAGAAAAAAGTTACCTTACTTATTTTTCAAAAAAAAAAATGTATAAAAGAAACACTAATGGCCAATCTAATCCTGTAATGCACAATCTGGGTGCAAGGAACTTCCCCAAGTGAGAGCTAGGGGCAATGCTGGTGAATCATGCAGATGGACCATCCACTCACAACCTTTTAATAGAGGGGAGCAGCTGCTTACATAATGTACTCTAAGGATACCTTTACATGCCGCAACTTTTGGCGGCGATCGGAGGCAATAAAACGTGCGTGTGCACATTTTTCATGGTTGAGTCCGAACGCTGAAGGCGCTTTTACACGCTGCAATTTCGCTCTCAACCTAAGGCGATGTGTAGCCCCAGAAGTTGCCACTCCAACAGCAGGAAACATCCGGTAGACTCCAGTCGCCGCCTCACACGCCGCAATCACCAAAGGAATGTGGACGTACCTGTTCAGCGCAGCGAAAACATAGGCGTGCCAAATTGTGTTACACCACTCCCCAAACACGCTTGTTTCAACCAGAGCTGGGGTGCATGAGGTACTCGGTCACCGGGGCTTCTGTGTGGGATGTCACGGATGGTCGGTATCCCCGTTGCCGTGCCCTGGCGAACAACTATACCAGGTGTTGATGGTAAACGGTGGGGGTAAATGGGGTTATTTACAGGGGAACGTGACGCCACCTGTAGAGTCTGGTAAGGTGGTACCGTCGCTGCCAGCCGGCCGCTGAGGTGATGGAGGGGGCAGCAGTGTGTGATACAGCTCCCCACAGGTGGAGCTTTACCTCAGGGCAGCTATGGTGGTGAGATGGTGAGGGAGGACAGTGATGGAAATGTGGTGCAGTTCTTACCCCTCTGCTGTTGATGTTGATGATGTTAAGTCCTTTGAGCTGCGGCAGGAAGAATAACAGAAACCATTTCCAGTTTAACTTTGCTTTACTCGGTACCGGCTGATGGCATAACAATATACGGTACAGTTTGGTTTAGGGTGTTGTTACCAACTCAGGATTTCTCTTAAGGAGTCTTTAGATGTTCTCTCTCTGTCTTTCAGGGTTTCTACTTTCTCTAGTTCTCTCAGTCTTTCCCACCTTTGAAGAGCTCACCCGCCAGTCCTGCAGTCTGTGTCTAGTAGGCTTAGCTTGACTTATACCGGTCCAAATGGGAACAGCAGGAACACACAAGTTTCCCACCTGACACCGGGTTTCAGTCTTTCCTCACTAGTGTAGGACCGTCTTTTGGGCATGAGGGGTGAAGTACCTTTGTGGGGCTGTAAGCAACCCGCTTCTGTTGGTCCTGCAGCTCGTCGGCTTTGCAGTCAGGGCTGAACTCCTGGCTGCCTCGGTTGTCCGTGTCACCGGTGTCCCCTCAACATGACCAGCTGGCTCCTACCAGTCCTGGTCCGTTGCCATCTGTCCTGGGCCCCCACATAAAGTTGGGGCACCCTCCACTCAGCTGGGCTGCCAGGCCTGACCACTCTGTCTGCCTTCCCAGCGCCGTCTGAGGTAAATTCTCAACTGTCACTCTGTTCTATCCTAAGCTCCGCCCCCACCTGTGGAACCTACTATATTACAGTTCCCCCTACTCTAAGTGGTGCAGTCCTAAGTGAGTGCTAAAAATAGACTCCATAAGGTTTAAATCCTAACCTAGCAACTTACAATAATATTACATATAGATATTAAATGCAATACCACTCTGTGGCGCATACCCGCAGGGGCGCCACACGCTCATTGGACAACGCAATCGCGTCCTGATTGGCCAGCCTGGTCTGGAAGGCTGGCTAATACGTGAAGCCATTGTCGCGGAGTTTTCAAGAATACACGCTCGTGTCATGACAAGTGGCTGCTGTGAGACACTTTCTAGCCACTCAAGTGTCACACAGTAGCTGTTTTGAGCAGGACAGTGGCTTACATTACACAATGGTTTGCTATGTGTGCATCTGTAGCTGAAGGTGGGGACATACACACAATACTTTGCCCATATGTGGCTACATTGGTCCATGCCATGGCACAGCTGCCATGGCACCACTGAACTATGTGTGTGTACACATGTTTGTGTGTAATGGACTGTACCTACATCCCCCACAAAAACCATTGCTTCATGAATGTGTGTGGACATGTGCCCCTGTGGCCACAACACATCACAATGGATATGTACACAAAGTTGCGCCATACACTGTGGCCCAAAGGGCTGAACCTGTGTACTGCATATTACCACACAATGTTTTACGGACCCATCAAGAGCTTTTGATGGCTCACATACCTCATTGCACATCATAAAGCTATGTGCAACTGCCCTGTATCCCAAAGTAACGACACACACAGGTAGTTTTTTGGATCCAACTTTTTAAAGTTATTAATTTTGTGCACAAAAAAAATAAGGACAACAACACACACATAATAACAGAAAACAGAATTGTTAACATCACACAAAGAAATGCAACATGATGAGATATAAGGTAAAACAATAAACATGTTAAAGTGTGCACCACAAAAAACACATCAACAACTAACTAACTAAAGATTGTGCACACACAAAAACCCAAACTAAATCCTCATGGTGCAGCCACCCTGGTGACTACACTATCCTCATCATATTGATGCCTCACAGCACCAGCCACCCTACACCTGCTGGTGCTGCCAGGCCACTGCCCCAGGGCCATTAAAATAGGAGCAGTATACGTCTCTACTGTTCCTGGCATCCTGCTGAGTCCGACCTGGCGCAGCGGCTGGAGTGGCGCCACACCATGGTCGCTAGCATGCCAATCCCCTGGACGGACCTCCCCTGTTGTGGGGTCCACTGAATCCACATAACTTCCCGGTGTGTATGATCAGGTATTTTGGACGAAGTACCTTAATGTCCGCGCTGCTGCCAGAGAGGAAAATACACCAACGACACTGGACGTCTGAGAACTGGTAGTAGAGGTTTATTTCCAACGCGTTTCGGAGCCACGTACCGAGCTCCTTCCTCAGGTGTGTATGATGACTGATCCCCACGACGCAGGAAGTTATGCAGCACCCAGCAGGCCAGCACTACCACATCAATAGATTCCAGTTTCATATGCAGACTTGTATGAAAAACCCGGAATGGATTGGCCATGATCCCGAATGCATTTTCAACTACACGGCGGGCCCGGGATAGCCGGTAATTGAAAAGGCGCTGCTCAGAAGCAAGGGTCCTCTGGGGATATGGCCGTAATAGGTGTGCCTGAAGTGGGAAGGCTTCATCCCCCACAAACGCAAAGTTGAGATGATGGGTTGTCTTTTCATTTGAGGGCAAGTTCAGCCCACCTGTCCTTTGGTCTTGTGCCAAGGAGCAGTGTGCGAACATACCCCCATCTGAGATACACCCATTCATTCCAACATCCACGTAGAGGAACTCATACTTCGCATCCACCAGGGCCATGAGGACAATACTAAAATATCCTTTGTAATTGTAATACAAAGACCCCGAGTTTGGGGGTTTAGTTATCCTCACGTGCTTACCATCCAATGCACCGCCGCAGTTTGGAAATTGTCAGCGGTCCTCAAGCCCTCTGGCTACATACATCCATTCAGCAGGTGTTGATGGAAACTGCATATAGGATGGCAGCAGACTACTCCAGATGGCCTTACACATCTCGGGGATGAGGCAGCTCAGCAGGGACAGTGATACACGTGAAGTATATTGCAGGTCAGTCCAACCTGTAGCCATGAACCGCAAAGTTACTGCCAAACGCTCCTCAGGTGGCACAGCTCGACGCATCACAGTGTCCTCTCGGGCTATCAATGGCCTTATGCGTTCCAACAGGAATGTGAAAGAGTCCTCAGACATGAAATCATGCGGCCTACGATCCTCCAGCTCACGCACCAGCTGCATATAGCTCCAGGAGTCCCGGAGGTAAAGCCAATCCCGAGTCCACAAACACCGTGGTCTGCAAGCCCGCAACCTCTCACATTTGTCTTCCAGCCACAATTGCTCTTCCATCAAGGCAAGAGCCACGATAGCATCTCCATCAGGGTCGAACATCATCTCACGTACCAACCCCTGCATAAGTGAGAAAAACAAACATCAGTACAAGAACACTTAATCACACATCATCTACACACACCACCTCCATCCCTATACATCTCCTGCCCACTTTACCACAGTATACCCAACTGTGAACAGCAGCCCACACACATAAATATCCCCATTCCAGGGCCAACCCAGCATTGCACAGGCTGATACCCAAACCTGGTCACTCGACACCCCGGGCCATCCTGTACAATACATCTCTCTTGTCAAATGCAACACATCATGAGGCTAAGGCCAGATACGTGGCCATAATGTTCATGTGTGACCACAATGTATGGCCCTACACGTAGTTCACATTAATTACATATTTTTTGATAATGCATCTATACAATTTCATTATACACGTACCCCAGCCTTTGTGTCTCATGCTCAAAACATCACGCCACGAAGCAGACTATTGAATACTCATCATGTCCAAGAGACTTCCCTGATGTGTTGTGAATGCAGGATATCAAGAGACTGACATTCTCAGATGCCACACGCCCCACTCCACATCTTTTTTTTTTTTACTTAAACATCCCATTGTGTGTGGTAAACGACAGTACTATGTGTCCTCAATTCATATTTTTGCTGTAATTATTGTATTATACTTTTTACATTGATTCACTGTTTATTGTATTGTATTTAATTACTGTACTGTATTTTTTACGTTGTTTCTCTGCTTTAATTATTGTACTTTTTACATGGATTCTCTGCTTAATGTATTGTATATTTTACATTGATTCTCTACTTTAATTACTTACTATAATGTATTTTTTTGTTGTTACCTATGATCGTTTGTATATAATCCACTGTATTGTAAAGCCATTCAGAATATGTTGGCGCTATATAAATAAAGATCATTATTATTCAAGTCAGCACTCACCACCACTAAACAGAATTACTTAATTACCTTCATATCATCTTTGTCCCAAAACCCCAGGCAGTTATTCAACACATTTAACTCCCTCCTCCGCCCCCCACTGCCCCCTCTTACTTCTCGTATCTCTGCAGAAGACTTTGCAACATACTTCACCAACAAGATCGACGAGATCAGACAAGTCTTTGCTACTCAACCACCGCAAACCCCATGTATACCGGATCAATCCTCTCTCCCACTAACCCTCCTCCCTTCCATCACTGAAAGAGAACTTGCACACCTCCTCTCCAGATCGCACATCACCACTTGTGCACTGGACCCTATCCCATCCCACCTTCTCTCCAACCTCACCACAACACTTATCCCAGCCCTAACCACCTCTTCAACCTATCACTAACTTCTGGTACCTTTCCTTCTGCTTTCAAATACGCAACAATTACACCTATCTTAAAGAAGCCATCCTTTGACCCCACTTCCGCATCCTGCTACAGTCCCATATCCCTGCTCCCGTTTGCTTCCAAACTTCTCGAAAAGCATGTCCACACTCAGGGGTGCATCAAGCCCCCCTGCCGCTGTGTGGAGCGGTGGGGGGTGGGCCGGGGGGTACTGTCAGTAGCTAGCACGGCCGCCCCTACAGCCACAAGTGAGGACTGGGGGGGTGCTGTCAGTAGCTAATACCAGGACCGGGGGGGTCGTCCTTGCTATCTGCACCGCCGCCACGCCACAGGTCTGTCTGTGCAGCAGGGGGAGAGGCTGTGTCTTACCGCAGCCGGCGGCGCCCGTCGGGCAGGAAGATGCTGTATGGATATGGCGCCGCCTCCTTCTGCACTGCAGCTCCCCCTGCCAGCTTGCCGCCTGGGTTAAAGGGCTCACACTGTCCAATGGACGGTGCGGCCCTATCCACACTGTACTCTCATCCCACCTCTCATCCAACTCTCTCTTTGAAGACCTTCAATTCAGCTTCTGCCCTCACCACTCCACTGAAACTGCCCTGACCAAAATTACTAACGACTTACGGCCAAAGCTAACAGACAGTTCTCCATCCTCCTCCTTTTAGACCTGTCCTCTGCATTCGACACAGTCAACCACTGCCTCTTATTACAGATCCTCTCTTCCATTGGTATCACTGAACTTGCCCTCTCCTGGATCTCCTCCTACCTTTCCAACCGCACATTTAGTGTCTCCCACTGCCACACGACTTCCTCGTGTTGGGGTCCCTCAAGGCTCTGTCCTCGGGCCCCTCCTTTTTTTAATCTATACTGTTGGTCTGGAACAACTTATAAAGTAGCATGGCTTCCAGTATCACTTGTACGCTGATAACACCCAGATCTACCTCTCTGGCTCAGATGTCACCTCTCTGCTGTCCAGAATCCAAGAGTGTCCGTCAGCCATATCCTCCTTCTTCTTCTACCACTTCCTAAAACTCAATGTAGATAAAACCAAACTCATCATCTTTCCTCCATCTCACACACCTTCCTTACCAGACTTATCTATCACAATAAATGACATCACATTTTGCCCTGTACCTGAAGTCCGCTGCTTCGGAGTAACACTTGACTCTGCCTTGTCCTTCAAACCGCACATGGAGCCCTTGCCACCTCCAACTCAAAAATATTTCCAGAATCCATCCCTTCCTCAACCCCTAGTCTGCTAAACTACTAATGCATGCCCTCATCATCTCCCGTCTCGACTACTGCAACCTCCTACTCTGTGGCCTTTCTGCTAACACTCTTGCACCACTTCAATCTTTCCTTAACGCTGCTACGCAACTATTCCACCTCTCTCCTCACTATTCCTCCACTTCTCCCCTTTGCAAATCCCTCCACTGGGTCCCAATTTACCAGCGTATCCAATTCAACCTACTAACATTGACTTACAAAGCCATCGACAATTTGTCCCCCCCATATATCTCCGAACTAATCTCCCGATATCATCCAACTCGAATTCTTCGATCCACCCAAGACCTCCTTCTTTCCTCTGACTCACCATGGCCGGGACTCCGGGGAACAGGCGTTTGCTTCTTCCTCCTTGTCACGGGGTGCCGCGCCTGCCGGTAGTGGGGCCCGGTGGTACAGATCAAAAAGAGAGTGAGACGTCATGGGTTGAACAGATTAGGGTTAATTTGTTTTGTGACGCCACCTATGAGAGTTCCGGTAACTTTACCGGCGCTGCAGGGCCTCCGGGGGATGGAATGCAGCAAGATGGAACACTCCCCACAGGCTGAGCGGTGATCCCTGGAGCCAAAAGCTGCACAAGATATTCTGAGGCAGCTGCGGTTACCTTAGTATGCGGATAAGCAGCTCATAAGAAGGCACGGACACTGTAAGTCTCTGTAACGGGTTCTTTACTGTAACCAGCAGGCAGTACATGGCATACAGTTTGTAGGTAGTGGACCGGGTGGACTCAGCAATGACCAGTGTTTCTCAGAGATCCGCGGTGTTCCTCCATTCTAACTAAGTGTGTTGCCATTGCCAGATCGGGTACAAGGAGGCTGCTTGAATGCCCTATCTGGGATATACGTTCCGGATGATTTGGGGAGCCTTGGGTCCTTTGGTGGGTACACCGCTGGCTAGACGACTGTGTGTGGCGGTGGTGGGGTGCTCCTGTAAAGCAGTCCCTCCACTCCTCTGGTTGGCATAGCAGTGCTGAACTACCGCTAGCTTCGGTACCAGCAAACCGGCTGTAGATGGGCACAGGATGATTTTGGACCCGCATGTTGATGCCCGTTGATCGGTTGATGGGGCACCGAGGGTAATGGTGCTCAACCGGGGTGATGACAGGGAGATGGGCCAGGGGAATTGGCCAGGGGGCCGCACGGAACTGTGCAACCCCCTCTCCTAGGTTGCAGAGCTGATGATCTTGCTTCCTTCTCTTTTGCAGACTTGTTCTGCACTCTTTCTGCAGACTTCTAACTGTCTTCAGTTCTCACTACACACTACCACTACACTCCGCCCACCAGGACCTTATTGGCCCTCTATGCTAGGTGATGCATGTAGGGTATGGATCTCTGAGTTAACTATGTGATTGCTGAGTCAGAGAATATTGCTGCTGCTGTCTTGGCTGCAATACCCTCCTGTGACGCACTCGTTGTGGGTCGCCACACCTCCATACTTGTACGTTTCTCATCTAACCGCCTGCAAGACTTCGCCTGAGCATCCCCCATCCTCTGGAACTCTGCACCCCATCACGTCCGGCTGTCACCTACACTCAGAATCTTCAAGCGGAACCTGAAAACCCATCTCTTCGGAACAGCCTACAACCTGCAATGACCACAGTGCCGCTCAACACCACTGGACCCGGAACTCCACCACCATCGAACCTGGCACTCCAGCACCACCCGAGCAGACCCAACCTACTGTGTCCCTCCCAATTGCTCTGTAGAATGTAAGCCCGCAAGAGCAGGGTCCTCTATCCCCTCTGTATCAGTCTGTCACTTTGTTCATTGTATTTTTAACTTGTCTGTAGGTAACCCTTTCTCATGTACAGCACCCTGGAATGAATGGTGCTCATAATAATAATAATAATTTATTATTATTATTTATTTCCTATCATGGAAACCTCTTTCCAGGGAGAGCTAATTTGAAGTGAGATATAAGGGATCTCTATATCTGCCAGTTGAGGTCCATATTCAGGTTTGGCGATCGATCGGAGAACAAGTGCACACAGCCAGTATGTCAGTCTGGATGGCTTGTCTAAAGACCTTTTGCCACCCCACATGTATTTATTGATATTTGTGAAACAATAGGATGGCTTAGCAATTATCCAAAAACATTCACGCTTTGGAAACAAAGACCATGAGACATGGATACTGCTGAATACAGCTTAAACGAAGACAAGGTCCAGTCAAACCTATCTGTAAAATGTAGCAAACATAAAGACAAATGCAAATACTTTGTGTCCTTGTTTTTCTGCTTCCATTGCAGATCCAATATAGACCTGATACAACAGAAATTATCAAAAATATATAAATTGCTTAAATGATAATCAAAACAAGATATAAAATATTAACCATAAAACACCATTCTAATCTTGGAAATATACTGCAAATATGTATGGATGTTCACATAGTGCGTTTTTCATGCATAATTAGTGAGTTTTTCCTCAAAAATGCATGTTTACTTAGGCTAGGGTCGCAGGGATGAGCAAACCGTTCTGTATTTGTAAAATGTTCCTATAATGTCTCTAGGGGGTGTCCACTTCCCCTACAGACCCTCCACCCACTCAGGTGGGCATATAATGCTTTCAGCACTTATGTACAGCAGCCGACTCCTGTGAATGAAAGCGCCGGGCTCCTCTGAGAGCAGCGCGCATACTATAGCTATTGCTATAGTATGTGCGCTGTCCGAGATCCTGAAGCCATTTACAGTAGATCTATGGGCATCACTGCCCATTGCACATCCTGAGCAATCCGGTTCTCATATTGCGGATATTACAACCGCTCCGAAAACTTTAGCTTGCATGATTTTTCACGCAGGCTGCAGAGCCGGAGGCGGTAACCGGATTGCTTGTGAAGCAATCCGGTTTTTATAATAGGCTCCTATGAGGAGCGTTTCCTGATCCGGTTTTGAGCTTTTTAAAAGCTCAAAACCGGATCAGGTTTTAATAAAAAAAAAAAAAACAGATGTGTGACCCTAGCCTTAGATGTGCTAAAATTATTTCTGGCCATCAGAAATGATTGTTAAGCCTCTCTCTTTTTCTCTCTGCCCTCCTGGGCTGGCAATTTAGGAATTGAATGCATGCAAAAATGCACCAAAAATGTGCATAATTGCTTTGTGTATTTTGGTGCATTTGTTCTGATAGAGGATGCAGATTTGATGCCAAACATTTCAGTGTGGGCACATAACCTCATTAAACACCATTTTATAACAGCAATCAGGAATAAATTTATAGCGCCTCCCAATGGTCGAAAATCCCGCAAGTTAAAGTTGTCACCTGCGGACATCGGCCCCCACTAGTTTTCACAGGTCGAGGCAAAATTAATCCCTTAAATTACTGCTGTCAATCCTGACAGTGATATCTAACTGATTTAAAGGGGGTTAAAAGACCCCTATTGACAGGGTCTCTCCTCAAACCCCAACCTTCCCCCCCCCCATCCCCCCTGTGATATCATTGCCATGGTATTCTGATGTCATCTGACTGTGGCCCATTGAACCCTGCTATAAGGATCTATCAGTAATATATTGACAGGTCATCTGCACTGCTGTACAAATCAGTGCAAAATATTCATGCCCACAGTGGGACTAAGTGAAATTAAAAAATAAAATAGAATATGTAAGAAAGTAAAAATAAAAATAAAAAAGTGAAAGTTGCACATACATCATAACGACATATTTCATCACTAAAAATGCAGCCTTTGTTTTAAAGCAAAAATAAAATAAAGTTTACCTAACTGGTATTACTGTCCCATTATTCCATAAGACAAATACATAAAACAACAAAAAACATGCCATCAAAGTTTCTCTTTCATCATATTGACACACAAAAAAATATAATAAAAAAGCGATCAAAAATTATACGCAAAAAAATGGTGTAAGCCTAGGGTCACACATAGGAGATTGCATTCATTTACAGGATGCAGTAAAGGCTCTGTTTTTATCACTTGCCATCTATAATATAAAACCCGAAGGCCACTTCCGGCCAATCCGCCCAACTTCCGTGATGGACTCCGGACCTGTGTAATAACACCAGAACCGGAAGTGGGTGCTTTAGCGCCCACCAGACCCCCTCCGGACCTATGCGGTGACATCCCCAGTGCGGGGTAGCCGGGACTGCAGGACTACAGGAACCGGCGGAGGAATGTTCCGCTCTCGGAAGTTCCGCCGTTCGTCCGTGCGCCTACAGGGACCCGAAGTTCCGGCCAGGAACGTTTCCATCTGTCCCGGCGCCTCCTCTCTCCTCCGGCCAAGTCCTCCTGCTCCAGCCTCTGCCCTCCAGCCTCTGCCCTCCAGCCTCTCCCCTCCAGCCTCTGCCCTCCAGCCTCTGCCCTCCAGCCTCTGCCCCCAGCCTCCCCTGTCCTCTGCCCTCCAGCCTCCCCTGTCCTCTGCCCTCCAGCCTCCCCTGTCCTCTGCCCTCCAGCTTCCCCTGTCCTCTGCCCTCCTCACCCCTCCAGTCTCCCCTCTCCTTACCCCTCCTCACCCCTCCAGCCTCCACTCTCCTCCCTGCTCCTCACCTCTCCAGCCTCTGCTCTCCTCACCCCTCCTCACCCCTCCAACCTCCGCTCTCCTCACCCCTCCAGCCTCCGCTCTCCTCACCCCTCCAGCCTCCGCTCTCCTCACCCCTCCATATGCAATGTACAGTATGTATATATATGTGTGTATGTAGGCACTTCCGTCACTTTGTCTGCAGTTCCCTCACTTTGAACACACACATACACACACACACTACGCTATATTTACCACCGGCCCTGCGTCCGCTGCCTGGATCCTCAGTCGACATGTCGCCGCCCCCGAACTACTGGATCCAATATAGCGTCCAAGATGTTTCGCCAAACTACCCGGACGACATATTGGATCCAGTCGTCCGGGGGCGGCGTCATGTCTACTCAGGATCCAGGCGGCGGGGAAGACGCAGGGTCGGTGGTAAGTATAGCGGAGTGTGTGTATGTGTGTATATGTGTGTGCTGACCACTCTGCCCACGGCGCTGTGCTGACCACTCTGCCCACGGCGCTGCGCTGACCACTCTGCCCACGGCACTGCGCTGACCACTCTGCCCACGGCGCTGCGCTGACCACTCTGCCCACGGTGCTGCGCTGACCACTCTGCCCACGGCGCTGCGCTCACCACTCTGCCCACGACTCTGCGCTGACCAATCTCACCACACTCACTGCTAACCACTGAGCCACCGCACTCACTGCTAACCACTGAGCCACCGCCCAGTGCTAACCACTGAGCCACCGCGCAGTGCTAACCACTGAGCCACCGCGCAGTGCTAACCACTGAGCCTCCGCGCAGTGTTAACCACTGAGCCACCGCGCAGTGCTAACCACTGAGCCACCGTATACTCTGCTACCCACTGAGCCACCTGTATACACACAATTAATTTCACCGCACTCCCCTAACTATTAGTAAATAAACTATATATGGATTCTAGACTACCCAATTCTTTAAAATCGGGCTGCCATCTAGTTTTCATATATTTACCATGCATTAACGCATGCATTGTCCATAGACTTCCATGTTAAAAAAAGCATGTTTTTACAAAAGCAGTAAAAAACGTTGCAGCCCATGTTTTAAACGGTCTTTATAAAAACGCATAGCGTTAAACGCAATGCACTTTTGCAATGTGTTTTTGTATTGGAGTCTATGGGTGCGTTAACACATGCGTTTTTACACATGCATGACGCAAGTATGACCCTAGCCTAATTGAAAATGGCAAACTAACCCACAAAAAAACAAGCTCTGATTAGGCAAAATAATACTGTACATGTGAGGTAGAGCTCCTGGGGAACCTGCTTTGCACGGGGAAATGACATCAGCAACTAAATTGTAACAGAATAAAACCAGCGGATTTATTCTTTTCTGTCATAAACCGCTTTCATCACATAAATCATAACACCGTATTCACATTTTCACATATAATACGCACATCGTTACATTGCATTATATGACATTCACATATGACATTACACCATGTCTACAGTCACATTAGACTTACGTTTTCCACAGAACTTCAAGGCGTCACCCACCGACCCTTGCAGACCTCAGTCTGGTTCTAAAGACGGCTATCACCGTCTATCACCCTGACAGGGATCTTTCCCCATCCTGCAGTAGGGATCCTCAACCCACTCCCAGGGAGTCTCAACCCACACTGCATGAGTAACGCTTCTCAACAGGACTCTGCTCGACATACCAGTCAGCCCCACGTTACATCATACATCACACATGGCACTTTTACATAAGCCATCACATCCATCACACATGGCACTTTTACATAAGCCATCACATAGTCAACAGGACCATATCACGGCTAGCACAGCCAGTCCCAAAGTGGGCTACACTTATGACTGCCTGGTCCTTGAGCCATCCTTGGTCCTTATCACACATACGACTGCCTGGCCCTTGAGCCGTACTCAGTCCTGCACACTTGCTGGCATGCACATCTCACGTGCCACCGGCATGGAGCTGGCAGGCTCCCTTCACTTCCCCCACTGGGGACGGATCACTTCAAGCACGTCCTCACATGGCAGTGGTCTGGACTGCTCTGACTCCTTTCATCCTCCCCTCACACAGACACCTGGCAGGTTCTTATCCAGGCTGCCTCAACCACAGCTGCAACACAGTGAGTCAATCAGCACATCTCACTCACACAAAGACCTGAGATGTGATTAACCCCCTGTGCATTCAGGTTTAGCCCAGCAAAGCACTCATACACAGGTTCAGACACAGCCGCTCATTAGGCTCATTTATTAACCCATTGAATACCGGATCCCATGTTTAACACCACACACACACACACACACAATAACATAGGCTGATCTGAACAGGATCCTATGCTGTTAACCTGTGTGATGCACCTGGCCATGGGTCACATCACCACATACAAAAGGTACAGCTCTCAGAATATGGTGATGCCAAAACAAATTACTTTGTGTAAAAGTTGGTTTTTAGTTTGTAACAATAACAAAGCATAAAAAGAACCAGCATTTTCCTGTGCACTTTCCAAAAGCGCATATCCGGGAGATATGTGTGGAGCCGGTTGCTGAGGTAAACAGCGGGTTGCCTTGGTGCTCAATAGCCTGGCAGCACATACCAATACCTGCCGATAACGCAATGCACTGAGGCTGAAATCTTCTAAGTTTGCATCGCTTCCATCAGGCTAGGGCCATGACGCAAGCGTGACCCTAGCCTTAGCTGCACATGTTAGATGATCAGATCAACCAATGTGTGGCAAGAAAATTTGTGGGCTCCTCATGTGAGCCCACATTAAAGAGAAGGAGGCAAGCAAAGATGTCCTGTACCCATACATCCTTGATCATGAAGGAGTTAAAAGGTAAAAAAAAAACTTATATTCACCTTACTACTCTAGCCCCTCTGTTCCTCCCGATTCGTTGTTTCCTCCTCATCACATCTTCTTACTGTCATTGTAAGCACTGAAATTCAATTTTTTTATGCTAGGTTGGGACCTTTGGTTCTGATGAGGCCCAGGATAGTTCCAAAGTGTGTGCAACCAAATATTAAGTTGAGGGTACCAACAATTTTGTCCAGCCCATTTTGGGGGTTTTGTGTGAAATTACATGCAATTTTTCTTTTTTCTATGCTTTTTTTTATGTTGTTCCAATACATACAAAGGAAGTAAACATGTGCAATTGCAATACTTTTCTCCAATAAATACTTCTTTTTCTGGAACAAATTCAAGGATGGCAACACTTTCGGCCATGACTGTAGCATGTTAACTTCCACTGCGAGTTGGCTTCAAATACTCAGCCATGGATGTGAGCAGTTAGGCAGGCACCTAAAGCAGTAACAGATTGAGGTTGTGGGCCCGGGACTCGAGTAGGAAAGACCATGACACAGGTATAATTATCAAACTGACAAAACATGTACCGTAAGTGTAATAATAATCTTGGAGAAATAGCTCATCTTCTGAAACAATGTTCAACACTTTCGGGGGTCACTGGCCTTGTAGTTGAGGGGAGGTACGTGTCACGCAGGTTACTAGCCTGTGTGACCTGAACCCTGTAAAAGTTCCCCAGCATGTTATGTGTTGCGGGGTTAATTTTAAAAGGGTGTGTGGTTTTTGGGGCATGACTAAGAGGGCGGGAGGTCATTCCCCCTACCTCCCCTGAGGGCGTGAAAGCTCAGTCCTGTTTTTTTTCCTGTTATTGGAGAGACTGGAGTGTGCAGCCTCCAGACTGTGAAGCTCAGCTGAGGAGTAGCTGGAGTTTGCTGTCAGGGAGTACAGGTGGATCTGTACACATCCGGGCTCTGTATACCTGTTTTTTTTTTTTTTTTGTTTTATTTTACCTTTCAAGCCAGTGAGGCTACGTTGTTTTGTGCCAAAGTCTGCTTGGTTTATGCTGTACCAATAAACCTTTAGCCGAACACCTTTCCTATGTCTACTTCTGACTGCAGCCGAGCGAGTCGTCTTGCCACAATGTCTATTGTTTTAAGATATATGGATTTTAAAAGCAGCAAGTTTTTAAAATGAATTTAAGATTTCTGGACTTCTACTAATTTGTCTACAACAGTTGGACACCAGCCACCCTTTCTGGAATTTCCTTGGATCCATGTGAATTCTTGGTTGAGCTGCACATTCCTTCTAAGATTCCCCTTTGCATATTGTCTTAATGGCCACTTTACACACACCAACTTATCTGTCCAACTTCTGACCAACTTACTGGTTGCAGTGAAATCATGGACACATTGCTCTATTTTGTGGCTGTGTACAAATGGAACAATGTGTCCATGATTTCACTGCAATCAGTAAGTTGTTCAGAAGTTGGACAGATAAGTTGGTGTGTGTAAAGTGGCCATTAGGTTTTGTTTGTTTAATGGACAGTGTGAACATACGCTTATACTTTGCATGTACACCAATCTATACTCCAGCACATTTTTTCAGATTCAAATGTTAACATGGTGTCTACTGCATCCTCTGCACACCATGCACACCCTTCAGTGCTTAAACTGATATCAATTAAGTTAGGAGATGGCCAACATTTGCAGGATCTTCATGTGTTGGTGCTAGAGGACATTTTGCTGGCATAAAGATTTTCCATGTTTGTGCCCAATACTAGTTTTCTAACATTATGATCTGGATTTTTTTTGTCCCATAACCTACTGCACAGAATGTCGATCTAAGGATTTATTTGTATCCATTTACAGCATTAAAGGTATATAATTTATGTACAATTTTCTTTTTAAATCCAGGGTTGATAAATATGTAAATGTCTATGTTGTTTACTTCACGTTTGTGCATTGATTGAACAAAATGACTACCTTAGCATTTTAAAGTTTGCCTGTTAGAAAGGCTAGCCCGCATCAGATTAAGTGAAAAGCACAAATTCCCTGACATGACAATCTAGTTACTTTAAAATGAAAAATAAAAAAAACAGGATTTATGTAATGCATCATTCAATATATTTTGTGTTTCTTGCAGATTCCTCTCTTTTCCGGAGATAATTTATGAGGAGGCTGTCAAAGACGTTTTGAGATGTGATATGAACTGTCTGGATTGCAATGAGAAGGCTTGAGAGCAAAAGGCATCTTGAAGTCCGGCATGCAGAACATTGTGGGATAATGGTTTCCCAGAGGTGAACATGACATGATGCTCCCTCATATTACCTCAGCAGATTCTGCCACTTCTTATATCTGTCTCTCCCACGCAAAAATCTGGCTCCATTTTTATTAAAAAAGTAAATTCATCTGTTAAGGGAGGGAATGCAGACAGTGTAGAAATGGCTGTAGGGCAGAGAAGAGTAGCATAGGGAATAGGAAATATGGCTACAGGTCAGGGTGTAACAAGTGACCGTTTTGTGTGGTAAAGCATAGCACAACAAGCACAAGGAAGTATAGTGTAGTGTGAAGCCAGGGAGCAAATGTAAGTTTTGAGTTTTGAACAGTTGTCGAATAGCTTTGTATTGGATGGGAAAAAAAGAGCATAGATGTGATTAATAATATTTTGGTATGAGACACACATGGCATCAAGACTTTAAAGGCATCTTCTCACAAACTTCATTTTAATCAATAGATCTTGGAATAATAAAAGGTTCCCATTTGGATGTGTAAAAAAATGTTCTTGTGTGTTCAGGGCCTTAGGATACTAGGAACCCGGCTGTTTTGAGGCTTTATTACGGGGATCACAGGGACCGAGACCCGGATCCGTGACCCTGGCAGTGTTATTAAAAGTTTGGTGTGGGTGGCTCTCTCTCTTAGGGAAGGGCATCCGGCATGGGGGATAACTGGACCTGGGGATACTTGTTAATTTTATGTGACGCCACCCTCAAGTCACGGCTATTGATGGCTGCCGCTGCACGACAGTTCTCCTAGGGGCCAATGGTTGGAAGGCAGCAATGTTCTTTAGCCCTCTATGGGTAGGGCTGACCCCTAAGGCAGCTTGAGGTACCTGAGTGAGTTGGTAGTTATATTTCTAGTGCTTTTGACATGTCATAAAGTTCACAGACACAGCGGGTTGCAATCTTCAGTTCTTTTACTCACAGTCTTTGTGCAACACCCCATCGAGCACTGGGTTCTCTGAGGCAGGGATCCAGCTACTCCCGGGTAGGAGGAAGATGCATAACCAGCACTCCTTCTCTGTCGTTTCTCAGCCTCTTTACACTGGGCTTGCTTCGCCCTCCTGCCTTGTGCCTAGCCACACAGAGCTCTAACTCTGTCGCCAGGCTGCAGATCGTGACCAGGGTGACCCTCAGGCAGGTTGGAATCAATAATATCCTGCTGGGTTATGAAAAGTTCTCAGCTGCTTCTCCGCTCCTTGACAAAACCCAAGCCTTTGTCCTGGTGGAACCGGATTACAGAACCCTGACTTGTTGGTCCCATTCTGCTGCCTTGGATTGTTGGACCTGCTGCTTTTCTTGCAGGTTGCGCTCCTCCATGGCAAGCCACTTAGTCTGCCTTTCCTCCTCTTCAGCCTCCCTCTGGGCCTCTTGCTTAGCCTGCTGCTGGCGGCAGTATTCTGCCCAACTTGAAGTCTCTTCTATGGGCCTTCCCTCCCAGGTCTCTCCTGGGAAGCCCATTAGCGAGTCCCCCTGGTCGACCCATCTGATGCTTGGATTTTGACCCTTCTACTGCCTGATGTTTTTGTACCTTGCTGCCCTCTTGGTTTTTGACGCTGCTTGCTGGCTACGTTTTTGGATCCTGATTTTGTACTGACCTCCTATTCTTATCGCTTCCTGTTGACCTCCCTGCTCCGGTCTGCTGCTCATCTATAGGCGGCTACCCCCTGGCCTCCGCTGTAATTCCAGATCCCTGTATAGGGGTAAAGGGTCTAGGAGTTCTCAGGGCGCTACCTTACCAACTGCTCAGCCTTTGCAGTGAACAGTCGTCACACTGTGCTGAGATAATCTTATATATGTGTCCCTGCTATGTACTGTGTAATGGATGTGTCTGACCGTACAGGGACATGGACTGATCATACCACTCTGCCTCAGAATTTCTACGTTTTCAACGGATCCTGCAGGCCAGGGACAGACGCTAGTCTGACCCTAGCCTATACTACATCATTTTTACAAGTTTAACGAGTTTGTCTAGTTGCAGCTGACCATCATTTTTTTAAATTGGAAATTGCTGGTAAAGGTGTCAAAAATAGTATTGATACTCCACTGTCCACTTCACTATGTGCTGGGGCTTCTGTTGCCAAGTATGTCTTGGATGTGAATGGCTGACAAAGTCTCAGATGACACACCATGTTGTAATTACATCACTATACTAGTTATGATGTCAGAGCCTTATTCAAGTCCAGAAGCCTAAGCGCTGAGCGAAAAAAAAACCTGTAAAGGAGATGTACCATGTGAAAGGAAAGAAAAAGTCGGACGGAGGGCAGGATTAGACAATTGGCTGTGAAGGCATCAGGATAATTGAGAGATAAGAGGTGAGATGACTATCATTTTTTTCACACTCCATGTTTATCATGATAAAGGTCTTGTGTGACCCCAGACCATAAAAAAATAACAAAAGAAAACATTTTAAAGCTAAATCTGTGCAAACTGCCAAATTTCAGTAGGTTCATTCATTACTAATGTTTAAGTATGTGGAGAATGACAATATATATATATATATATATATATATATATATATATATATATATATATATATTTATATATATATATATAGTTGTAGAGCATTGGGTGTAGAGCATTGGGACTGCTTTCATTATTAATAGATGTAAATTGAAAAGTGGACATTTTACGTAAGAATCCCAGAGATTTGCTTAACACCAATTGTAATTATCCGCTGGATAGTGACTATACACACATGTAGAACACAGCCACTGGAATATCAATTGATGACCTCTTGAAAGGCATGGCATATTTTCTTAGGGAACAGTCAAGAACTAGTTGATGAGACACTATTTTTGACATTTTCCATTCACATACTGGGTAGCCACATGGAACAGTCACCAGTCTCCATTCCTCATTTTTTACCACACTCTAAAATCTGTCTTCTTATAACTGCCATTCTTTGCATGCATCAGTTGAGTCCGCTAGCTCTTCCAACAGAGATTGATGGCAAATAATTATTTCAGGAGGCTTAAATATTAGAACCATTATTTCAGAGTCACGCGTCACACCTCTTCTGTGAGAATGTTGATAATATATTATGGTTTCTGAGATGTCCTCTATCTGAAAGACACCATTTTAACCAAATTTATTTCATTAGGGTTGAACTTTGATGCTGATAGTTTAGCTCAGATTGCACTTCTGTTCCAAAAGGTAGAAGTGAAAGCTAAGGTAGGTCTATTATAAAATTGAATTTGACTCAGTTAAATAGACTTTTTCAAAGGACTGCCTATTTACCTTTAAACACAGCATAAACAGCTTTAAATCTAGTATCTATTAGTTTTTTTTTTGTTTCTTTCTATATTTTATATCCGTTGCTCTATTTCCCAATACTGAGCTCTAACCAGTGCTTAAAGGTGTATTCTTCATCTCAGAAATGCCACTCATAATACTGGGTGAACCACCCATATACAGTTATCCCAACCGTTCAGAATATCCAGGACAGTCCTTATTAATGGAGCACTTTTTTGCACTGTTCAAATAAAAATATTTTAAGGTGTACGTGATTTTTTTAGAAGCTAAAAAAAACCTACAAAATATTTTGAATGTAATTGTCATCATTTTATAGTTTACAGCTTATGTCTTCATATTTGTACAAAATAGTAATATCAATTATTGATCAGTGATTGTATTTATTACTGCTGTGGAGTATGTTTTGAGGAGTGTTAATAATTTAATGTACCTGATTTATGGTTTAGTGTATTTGTGCTTCATCTTTCTCTGTGTAGCATACATTTTTCCTTTTTTTTTTTACCTGCCCAGGGGTCTTTGGCGACTTGGTATCCAGGCGTTTACTGTAAGGGGATGTGACTGGTGACTTGCCCTGGCCCGTAACTCTGGGGTCACTTGTTAAAAGGGGAAAATAATAAAAAGGATAAAATAAAGTTTCGTGATCTCACCAGCGCTGCTGTCTGACCGCCAGGGATGGGGGTATTGCAGCCAGTTGATAATGCTCCCTGCAGCCAGAGCAGGGTCCCTGGAGCAGTGGTGCTGCTGAGCTAGTCGATATGGCATCAGCTACTTCTTAACTTAACAGAATAAGACACCGGAGGCTTGCTGACTCTTTACAGGTACTTTACTGTCAACAGTTCTCAGCAGTTCAGGTACACAGTTACACAGTCTTTGCAGGTAGCTGGCCGGGTAGTCACCAGAGGGAACAAAGTCTTTCTGAGGCTCTCAGGTGTTCATTCTTTAGTACTTTCACTGTCCTCTGTTCTTGCGCCTCTTTACTATCCTTGCGCTGCCCTGTACAACCCACTTTCTACCAGGCCCGTCGGGTGTGATGAGGTGACCCTTCTTCTCTAAGGGGCTCAACCCAGTTTGAGGACACCTGGTGGGGCTGCACGTTGTGAATGAGGTCGGGGGCTGCCTGGCAGACCTGCGACCCACCAGTGTTGGCGGCTCAGGCTGGACTCGCCTGCATCGCGAACCAGAACAGGTACCCTGTTGTGGACAGGGATTCCCCCATACTGTTTACTCTCACAGTCTGGCACTGGGTCTCCCCCTTCTGTCTGGGTCGCCACTCTTTTTCGGGCGCCCTCCCTGTGTTGTTCCTCTAGGACTTGTTCCTTGCTTCGCCCCTCAGACTAGATTCTCTTCCTCTCTTCCTTTTTTCTGTCTGTTTCCTGCTTCTTCTACTCTAACATTCCTCCCACCGGGGCTGGGTTCCCCAGGCAAACAGGTCAACCCTTTAGTCCCCCCTATTCTAGGGGTAGGGATGCTGGGATGAGAGCCTTAGTTCGACATTATCCCCTCCAATGACTGGGATACCACACACTCTGTTTTGGGTGCAGTACCCCTACTGTGGCGCACTGACGAGTGGGGCGCCACATAATCACTTTCTATAGGTCATATTCCTGCCAGTTTGTTCAAATAACTATATAGGTATACACTCTATATTGTATTTTTATCCCTTGTGGCCCCATAGTTTACTGGCATCAATATGGAGTTGTGCTCAAAAGTTTACATACCACGACAGATTGTTTGCTTTCTTGGCCTTTTTTTCAGAGAATATGAATGATAACACAAAAGCTTTAATCCACTCATGGTTAATGGTTGGGTGAAGCCATTTATTGTCAAACTACTATGTTTTCTCTTTTTAAATCATAATGACAACCAAGAACATCCAAATGACCCTGATCAAAGATTCACATACCCTGGTGATTTTGGCCTTATAACATTTACAGAAGTTGACACAAATGGGTTTTAATGTCTAATAAAGGTAATATTCTCACCTAAGACCTGTTTGCTTGTAAACTGTGTGTGTGCATAAAAGCTGAGTGAGTTTCTGGGATCCAAACAGACTCTTTCATCCAGCCACTGACATTTCTGGATTGTGAGTTATGGAGAAAGCAGAAATATAACTAAACCACTAAAGACAACTTGAAAAAAGGCGCAAACTGTGATAAATTGAGAGTTCTTCACACAGAAATACTGGCAGAAATACAGTGATGAATCAGGACAATGGAATGCAAAGATGCACAATATAATTTTCATTGGATTTCCTATTAAATAGGAGGTATAAGAAGGTACACTTAAGGTCTATTTGACCTCTCTGGCATATTTGGTGCTGCACAAAATAAAGTTGTAATATAGCCTTATAAGTGATTCTTAGTTTTTCAAATAAAGAAAAGATTTTATTTCAGACATTTATATTTCAGATTCTTCCTTAGTGCTTATCACTAAAAGAATTTTATAAAAATTACTGCAGTTTTACTAGGAGCTCAAACTTGTGAGGAGAGAATTTGACTGCCAGGTATTTTATCTAGCCTTCTAAAACAAAATCTAAAGTCTCATTAGCCAAAATAAAGTAGAATGTTATAAAATTGGAAGATAACACTTAGATACTAGGTTATTATTAATAATGCATTTGTAATAAAGGCTACAATAAGAAAACAAGTCTTGTGTTATTAAGTTTTTGTTTTTTAATAACCTCTCACTGACGGTGGACACAAACTCCAAAGGCATCAATTCTAGTCCAGGCATGCAGAACTTCAATCCTTAAGGGTACCGTCACATGAGGCGACGGTACCGCCGATTTATTAGGCGATGCAGGGGCGTGACCTATCGGCGCCGATATCGCCCCTGCATCGCCTAATGTGAATGGGCGAGGGCGACACCAGTTACTGGTCGCCTGGTTTCAGAGCAGTGCTCTGAAACCAGACGGCCGATCTGGGGCGATGTGCACACATCGCCCCATGTAAACGGCTGCCGGCGACCTGACAGGCGATGGGAGCCATAGGGGTTTTGAGACACCCCAGCGGCAATGCCGCCCGTCAGACCGCCGGTGCGGCGCTGGAGGTGTTGCCCCATGTAAATGGCGGACGGCGACGCTGGCGGGGTGCCAAAAACGTTCGCCCTCCCGCCAGTTGCCGCCATCTCAAGCGCCGTCGACAGGTGTGACTGTATCCTAAGGGTGCCTTCACATTTGCGTTGGGAACGCAGCGCTCCGAATGCAGCAAAACGCTTGCGCACATGCGTTCCTATGTTTAACATGGGAACGCATGTGCCTGCATATGGCTACGTTTGCGCTCGGATGCGCATAATTTGTGCACCCTCTGAGCGCACTCTGAACGCATCATGTTGCATTTTTTGTGCGTTTGCGGGTGCTTGTTTTATCTGCAAGCGCACAAACAATGCATTGAAGTCAATAGATCCGCAGTGTCCTCCGCATGACAGCAGAAATCTCTCCTGGCGGCCACAGGGAGATAAGCTACAGCCGCCGCTGCTCTCCCGCCGGTGTCAGCACGAGGGATTTTAAGACATAGCTGATCTGACAGCTGTTTAACTCTCTCACGCCAATACCGAATAGGCGAGGTCGGCGCGGGAGATTTAAAGCAGCAATCAGATGTTTCTTATCTCCTACACCGATATCGCCCTATTTGGTGTCGACGCAGGAGATTTAAACTGCTGTCAGATCAGCTGTGTCTTCAAATTTCCCGCGCCGACACCGATGGGCGATCAGCTGTGGCCGGGAGGAGGAGATCTCTGCCGCTGATCTCCTCCTCCCGGCCGCCCCCGAGACAGCTGAGTGGCTGGCCGGGGTGCATACTAATGTGAACGCGTGCGGAGATTCTATGGCTGCATTTGCACTGCGTTTGCTTCTGCATGCCATATGCATGCAGACACAAACGCAAGTGTGAAGCCACCCTAATAGCGATCAACAGTCCATGTTTTCTAGATTTCCACAGTATTGCACAGTTAATGATTCCAACACCTGTGCAATGCTAAGGAAATCCTGAGCACATGACCTGTTGGTGGTCCTTGAGGTCTTGATTGTGCACCCCTACTTTAGTAACAAGGCAGTATTATGGCCTGTCCAGATTCATTTTGTCCCAACATTAAGATGATGCCATGGCTATTTTTGCAGAAAAATCAACCCTAGGCCACTGTATATGACCTCAGCATCCAGGGAACTAGTGTAGAATTCCCTGCTAAGTTTTTGCTATATTGTTGAATTTTTTGACAATTACCGTATATACTTGTGTATAAACCGACCCGTGTATAAGCCGACCCACCTACTTTTGCCCCCAAAACCTGGGAAAACCTATTGACTCATGTATAAGCCAAGGGTGGACCCCAGTGCAGGTATACAGCCCCCAGCAGTGTGGTATACAGCCCCCCAGTGGTATACAGTCCTCCCCAGTAGTAGTAAACAGCAGCCTCCCCAGTGGTAGAATACAGCAGCCTCCCCAGTGGTATATACAGGCCCCAGCAGTATATACAGCAGCCCCAGTGGTATATACAGGCCCCAGTGGTGATATATACAGGCCCCAGTGGTGGTATATACAGGCCCCAGTAGTGGTATATACAGGCCCCAGTCGGTATACAGCCCCCCATCGGTATACAGGACCCAGTGGTGGTATATACAGGCCCCAGTCGGTATACACCCCCCTCATCAGTATACAGGCCCCAGTGGTGGTACATACAGGCCCCAGTCGGTATACAGCCCCCCCATTGGTATACAGGTCCCAGTGGTGGTATATACAGGCCCCAGTCGGTATACAGCCCCCCCTTAGTGCCGCAAACCTGTAAAGGAATAATAATTATACTTATCCCTGTCCTCGCTGCCGCCGCTGCTCTGCATCGCGCTCCTCCGGCTTCATCCGGCTTCCTCCGGCGCACAGACAATGACGTCATTGCCTGCGCCCACCGGAGCTGGAAGAAGAAGGATGAAGCCCGTGGAGCGCGATGTCGGCGGCGAGGACAGAGAAAAGTATAATGATTATTCCTTTACAGGTTTGCGGCACCAAGGGGGGGCCTGTATACCGATGGGGGGGCTGTATACCGATGGGGGGGGCTGTGTATACCGAGTGACTCGTGTATAAGCCGAGGGGGGGACTTGGGCTGAAAAACTCGGCTTATACGCGAGTATATACGGTACTTATTATTTACTGTGGGTTTCCTGTGTTTATCTGTGTACCAATGACCAAAGACCTGACTCTGTGATCTTTGTCTTTAGCAACCAATTCCTTGACCTGACTTTAACTCCTAGTTCTTAATGTAGATTTGTCCTCACCATTACCCTAACCTGCAACCTGAAGTTTTTGAAAAGTGCTGAAACAAAAACCATGCAATGCTCGTGAGTAGTGATGGGCGAATCCTAAATTACTCGGAATCGCTTGACTCTAGCGAGTCCGAGCACAGGACTCGCTACTCGTTGCGAGTCTAGCGAGTCCAATGTTAATAAATGGGGAAGCGAGTAATAGCGAGTAGTGTGAGATTTACAAATCGCAGATGTGTCTCGGAAGCTTCAGCCTGAAGCAATCCTAGTTTTGTCATTTATTTGCATTGGACTCGTTTACTTTGCAACTGTAATCGCTGGGAAACTCGCACAGATAAGAGAAGAGTCCTGTCTGCTCTGTGCAGCTCCAGGTTCCTAGAGCCCGCCTGCTGCCTGATGTAGCAGTGCTGAGATTGTTCTCAGTCTGCTCATTCCCTGTGTACAGACATGAATGTCTGTGCACAGAGATGATGTAGCAGAGCTGAGATTGTTCTCAGTCTGCTCATTCCCTGTGTACAGACATGAATGTCTGTGCACAGAGATGATGTAGCAGAGCTGAGATTGTTCTCAGTCTGCTCATTCCCTGTGTACAGACATGAATGTCTGTGCACAGAGATGATGTAGCAGAGCTGAGATTGTTCTCAGTCTGCTTATTCCCTGTGCATAGACATCTATACTATGCACAGGGGACGTAGCAGAGAGGACATCGCGTTTTGGACTGCGTCGGACGGAAGAGGATTTTTTTAATTAAAGATGGAGTCCCTAATGGCTTTTTTTTTTATTTCTAATAAAAAATTTTCCTTGTGTTGTGTTTTTTTTTAAAACAATTTAATAGAAATTCATGGCGGTCATGTCTAATATTGGCGTGACCGCCATAAATTTCGGGCTTAGGGCCAGCTGATAATACAAAGCTGGCCCTAACCTCTTTATTACCCAGCGTGCCACCGCCACCAGGGCCGCTGGAAGAGCGGGGTTCAGCGCCAGGGGATGGCGCTTCAATGAACGCGCCATCTTCTGGGGCGGCTGCGGGCTGCAATTTGCAGCGGGGGGTGCCCAGAAAGCTTGGGCATCCCTGCGCTGCGGATTCCAGCTGCTTAGCTGTACCTGGCTAGACATAGAAATTGCGCGGAGCCCCACGCATTTTTTTTAAATTATTTCATGAAATTCTGAGATTCTGACTCTGAGACTCTGACTCTGAAATTCATGAAATAATTAAAAAAAATGCGTGGGGCTCCGCGCAATTTCTATGTCTAGCCAGGTACAGCTAAGCAGCTGGGGGCTGGAATCCGCAGCGCAGGGATGCCCAAGCTTTCTGGGCACCCCCCGCTGCAAATTGCAGCCCGCAGCCGCCCCAGAAGATGGCGCGTTCATTGAAGCGCCATCCTCTGGCGCTGAACCCCGCTCTTCCAGCGGCCCTGGTAGCGGTGGCACGCTGGGTAATAAAGAGGTTAGGGCCAGCTTTGTATTATCAGCTGGCCCTAAGCCCGAAATTTATGGCGGTCACGCCAATATTAGACATGACCGCCATGAATTTCTATTAAATTGTTTTAAAAAAAAACACAACACAAGGAAAAAATTTTATTAGAAATAAAAAAAAAAGCCATTAGGGACTCCATCTTTAATTAAAAAAATCCTCTTCCGTCCGACGCAGTCCAAAACGCGATGTCCTCTCTGCTACGTCCCCTGTGCATAGTATAGATGTCTATGCACAGGGAATAAGCAGACTGAGAACAATCTCAGCTCTGCTACATCATCTCTGTGCACAGACATTCATGTCTGTACACAGGGAATGAGCAGACTGAGAACAATCTCAGCTCTGCTACATCATCTCTGTGCACAGACATTCATGTCTGTACACAGGGAATGAGCAGACTGAGAACAATCTCAGCACTGCTACATCATCTCTGTGCACAGACATTCATGTCTGTACACAGGGAATGAGCAGACTGAGAACAATCTCAGCACTGCTACATCATCTCTGTGCACAGACATTCATGTCTGTACACAGGGAATGAGCAGACTGAGAACAATCTCAGCACTGCTACATCATCTCTGTGCACAGACATTCATGTCTGTACACAGGGAATGAGCAGACTGAGAACAATCTCAGCACTGCTACATCATCTCTGTGCACAGACATTCATGTCTGTACACAGGGAATGAGCAGACTGAGAACAATCTCAGCTCTGCTACATCATCTCTGTGCACAGACATTCATGTCTGTACACAGGGAATGAGCAGACTGAGAACAATCTCAGCACTGCTACATCATCTCTGTGCACAGACATTCATGTCTGTACACAGGGAATGAGCAGACTGAGAACAATCTCAGCACTGATACATAATGTCTGTGAGCAGGCGGGCTCTAGGACCCTGGAGCTGCACAGAGAAGACAGCTGGACTCGGCTTGCAAAGAAACAGCAGTTATCTGCGAGTTTCCCTGCTATCACTGGCACAGTAGCCAGTGATTACTCGCACTAGTCTAATGCAAACAATGGCAATCCTAGTTTTGTCAGCGTTTCTGACAAAACTAGGATTGATATTGATTTGCATTGGACTCGTGCGAGTAATCACTGGGAAACTCGCAGAGTACCGAGTCCTGCGAGTCCCTTACTACTCGCCGAGTAACGAGTCCTAGCGAGTAGATTCGCCCATCCCTACTCGTGAGATATACTCAAAGTTTAAAATGTTTGCACCCTTGAAATTATTCCAGAAAATTAAGTATTTCTACTAGAAAATTATTGCAATTACACATGTTTTGTTATGCTAGTTTATTTCCTTTGATCAACAAACAAAAAAACTGAGAAAAAAGTTTGGATATAAATTGACACAAAGCCTCAAAAATAGGCCAAAAAGAATTGTTGGTACCTTACCAAAATTGTGGGTAAACAACTTTATTTCAAACCTGTGATGCTTGTTTATTCTCACCTGTGGCAAATAACAGGTGTGGGCAATACTAAAATCACACCTGAAAGCAGATAAGAGCAGCAGACAAAGGGCCACTTTACACACACAGATATCTGTGTCCAACTTCTGAACAGATCTCTGGTTGCAGTGAAATCATGGACACATTGCTCCATTTTGTGGCTGTGTACAAATAGAACAATGTGTCCATGATTTCACTGCAACCAGAGATGTGTTCAGAAGTTGGACACAGATATCTGTGTGTGTAAAGTGGCCTACACTCTTTGCATTGGGTGTCTGTGTGTGTCACACTAAGCATGAAGAACATAAAGAGGATAACAAAATTGTCTGATGAACAAGAACAAAAATTGTGGAAAAAACTACAATTTCAAGGTTGTAACCATCTCCAGATTGATGTTCCTTTGTCCACAGTGTGCAAAATAATCAATACGTTTACAACACATGTACATATATAGGGCAGTGTAAAATTAATGAAATGTTCCAATACCAATTATCTGTATGCAGGGTTGGGATCAGGCCCAGACTGTCAATAGGGCATATCGGGAGTTTTCCTGGTGGACTGAAGGGGAATTGGGCCATTGCGGCTGATCTCTACCCTTAAGAGATTCGCCTGTGGCCCCTTTCTGTCTTTCTGCGGCTGCTGGCCAGGCACAGCCAAGGAGCTGCACAGTAGCCGCAGAGGTGTTTCCAGATTGCAGCTTCCGGCTCTGTTCCTGCTGCCGCTTCTTGGAATTCACTGTGTTGAGCGCTTAGCCAGCTGCCCGCAGTGTTTTCTTGGACTGGTCTCCCTGAGATCAGTGAATGCTTTGCGTTTGAGACTCCTAACCGAGGCTCCACCGACTCTATTTGTACATATGGATGTGTGTGTATACATGGATGTGTGTCTGTGTGTACATATGGATGTGTGTGTGTATTCATGTGGATGTGTCTGTGTGTACATACGGGTGTGTGTGTGTGTGTGTGTGTGTACATATGGATGTGTGTGTATACATGGATCTGTGTCTGTGTGTACATGTGGATGTGTGTGTGTATACATGGATGTATGTCTGTGTGTACATATGGATGTGTCTTTGTGTACACATGGATGTGTGTGTATACATGGATGTGTGTCTGTGTGTATATATGGATGTGTGTGTCCTATCCTGGATGGTAATTGTGACCCAGGCAGCAGAACAGCACTGTAAGACCATGTTTATCCCTCTCTCTTCATGTATATGTGTGAGTACTGTAAATGTGTGTATGTACTGTATATGTGTGTGTATGTAATGTAAATGTGTGTATGAACTGTATGATTGTGTACATATGGATGTGTGTGTATACATGGATGTGTGTGTGTCTGTACATATGGATGAATGTGTGTGTATATACATGAATGTGTGTGTATACATGGATGTGTGTCTGTGTGTACATATGTATGTGTGTGTACATATGGATGTGTGTGTATAAATGGATGTGTGTGTGTAAATATGGATGTGTGTATACATGGATGTGTGTAAATATGGATGTGTGTATACATGGATGTGTTTACATATGGATGTGTGTGTATACATGGATGTGTCCATGTATACATCTGGATGTGTGTGTGTATACATGGATGTGTGTGTGTACATATAGATGTGTGTATACATGGATGTGTGTCTGTGTATACATATTAATGTTTGTACATATGGATGTGTGTGTATACATGGATGTGCGTCTGTGTGTACATATGGATGTGTCTGTGTGTACATATGGATGTGTGTGTGTCTACATGGATAAGTGTGTACATATGGATGTGTCTGTGTGTACATATGGATGTGTGTGTATACATGGATGTGTGTCTGTGTGTACATATGGATGTGTGTCTGTGTGTACATATGGATATGTGTCTGTGTGTACATATGGATGTGTGTCTGTGTGTACATATGGATGTGTGTGTGTGTTCATATGGATGTGTCTGTGTGTACATATGGGTGTGTGTGGGTGTATACATATGGATGTGTGTGTATACATGGATGTGTCTGTGTGTACATATGGATGTGTCTGTGTGTACATATGGATGTGTGCGTACACATGGATGTGTGTCTGTGTGTACATATGGATGTGTGTCTGTGTGTCTGTGTGTACATATGGATGTATGTCTGTGTGTACATATGGATGTGTGTCTGTATATATGGATGTTGTTCTGTGTGTACATATGGATTTGTGTGTGTACATATGGATGTGTCTGTGTGTACATATGGATGTGTGTGTGTGTTTATATGGATGTGTCTGTGTGTACATATGGGTGTGTGTGTGTGTGTACATATGGATGTGTGTGTATACATGGATGTGTGTCTGTGTGTACATGTGGATGTGTGTGTGTATTCATGTGGATGTGTCTGTGTGTACATATGGATGTGTGTGTATTCATGTGGATGTGTCTGTGTGTACATATGGATGTGTGTGTGTGTTCATGTGGATGTGTCTGTGTGTACATATGGGTGTGTGTGTGTACATATGGATGTGTGTATACATGGATGTGTGTCTGTGTGTACATATGGATGTGTCTTTGTGTACACATGGATGTGTGTGTATACATGGATGTGTGTCTGTGTGTACATATGGATGTGTCTTTGTGTACACATGGATGTGTGTGTATACATGGATGTGTGTCTGTGTGTATATATGGATGTGTGTGTCCTATCCTGGATGGTAATTGTGACCCAGGCAGCAGAACAGCACTTTAAGTAAGACCATGTTTATCCCTCTCTCTTCATGTATATGTGTGAGTACTGTAAATGTGTGTATGTACTGTATATGTGTGTGTGTATGTAATGTAAATGTGTGTATGAACTGTATGATTGTGTACATATGGATGTGTGTGTATACATGGATGTGTGTGTGTCTGTACATATGGATGAATGTGTGTGTATATACATGGATGTGTGTGTATACATGGATGTGTGTCTGTGTGTACATATGGATGTGTGTATATATGGATGTGTGTGTATACATGGATGTGTGTGTGTAAATATGGATGTGTGTATACATGGATGTGTGTAAATATGGATGTGTGTATACATGGATGTGTGTACATATGGATGTGTGTGTATACATGGATGTGTCCATGTGTACATCTGGATGTGTGTGTGTATACATGGATGTGTGTGTGTACATATAGATGTGTGTATACATGGATGTGTGTATACATGGATGTGTGTCTGTGTATACATATTGATGTTTGTACATATGGATGTGTGTGTATACATGGATGTGCGTCTGTGTGTACATATGGATGTGTCTGTGTGCACATATGGATGTGTGTGTGTATACATGGATAAGTGTGTACATATGGATGTGTCTGTGTGTACATATGGATGTGTGTGTGTATACATGGATGTGTGTCTGTGTGTACATATGGATGTGTGTCTGTGTGTACATATGGATATGTGTCTGTGTGTACATATGGATGTGTGTCTGTGTGTACATATGGATGTGTGTGTGTTCATATGGATGTGTCTGTGTGTACATATGGGTGTGTGTTGGTGTATACATATGTATGTGTGTGTATACATGGATCTGTGTCTGTGTGTACTTGTGGATGTGTGTGTGTACATGGATGTGTCTGTGTGTACATATGGATGTGTCTGTGTGTACATATGGATGTGTGTGTACACAGGGATGTGTGTCTGTGTGTACATATGGATGTGTGTCTGTGTGTACATATGGATGTGTGTCTGTGTGTCTGTGTGTACATATGGATGTATGTCCGTGTGTACATATGGATGTGTGTCTGTATATATGGATGTTGTTCTGTGTGTACATATGGATTTGTGTGTGTACATATGGATGTGTGTACATATGGATGTGTGTGTGTGTTCATATGGATGTGTCTGTGTGTACATATGGGTGTGTGTGTGTACATATGGATGTGTGTATACATGGATCTGTGTCTGTGTGTACATGTGGATGTGTGTGCGTATACATGGATGTGTGTTTGTGTGTACATATGGATGTGTGTGTATACATGGATGTGTGTGTATACATGGATGTGTGTCTGTGTGTACATATGGATGTGTGTCTGTGTGTACATATGGATGTGTGTCTGTGTGTACATATGGATGTGTGTCTGCGTGTACATATGGATGTGTGTCTGTGTGTACATATGAATGTGTGTTTATGTGCACATATGGATGTGTGTCTGTATATATGGATGTGTGTCTGTATATATGGATGTGTGTGTACATATGGATGTGTCTGTGTGTACATATGGATGTGTGTGTACATATGGATGTGTCTGTGTGTACATATGGATGTATGTCTGTGTGTACATGGATGTGTGTGTACATATGGATGTGTCTGTGTGTACATATGGATGTGTGTGTGTGTACATAAGGATGTGTCTGTGTGTACATATGGATGTGTCTGTGTGTACTTATGGATGTGTGACTGTGTATTCATGGATGTGTGTCTGCATGTACATATGGATGTGTGTGCGTACATATGGATGGGTGTGTATATATATATATATATATATATAATGTATATGTGTGTACAAATGGATGTGTCTGCATATATACATACATATACTGTGTATACATACTGAGTGTTTACATATGGATGTGCGTGTATATATAATGTATGTGTGTACATATGGATGTATGTTCATATGTATGCAGCCCACACTTTTGGCTGTGCTTGCAAAATCACATGTGTTTTGTGTTTTTGCAAAATGACATGCGTTTTGCATTGCTTTTGCATTAAACCCTATGGGTGCATTTTGGAATGTGTTTTTAGTGGTAAAAACACATACAAACGCAAATGAAGCCAAACACAGCCAAAACACAGATGTGGAAAGGCCCATACTAGTGATGGGCGAATCCTAAATTACTCGGAATCGCTTGAGTCTAGCGAGTCCGAGCACAGGACTCGCTACTCGTTGCGAGTCTAGCGAGTCCAATTTTAATGAATGGGGAAGCGAGTAATAGCGAGTAGTGTGAGATTTACAAATCGCAGATGTGTCTCGGAAGCTTCAGCCTGAAGCAATCCTAGTTTTGCCATTTATTTGCATTGAACTCGTTTACTTTGCAAGTAATTGCTGGGAAACTCGCACAGATAAGAGTCCTGTCTGCTCTGTGTGCTGGCTGCCGCAGCTCCAGGGTCCTAGAGCCTGCCTGCTGCCTGATGTAGCAGAGCTGAGATTGTTCTCAGTCTGCTCATTCCCTGTGCATAGACATCTATATCTATGCACAGGGATGAGCAGAGAGGACATCGCGTTTTGGACGGAAGAGGATTTTTTTAATTAAAGATGGAGTCCCTAATGGCTTTTTTTTTTATTTGTAATAAAAAATTTTCTCTGTGTTGTGTTTTTTTTAAAACAATTTAATAGAAATTCATGGCGGTCATGTCTAATATTGGCGTGACCGCCATAAATTTCAGGCTTAGGGCCAGCTGATAATACAAAGCTGGCCCTAACCTCTTTATTACCCAGCGTGCCACCGCCACCAGGGCCGCTGGAAGAGCGGGGTTCAGCGCCAGAGGATGGCGCTTCAATGAACGCTCCATCGTCTGGGGCGGCTGCGGGCTGCAATTTGCAGCGGGGGGTGCCCAGAAAGCTTGGGCATCCCTGCGCTGCGGATTCCAGCCCCCAGCTGCTTAGCTGTACCTGGCTAGACATAGAAATTGCGCGGAGCCCCACGCATTTTTTTTAAATTATTTAATGAAATTCTGAGATTCTGACTCTGACTCTGACTCTGACTCTGACTCTGAGACTCTGACTCTGAGACTCTGACTCTGAGACTCCGACTCTGAGACTCTGACTCTGAGACTCTGACTCTGAGACTCTGAGTCTGACTCTGAGACTCTGACTCTGAGACTCTGAGACTCTGAGACTCTGACTCTGAGACTCTGACTCTGAGACTCTGAGAATCTGAGACTCTGAGTCTGACTCTGAGACTCTGACTCTGACACTCTGACTCTGACACTCTGACTCTGACTCTGAGACTCTGACTCTGAGACTCTGACTCTGAGACTCTGACTCTGAGACTCTGAGACTATGAGTCTGACTCTGAGACTCTGACTCTGAGACTCTGACTCTGAGACTCTGACTCTGAAATTCATGAAATAATAAAAAAAAAATGCGTGGGGCTCCGCGCAATTTCTATGTCTAGCCAGGTACAGCTAAGCAGCTGGGGGCTGGAATCCGCAGCGCAGGGATGCCCAAGCTTTCTGGGCACCCCCCGCTGCAAATTGCAGCCCGCAGCCGCCCCAGAAGAAGGTGCATTCATTGAAGCGCCATCCTCTGGCGCTGAACCCCACTCTTCCAGTGGCCCTGGTGGCGGTGGCACGCTGGGTAATAAAGGGGTTAATACCAGCTTCGTTATACAAGCTGGTATTAAGCCCGAGATTCTTAATGTCAGGCCACGTTTGACCCGGCCACTAAGAATCTCCAATAAAGGGTTAAAAAAACACAACACAGAGAAAAAATTTTATTTGAAATAAAAAAAAAAGCCATTAGGGACTCCATCTTTAATTAAAAAAATCCTCTTCTGTCCGACGCAGTCCAAAACGCGATATCCTCTCTGTTACATCCCCTGTGCATAGATATAGATGTCTATGCACAGGGAATGAGCAGACTGAGAACAATCTCAGCTCTGCTACATCATCTCTGTGAGCAGGCGGGCTCTAGGACCCTGGAGCTGCACAGAGAAGACAGCTGGACTCGGCTCGCAAAGAAACAGCAGTTATTTGCGAGTTTCCCTGCTATCACTGGCACAGTAGCCGAGTCTAATGCAAACAATGGCAATCCTAGTTTTGTCAGCGTTTGCCAATGATTTGCATTGGACTCGTGCGAGTAAACGCTGGGAAACTCGCAGAGTACCGAGTCCTGCGAGTCCCTTACTACTCACCGAGTAACGAGTCCTAGCGAGTAGATTCGCGCATCCCTAGCCCATACTGTATGTGTGTACATATTAATGTGTGTGGTGGACACTGCACAGTATCACTTCTCCTGTCCTGTATACTGGGTGTAATCCTCAGTATCTGTATTATTCTGTTTATATACCCTGCACAGTATCACTTCTCCTGTCCTGTATACTTGGTGTAATCCCCAGTATCTGTATTATTCTGTATATATACACTGCACAGTACCACTTCTCCTGTCCTGTATATTGGGTGTAATCCTCAGTATCTCTATTATACTGTATATATATACTGCACAGCACCACTTCTCCTGTCCTGTAAACTGGGTGTAATCCTCAGTATCTGTATTATTCTGTATATATACCCTGCACAGTATCACTTCTCCTGTCCTGTATACTTGGTGTTGTGGCACCCCTGCGGGGGATTGCCACAGGTTCCACCGGTGCAAGGAAGGAATTACACCTTGGTTAACACAGCACACGCCACCTTCCACCCCAGACCTGAAGGGGGAGCTCTACTGGCTGCTTTAAATCAGTTCCCCTTTAAAAGCATCCAGGCCTGAGGGGAGGAGTTAGTCAGTCCCTCTAATTTCAGTTTGAGTCTGAAGTTAGTTCCTTTGATGAGAGAGAAGAGAGAGGAGACGGAGGAACTGCCAGCATGCAGAGCTACAGCAAAAAGCCCAGAAGACTCAGGAAGAGTTCAGCCCTGAGGAGGGCTAAAAAGAGACACTAAACTGACCAAGTACAGGACCATGGGCCATAGGAGAAACAGGGACCCCGCAGAAGGACCTCATTGCCAGTTTAGGACAAAGCCCAAAGAGGGAGAAGAAGCGGTGGGTTCAGGCTCAGGCAGGACTCATCCCACACCGCAGAGTACAGACACAGAGGAGGCCTCATAAGTTTCTAAGGTGGAAGTCCCAAGTTGCACCAGGGACCTGGTTTATACTCTGGACTGTACCTGTTACTCTGTCACCAGTAAAAGGTACCGAAACAACAATCCCTGTGTGTCTGTGTGCCTGTCTAACCGCCGAAACTTACCACTGTGTCAGCAAAGAGTCAACTACTACTCCCCTCATCCATCTCCGCTGCCCTGAGGTAAAGCTCCACCTGTGGGGAGCTGTTCCACACTCTGCTGCACCCACCATCACGTCAGTGCCCAACTTGCAGCGTCGGTAACATATTACCGGGAACTACAGGTGGCATCACATTCCTTTGAAAATATCCCCTTATCCCCCACCGTTCCCCGCCATTGAGGGTCCAGGGCACGGGACCGGGGATCGACCAGCCCTTATCCCCCCATCAAAGCCGCCATCAGCCCCGGTACCCGAGTACCCCATACCCTGTCGACCGTCTCAGTGTAATCCTCATTATCTGTATTATTCTGTACATATTACACTGCACAGTACCGCTTCTCCTGTCCTGTATACAGGGTGTAATCTTCAGGGATTAAACAGGGGGAGCCAGCACAGCCAAAAATTGCTGAAAAAATAAATGTGTAAATACACCTGTCACTACCATACTGCATACAAATAGAGACATTTCGCAAAAGATTACCGAAATAATCTTTTGAGCCACTCTCCCATGTCAAGGAATGTCTCAGATAGAGTGGTCCTACTCTACATATTTTTAAATTTTTGATGTGTCCGTAGACAGCATAATATAATATAAAATAAAGAGGACCATATAAAGCTAACACTCACCTATACAAGTCAGACAATGCATCCCAAGGTGCCAGGTGGGTCAGTGAATGAAGAGCAACTGAGACCCCAACACCTGCGGCCTCCACCACAAGTGTTTGGGCTATTTCACAGTTAACCCTGACGGACTCAACCAGCTCTTATGGGTAAAAGCAAGTCAGGCTAAGGTGAGTGTAGCTGCAATAAACTAGCCTGAGGACAGGAAGAGGTAACTGTATGTGAACAGTTACTAAAAATAATGGCGTCAATGCAGATGGAAAACAGACAATATTTGGTGTGCACGGCAAGTGCTGGTCAGCCACTAAACTATACCAGAGAGAAAGCAGGGGGAGCCAGCACAGCCAAAAATTGCTGAAAAAATAAATGTGTAAGTACACCTGTCACTACCATACTGCATACAAATAAAGACATTTCGCAAAAGATTACCAAAATAATCTTTTGAGCCACTCTCCCACGTCAAGGAACGTCTCAGATAGAGTGGTCCTACTCTACATATTTTTAAATTTGTGATGTGTCCGTAGACAGCATAATATAATATAAAATAAAGAGGACCATATAAAGCTAACACTCACCTATACAAGTCAGACAATGCTTCCCAAGGTGCCAGGTGGGTCAGTGAATGAAGAGCAACTGAGGCCCCCACACCTGTGTCTACAGGACACATCAGAAATATAAAAATATGTAGAGTTAGGACTACTCCAACGGAGACTTCCTTGACGCTGGGGAGAGGCTCAGGAGATTCAATGCTGCAATCTCCTGCAAAATGTCTATTTTTGTGCAGTATGGCATTAACTGGTGTAGATACACATATTTTTTTTTGCAATTTCCGGCTGTGCTGGAATCTTGTGTGTTTCTCTGGGTGTAATCCTCAGTATCTGTATTATTCTGTATATATACCCTGCACAGTATCACTTCTCCTGTCCTGTATACTGGGTGTAATCCTCAGTATCTGTAGCATTCTGTATATATACACTGCACAGTTCCACTTATCCTGTCCTGTATACCTGGTGTAATCCTCAGTATATGTATTATTCTGCATATATACATTGCACAGTACCACTTCTCCTGTCTTGTATACTGGGTATAATCCTCAGTATCTATATTATTTTATATATGTACACTGCACAGTACCACTTGCCCTGTCCTGTTGTCAGGAAGGCGGTATTGGACTTTATGATTTTCAGCATTTAAATGTTGTTTAAATTGATTATCCCCAATATGGAAGTCATCACTTCTCTTCTGTCAGGTAATGACTTTCCCCTCGTTCTAGATTTGATCGCTGGGACCCCACAATCTTGTGAAACGTGGCTTTGTAGTTCACCATGTAAATGGAGCTGCGATTGATTTCCCTTTGCTGCACCATCCACATGTGGCTCTTCAGATAACTCCTTTGAGAAAGTGATGAGGCCATGACAACGTAAAAGCAAATTTCACTGATCGGGGCTGATGGGTGATATAGTATGTGGGCTAGTGGGGCTTGTTTTCCAGGGCTGCTTTATGGTCTCAGTCCGGCCCTGGTTGGAATTCAAATTTCTAACAACAGGTTCTGTGTTTGGGTGCAGGGAAATCACGCCCATTTTAAAGCCACACCCATTAAATCACACACCTATTTTTAAAGCCACACCCATTTTAATATAAAAACCACACCCATTTTAAACCAAACTCATTGCTCAAACATATATATGAATAAGGGTGCAATACGACGGTTGTTAAAAATCAAAGTGATATTGGGCCAAGCGTGAAGCTAACTTCTGTGCTGCCTGAGGCGAGCTGCAAAACGGTGCCCCCCCTAATACATTTTTTAAATCTATAGAAATAAATCTGGTGCAAACAGATTTATATCTATCCTGTAAAAAGGAGTACATTGGTGGACATTTTAATTTAAACAAATAGAAAAAAGTTGTCCAAACACAAGGATGTCAGCGCCATCACACGCACATACAAGAACCACACAGAATAATGCAGAACAAGGATCATTAATGGTAATGGCAGGCCTGGCAGAAGCTACAGACACACAATGTCAGCGGCAGAGCGGTGGTCCTTAGGCAGACACTGTCCAGCATCCTTATAGCAAAGGAGGCAGTACTGATTGCCAACCTATTGTCTATGGCACACTCCTACAAAACTATGGGCGGCTCCAATGCACCAGGTGCCTGGCACTGACCAGTCAGACATGTCCACCATGCTGTACCGTCCACATATCACACACAATGACTGCAGTCTGAGCATCAACAAGCCACCACCATGCTAAACTGGTAAAATGGGGAATCTCCTCCAACAGACCATGCCTCCTTCTTCCGAAATGCTTAGCCAATCACAAGCACCGCACACAGGGCTGTCTGGAGCTAATAGCAGGGGCCTTCCAACTGGTTTGAGCAAAGGATATGGGAGCAGGAAGGGGGACGAGCGCCACTGACCAACCGCCAGGCGGGAGAAACATGGCTGGATGCCTGTATGTACAAAGGGGTGGCATTCAATGTGGTGTGTAATATATAGTAACAAAGTTGCACACTCCTTCAGTTGTGTTTGCTATATTTATTCAGAAAAAAAGGTGCAGTGGAGCAACATACAGATGGGCAACATTTCGACCAAAACCTCGGTCTTTATCAAGCCTGTTGCTAAGAACAAAACAAGACAAAAAATAAATATCATCAGAAGAAAGCCAAATATACAGTGCAGTAGGGAGGGGATAAAAGAACATCCTTCTCCTACAAAGGAATATATACAAATTTACAAGGCTATTAAGACAACCATCTAAAGGTGGATACCCCTTCTACTACATCAATATATTTATAGCAGAAGAGAGATGAGGAGGGGAAAGAGAAATGGAAAGAAGCCCCATCTTTTATCAATATAAGAGAAGATAATATCATATAAAGAGGAAAATCTATAAAAAAAAAACACCTTTCCGTCTTTCTGGTATGGTTTAGTGAGAAGTACATGGTTAGGTGCCTGCCAGGCAGCTGATAGCATCAACCTGTATATATAGGTAACATGTAATGATGGGCGAATCCTAAACTACTCGGAATCGCTAGACTCCGACGAGTCTGAGTCAAGGACTTGCTACTCGTTGCGAGTCTAGCGATTCCAATGTTAATGAATGGGGAGGCGAGTATTGCAGCGATTTCTCTGCTGCCGGACCCTATAAGGGGTCTGGCAGCAGAAGAAAAACCTGCAAATCATGTTATTCTTTTAAAGCCAGAATAGTAAAAAAAAAAATAAAGGATTGAACCGGGTGAGGGGTAGGGATGGTGAGGGGGGGTGGGGGGAGTTTGGAGAGGGTGGGGGGTGCACCGGACCGGCCGGCTACTTACCTCTGCCTCTGCCTCCGCCGGCTGAAGACTCGCTCCCCGAGTCTCTGCTGCTTTTTCTGGAGATTCCCGAACACTGACAGAAGTAGTGAATAAATTAACTTCCGTCACTGCTCGGGAATCTCCAGAGCAGAGCGAGTCTGGCTGACAGCAGAGTTCAGCTCAGGTCATAATGACCTGAGCTGAACCCTGACTGTTTAGTCAGTTCTCAGCTCTGCTACATCCCTGTCTGTCTAAGCACAGACAGGGAAGTGGCAGAGCTGAGATTGTGTTTTGGACTACGTCTGACGGAAGAGGATTTTTTTAATTAAAGATGGAGTCCCTAATGGCTTTTTTTTTTTATTTCTAATAAAAAAAATTTTCTCTGTGTTGTGTTTTTTTTAAAACAATTTAATAGAAATTCATGGCGGTCATGTCTAATATTGGCGTGACTGCCATAAATTTCGGGCTTAGGGCCAGCTGATAATACAAAGCTAGCCCTAACCTCTTTATTACCCAGTGAGCCACCCGCCACCAGGGCCACTGGAAGAGCGGGGTTCAGCGCCAGAGGATGGCGCTTCAATGAAAGCGCCATCTTCTGGGGCGACTGCGGGCTGCAATTTGCAGAGGGGGGTGCCCAGAAAGCTTGGGCCTCCCTGCGCTGCGGATTCCAGCCCCCAGCTGCCTAGCTAGAGGCTATCTATGTGATTATGTATAGAGTGTCCTGATGGTGTCCTCCAAGGCTGGGAACAATAGATACAGTGCATAGAAGGAGGGAAGTATTTTAGGAAAAGAGGAAAGTGGTCATAGTATTTTGTAGGTATTTCCAGATATACAACATTTCAAGTATTAAATAGGTGTCATATTGTGATGTCTCCAAGGTATATCCGATCTTCTTCATCCCCAGAGGGGAAGTGGAATATAGCCTCCTTCCGTTGATGAGCACCTGTATAGGAGGAAATCAACAAAGGGGGGGAAAATGAACACAGAGGGTCCCAATCTCACATTCAATACCACAATAACAAAATTCTAAGGGGGAACAAGAGACATAGGGAACCTATGCGACACTATAGGGGGTGCTCTTACCAAGACTGACGTGCCACGATATAAGAGGTGAAATATTGGAAGAAGAGATATTTATTTTTTGTCTTGTTTTGTTCTTAGCAACAGGCTTGATAAAGACCAAGGTTTTGGTCATAACGTTGCCCATCTGTATGTTGCTCCACTGCACCTTTTTTTCTGAATAAATATAGCAAACACAACTGAAGGAGTTTGCGACTTTGTTACTATATATTATTGACTGTGGGATCTCTGAATCCTGTCTGTATGCACCTCCGCTTTGGAATAAGTCTGTGTGCACGCCATTTTTTCATTTAAATTGCAAACATAAGTTGGCAGTAGCACCAGACCCCATTTATGTCGACTGAATCTTTTGGCTACGATGACACCGTCCGGGATGAGATTGTGGCTCAGGTCACATCCTCTACCGAGTTTCTAAAAGTCCCAAGCAAAGATTTGAGAGCCAAGGAGTTTGAGAAGGAGAAGAGAAAGTTTGTCTCTCTAGACCTGCATTGCAGGGCTCTGGCAGAATATTATAGACAGAAGAGAATTCCATGGGGACTCAGGAGCAACCTCAGACCGACCATTTTCTCTGATAATGAGGACTATTGCAACAAATTCAAGCAAATACTAAACAAATGCTCATTCGATCTCATTGCACTGACTATAGAACATCTACAGACCGCCATTACAGAGACCAAAGAAAAAGTCTCGTCCATTGAAGCCCAGCTGGTGGGATCCTTGACTTCCAACGATCTGGCTGGCTTAAAATCCTGCATAAACGAGTCTCTAAATAATTTCAAGAAAACGCTCCAGGATCGCAAACGCCAAAAATTTCAACGTGATATTGAAGACTACGAGGAAAACAGAGTCTACCAATGGAGAGATACAGGAATTTTTTCCCAAGACCATGGCAACCATACCCAGATCAACCACAATCGCCAAGCACTGGCAGCGATTCCAGCACTGGAGCCCGAAATGTGATTCCTTTTTTACCCAGACCGCGAAGAGGCGTCCCACGCGGAGGTCAAGGCGGCGGAGGCCCTCCCAGAATGAGAACACGATCACAGGTAAGGGTCCCAATCTTATAGTCAATATTTCCAACTACACGCTCTCTCCAACAGAGTACAATATCCTCAACAAGGGTCTGACATTCTGCCCCACCCCCAGATGGAACTCATTCAATCTAGAGAAGGATTTACAATCTTTTTACCGTTTGATACGACTAAAAACCCACTTTGGTTTGAATGAGACGACCACCAGTTCAAGGTCCCCTGAGACCACCAAGGATCCATTACATATTTCCTCACTAGGATTGTTTAATAAAAGTGTTTTCTCTCCTCCTAAGACCCATAATGCAGTAGAAACGCTCATTACACTGATAGATGGGGACATAAAAGTCCACATCCATGAACATAGACTTTTTTTTTTCAAAAACCGTAGTAATACTACCCCCATAGAAAGACAAGCATTAGCGGTAGGGATGGGCGAATCTACTCGCTAGGACTCGTTACTCGGCGAGTAGTAAGGGACTCGCAGGACTCGGTACTCTGCGAGTTTCCCAGCGTTTACTCGCACGAGTCCAATGCAAATCATTCGCAAACGCTGACAAAACTAGGATTGCCATTGTTTGCATTAGACTCGGCTACTGTGCCAGTGATAGCAGGGAAACTCGCAAATAACTGCTGTTTCTTTGCGAGCCAAGTTCAGCTGTCTTCTCTGTGCAGCTCCAGGGTCCTAGAGCCCGCCTGCTCACAGACATGATGTAGCAGTGCTGAGATTGTTCTCAGTCTGCTCATTCCCTGTGCATAGACATCTATATCTATGCACAGGGGATGTAGCAGAGAGGACATCGCGTTTTGGACTACGTCGGATGGAAGAGGATTTTTTTAATTAAAGATGGAGTCCCTAATGGCTTTTTTTTTTATTTCAAATAAAAATTTTTCTCTGTGTTGTGTTTTTTTAACCCTTTATTGGAGATTCTTAGTGGCTGGGTCAAACGTGGCCTGACATTAAGAATCTCGGGCTTAATACCAGCTTGTATAACAAAGCTGGTATTAACCCCTTTATTACCCAGCGTGCCACCGCCACCAGGGCCGCTGGAAGAGCGGGGTTCAGTGCCAGAAGATGGCGCTTCAATGAACGTGCCATCTTCTGGGACGGCTGCGGGCTGCAATTTGCAGAAAGCTTGGGCATCCCTGCGCTGCGGATTCCAGCCCCAGCTGCTTAGCTGTACCTGGCTAGACATAGAAATTGCGCGGAGCCCCACGCATTTTTTTTTTATTATTTCATGAATTTCAGAGTCAGAGTCTCAGAGTCTCAGAGTCAGAGTCTCAGAGAGTCAGAGTCAGAATCTCAGAGAGTCAGAGTCAGAGTCAGAATCTCAGAGAGTCAGAGTCAGAGTCAGAATCTCAGAGAGTCAGAGTCAGAGTCAGAATCTCAGAGAGTCAGAGTCAGAATCTCAGAGAGTCATAGTCAGAGTCAGAATCTCAGAAAGTCAGAGTCAGAATCTCAGAGAGTCAGAGTCAGAATCTCAGAGAGTCAGAGTCAGAATCTCAGAGAGTCAGAGTCAGAATCTCAGAGAGTCAGAGTCAGAATCTCAGAGTCTCAGAGTCAGAATCAGAATCTCAGAGTCTCAGAGTCAGAGTCAGAATCTCAGAGTCTCAGAGTCAGAGTCAGAATCTCAGAGTCTCAGAGTCAGAGTCAGAATCTCAGAGAGTCAGAGTCAGAGTCTCAGAATCTCAGAGTCTCAGAGTCAGAATCTCAGAGAGTCAGAGTCACAATCTCAGAGAGTCAGAGTCAGAATGTCAGAGAGTCAGAGTCAGAATCTCAGAGAGTCAGAGTCAGAATCTCAGAATCTCAGAGTCTCAGAATCTCAGAGTCTCAGAGTCAGAGTCAGAATCTCAGAGAGTCAGAGTCAGAATCTCAGAGAGTCAGAGTCAGAATCTCAGAGAGTCAGAGTCAGAATCTCAGAGTCTCAGAATCTCAGAGTCTCAGAGAGTCAGAGTCAGAATCTCAGAGTCTCAGAGAGTCAGAATCAGAATCTCAGAATCTCAGAGTCTCAGAATCTCAGAGTCTCAGAATCTTAGAGTCTCAGAGTCAGAGTCAGAATTTCAGAGAGTCAGAGTCAGAATCTCAGAGAGTCAGAGTCAGAATCTCAGAGAGTCAGAGTCAGAATCTCAGAGAGTCAGAGTCAGAATCTCAGAATCTCAGAGTCTCAGAGAGTCAGAGTCAGAATCTCAGAGAGTCAGAGTCAGAGTCAGAATCTCAGAGAATCAGACTCAGAATCTCAGAATTTCATGAAATAATTTTAAAAAAATGCGTGGGGCTCCGCACAATTTCTATGTCTAGCCAGGTACAGCTAAGCAGCTGGGGGCTGGAATCCGCAGCGCAGGGATGACCAAGCTTTCTGGGCACCCCCCACTGCAAATTGCAGCCCGCAGCCGCCCCAGAAGATGGCGCGTTCATTGAAGCGCCATCCTCTGGCGCTGAACCCCGCTCTTCCAGCGGGCGGTGGCACGCTGGGTAATAAAGAGGTTAGGGCCAGCTTTGTATTATCAGCTGGCCCTAAGCCCGAAATTTATGGCGGTCACGCCAATATTAGACATGACCGCCATGAATTTCTATTAAATTGTTTTAATAAAAACACAACACAAGGAAAAATTTTTATTAGAAATAAAAAAAAAAGCCATTAGGGACTCCATCTTTAATTAAAAAAATCCTCTTCCGTCCGACGCAGTCCAAAACGCGATGTCCTCTCTGCTACATCCCCTGTGTATAAATATAGATGTCTATGCACAGGGAATAAGCAGACTGAGAACAATCTCAGCTCTGCTACATCATCTCTGTGCACAGACATTCATGTCTGTACACAGGGAATGAGCAGACTGAGAACAATCTCAGCTCTGCTACATCAGGCAGCAGGCGGGCTCTAGGACCCTGGAGCTGGGGCAGCCAGAACACAGAGAAGACAGGATCTTATCTGTGCGAGTCAGCGATTACTTACAAAGTAAACTAGCAATGCAAATAAATGACACAACTAGGATTGCTTCAGGCTGAAGCTTCCGAGACACATCTGCGATTTGTAAATCTCACACTACTCGCTATTACTCGCTTCCCCATTCATTAACATTGGACTCGCTATACTCGCTAGACTCGCAACGAGTAGCGAGTCCTGTGCTCGGACTCGCTAGAGTCAAGCGATTCCGAGTAATTTAGGATTCGCCCATCACTAATTAGCGGCCCTACAGGATAATACCACCATCACTATCAAAACTGACGACAAGGGGAAAACAATAGTAGTAATGAATACCACCGACTACAAAAGGTAAATATACCGCCAACTTGAGGATACGGAAACATACAGTAGAATTAATGCCGACCCCCTTTTTTCCATTCAGGATAAGATTAAGAACATACTGACCAGATACTATAATAACAACATAATAGACAAAAAGACCAAGGAATACCTGACAAAGAACAACCCCATAACGCCAGTATTGTACACACTACCCAAAATCCACAAAAACCTGACCAATCCAACAGGAAGACCTATTGTGGCATCAACTGACTCAGTATTATCACCCTTATCTAAATACCTAGAGAAAATCCTTACCCCAAAGGCACGAAAAACACGGTCTTTCATCTTAGATACAGGGGATTTCCTCAAACACATTAAGACATTAGGTCAAATCCCACAAGACAGTATCCTGGTCACCTTAGATGTGAACAGTCTATATACATCTATTGATCACACTAAAGGAATACATGCCATCAGGAATACTCTTCAAAACACCGACTTACCACGTACCTCCTCTGACTTCTGCCTAGAACTATTGGAGTCAGTTCTGAGGGAGAATTACTTCCTTTTTGACGACAACTACTATGTCCAGAGACGGGGGACCGCAATGGGGTCGAACCTAGCTCCGGCTTATGCAAATCTATATATGGACGAATTCGAGAGACAGCACGTCTACCCCAATAACCTATTCCAGAAAAATTCACTTATCTGGCTTAGGTATATTGACGACGTATTCTGCATTTGGAGAGGAGACATGACATCTCTCAATGACTTCTTCCAATACCTCAATTCCATCAGACAAGAACTACAGTTCACGATGGAATGGAACAAGGAGAAAATTCACTTTTTAGACACCAACATCTTTGTAAAATCAGACCACTCACTAGGTTCGGACATTTTCTACAAACCGACTGACAGAAATGGACTCCTCATATACGACAGTTGCCATCCCCTTTCTACCAAAAATAGCCTACCTCGATCACAATTAACCAGGGTGGCACGGATCGTATCAGAGGCTGACATTCTCCCGCTCAGACTACACGAAATGGGTCAGAAATTCACAGAAAGACACTATCCTCCAACACTCATAGCGGAGGAGACAGAACGTATACTTAACCCCCCAGAAGCACCCGTGGACGTGGTCAGACGGGAGAGGGTTCCCTTCGTGCATGAACACCATCCTACTATGCCCAAAGTGTATAACATTATCAAAAAACACTGGCCACTCTTACAGTGAGCATATCCCACAATTAAAGCATTTGAATTACCTCCTATAATGTGTAAAAGAAGACCGCCTAATGTCAAGGACAAGGTAGTTAGAGCAGATATCGGTAGCACCACAAGGATACCAAAACAAAGTTTCTTGAATGCACAAAGGAAAGGAACCTTCTCATGTCTCAATTTCCCAGCCTGTTCAAATGTTATCAAGGGTGAGCACTTTACCCACCCCCAGACAGGGAAATCATACCCAGTAAAAGGTTTTTATACATGTGAGACCAACTTTGTGGTCTACCTGCTGAAATGTCCTTGTGGCCTCCTATACGTAGGGGAGACCACACAACATGTAAAAGATCGTATATCACACCACAAATCAACCATACGATGTGAAAAAACGTGGTTGCCAGTTCCTAAACATTTTGTGGAAGCAAAACATTCAGTTTCCCAACTACGCTTTCAGGTCATAGAACAGGTCAACACATCCAGACGAGGGGGAGACCGTATCAGACTGTTGAAAGATAGAGAAAGTTTCTGGATATACATCTTACAAGCACTGAGTCCAAGGGGTCTCAATAGGGAGATTGACTGGTTGGTCTGATCCTTCTCTCCATTAACCTTCCTTTTTTTCACCCCAGATATACTATGGAACGTGATCTCTTCTTCCAATATTTCACCTCTAATATCGTGGCACGTCAGTCTTGGTAAGAGCACCCCCCATAGTGTCGCATAGATTCCCTATGTCTCTTGTCCCCCCTTAGAATTTTGTTATTGTGGTATTGAATGTGAGATTGGGACCCTCTGTGTTCTTTTTCCCCCCCTTTGTTGATTTCCTCCTATACAGGTGCTCATCAATGGAAGGAGGCTATATTCCACTCCCGATCTGGGGATGAAGAAGATGGGATATACCTTGGAGACATCACAATATGACACCTATTTAATACTTGAAATATTGTATATCTGGAAATACCTACAAAATACTATGACCACTTTCCTCTTTTCCTAAAATACTTCCCTCCTATGCACTGTATCGATTGTTCCCAGCCTTGGAGGACACCATCAGGACAATCTATACATAATCACATAGATAGCCTCTATGACCTCCTGCCCTGGAACTATACCACACATTAATTCCGAGTCAGATCCTCCAGACACCGCATCATCACGTGACCCGCTCAGTTATCACATGATCACAACGTCACGAAGCCGCACTGCGCAATCGCGGAAGCGGCCGGCGCCCCGCTACACTGCGCATGCGCAGCATCCGGCGCGGCTTCCGGGATCGGGCTATTTAACACAGGGACGCATTATACTGGACACATACAGCTACAAACAAGGAAACATGACATAATGAGGTAAGGGCGAACTAAGACATAGCTCTATGGGACTCTGACCGGGGCGCTGTGAAGCTCTAACAGGGATACCAATACTTAGCCTGCCTACTTTTTTCCCACAGGTGATACACCACCTTTGTCCCTACAACTTGAAACTTATTGAAATGCACACAAGGTAATGAAAAATGTTGATAGGGTCTCTATATACATAGGACATTGCTTATGTATTGGACCATAACCACATGTTACCTATATATACAGGTTGATGCTATCAGCTGCCTGGCAGGCACCTAACCATATACTTCTCACTAAACCATACCAGAAAGACAGAAAGGTTTTTTGTAGATTTCCTCTCATACTTTATATGATATTATCTTCTCTTAAAGATGGGGCTTCTTTCCCTTTCTCTTTCCCCTCCTCATCACTCTTCTGCTATAAATATATTGATGTAGTAGAAGGGGTATCCACCTCTAGACGGTTGTCTTAATAGCCTTGTAAATTTGTATATATTCCTTTGTAAGGAGAAGGATGTTCTTTTATCTCCTCCCTACTGCACTGTATATTTGGATTTCTTCTGATGATATTTATTTTTTGTCTTGTTTTGTTCTTAGCAACAGGCTTGATAAAGACCAAGGTTTTGGTCGAAACGTTGTGCAAAAAACTACTATAAAAAAGCAGCATTAAAAAACTCACCATGTATGCCAAAAGCAGAATCAAAATGCACTCTCAGGGTGCAGTCAGAGCCCATATGTGAAGCAAGCCCAGCTGCAGGCTGATAAATCACCTCTACCAGCAAGATGTGGGAGGCGATCTGCCATGCATACACTGAGCCCGCTTAGAGCACCATTCACACAGATACAGTTGATGCAGAGTGTCTGAAAGCGACCCATCCTGCGCCGCTGCTTGAGCGATGGGTCGCACAGTACGATACCTCTGCACCACTAGATGAATGGCGCTCCTAAGGGCCTAACTGCACCCTGGATAGATAAAAAGTGCAAAAAGTCTCTTATATGATGAATAAAAAACTTTTACAAATGGGATTTTGGTTCATGCATTGGCCAAGACATTTAAGCTGATGATCCACGACAAGGAATCCCATGTTCATCAGTCGAAACGTTGCCCATCTGTATGTTGCTCCACTGCACCTTTTTTTCTGAATAAATATAGCAAACACAACTGAAGGAGTGTGCGACTTTGTTACTATATATTATTGACTGTGGGATCCCTGAATCCTGTCTGTATGCACCTCCGCTTTGGAATAAGTCTGTGTGCACGCCATTTTTTCATTTAAATTACAATGTGGTGTGTAAGTTATGGCCAATTAGTCCTGCAGCAGAGGCGCATGAAAAAGGGACAATGCATCCTTCACCAGGGGTGCACATAGAAATCATGGGATACCATAGCAGAAGTTCTAATTGGGCTCCCCCCATAAAAATATTTGGCTGGGTCACAGAGATACATACATATCTCACAACTTTGCTGCCATTACAAAGTAATTCGTCTCCTATTGAAGCCCCTAAATTCCTCTTTCATTGCCCCCATAAAGTATTATGCCAACAGAAGTTCTCCCCAAACACTGTATGATCCCCCACAATGACTTCCTCCATGCGCACTGTATGATGACTCTACTGTAAGCCCCTCAACTACCCTGACACAGTATAGTCTCCAACTGTGACCCCCACATAGCCCTCCATACAATATAATGGACCAACATTCAGTATAATGGCCCCTAAACCTCTTAACACTGTATAATGGCCCAACACAGCCCTTAAATAGCCCTGCATAAAGTATAGAGGCTCCCTCATACCCCTCCACAGAGCCCTCCATATATTAAAATGGCTTCCATATAGTATAATTGGCTCCATATAGTCCTCCACATATAATAATACATCATCCATAGTTCTTCATATATTATATTCCACCGCCATAGTCCTCCTAGATTATATTGCCCATTACATAGTTTCCCAATAGTGTGCTCACTGATTAAAAAAAAAGGAAATACTCATATCTCTTCTGCTCCCATCTCCTCAGCATCTGCTCTGCCGCTCTGCACGTCTCAGTTCAGAGGCGCTCAGTGATTACATCATTGTACACCACTGTGCTGAGCTGCAGATGGCAGACAGTGGCAGCTAGAACTCTGGAGAAGAATGCTGCCGGCAGAGGCAGCTGGGACTATAGGATTTGGAGTGGCATTCATGGGGGGGCTACCACTTGCACCCACACCTTGTACGCATGCAACAATGCTCCGTACTGATCGTACACACTCGGCTCCACTCCGTACACCTTGCACACACTCGGCTCTGCTCCGTACACCTCGTACACAATCGGCTCCACTCTGTACACCTTGTACACTCTTGGCTCTGCCCTGTACACCTTGTACACTCTCGGCTCTGCCCCGTACACTTTGTACACTCTCCACTCCGCTCCATACACCTCGTACACTCTCAGGTCTGCCCCGTACACCTTGTACACTCTCCACTCCGCTCCATACACCTCGTACACTCTCGGCTTCGCTCCGTACACCTCGTACACACGCGGATCCGCTCCGTATACTCTTGGCTCTGCCCTTTACACCTCTCACACTCTTGGCTCCGCTCCGTACACCTCAAACACTCTCAGCTGTGCCCCGTACACCTCGTACACTCTCGGCTCCGCTCCGTACACCTTGTAAACACGCGGCTTCACTCCGTATACCTAGTACACACTCAGCTCTGCTCCATACACCTCGTACACATGTGGCTACATTCTGTACACTTCGTACACTCTCGGCTCCACGCTGTAAACCTCGTACACACTCGGCTCTGCTCCATACACTTCATACACAAGGCTTTGCTCTGTACAGTTCAAACACACTTGGCTCCGGTCCATACACCTTGTACACATGCGACTCCACTCCGTACACCTCCTTCACATGCGGCTCCACTCCGTACACCTCATACACACTCGGCTCTGCTCCATACACCTCGTACACATGCGGCTCCGCTCCAAACACCCCGTACACAGCTCCATACACCTTGTACACACTGCTCTGCTCCGTACACCTCATACACATTCGGCTCCACTCCGAACACCCCGTACACACTCGGCTGTGCTTCGTACACCTCATACACACTTGATTGTGCTCCATACACCTTGTACACACATGGCTCCACTCCATACATCCCGTACATACGTGGCTCCACTCCGTATACCCCGTACATACTCGGCTCCGCTCTGTACACCTCATACACACTCGGCTCTGCTCCGTACATGGCGTACACATATGGGTCCGCTCCCTACACCTCATAAACACGTGGATCCTCTCTTTATACCTCATACACACTAGGTTCTGCTCCGTACACCTCATGCAAATGCTGCTCCGCATCATACACCTTGTACAGTCTCTGAACAAATTAATTTTCTATTACATTGACTCTGGAGCACAACCTTATTATTGACAAGCTGCAGTCCTACCAGGTGTTATCCGTGCGTATTACACCCAGGATATAATTAAACGTGATTTGACTTTATGGTGAGTGACGCGCTAAGTCTATATGGCTTTATTGATTTGCTTACCCATACAATCAAGACGCCTCCTCTATTGTACTATTTTCTCCCTTACTAGGGACCTGTTTATTCAAAACACTTATTTTATAAATATCACTCATAAAAACCTTTAAAAACATAAAAGTTCATTTATTCTAGTTTATAGAATCATGACTAGTTCTGAAGTAGCCAGCAATGAGTCTTCACCTAAATCCCATTAAACACCTGTGAAGAGATCTTAAAATTGTTGTTGAGAGAAGGCACTCATAAAATATGAGAAATCTGGAGCAGTTTGTGAAAGAAGAGTGGTTCTAAATTCAAGTAAAGAGGTGGAAGAAGCTTGTTGATGGTTATCGGAAGTGATTGATTACAGTTACAGTTACAGTTATTCCAAAGGTTGTGCAATCAAAAATTAAGTTAGGGTGCCAATAATTTTGTCGGGCCCATTGTTAGGGTTATGTGTAAAATTATGTTGAATTTGCCCTTTTTTCCTTTTTTTTTGTGTTTCAAAACACGAAAGATATGTATATAACTAAACGTGAAATTGCAATAATTTTCTTGAAGAAGTACTTCATTTTCTGAAACAATTTCAAAGGTGCCAACACATTTAGCCATTACTATAGGAGGGTAACTCAGGCTCCAAATGGGCTTCAACTGTTTATCCAAGGACATGAGGAGTTAAGGTACCGTCACACACAGCAATATTGCTAGGCAATTTCACTGGCAACTTACTGGTTGCAGTGAAATCATGGACACATTGTTCCATTTTGTTGCTGTGTACAAATGTAACAATGTGTCCATGATTTCACTGCAACCAACAAATTGCCAGTGAAATTGCCTAACTATATTGCTGCATGTGACGGTACCTTTAGGCGGGCACCTAAAAGGCAGTAATAGATTGAGATTGTGAGCCCAGGACCACAATTGGAAGGAGCACAACACTGGTATAATTATCAGTTTTTTATTCATTTCTGTGGGATTATCGTTCAGTGTTCTGTTGCCATTGAGAATCAGGACAAATTTTGCAATGGACTACAAAATGTCCTGAAGTTAAAGGGAACCTGTCAGGTCCTCTGTGCCCCCAAAGCCTCCAACAGTTGTGGGCACATATTAAAATTTCCTGCCTAACAATATCTTCACCTATTTACATACATAAACAGATCTTTAAAAATGTATATCTAAAATCTATTTAGGATATGCAAATTAGGCACTTGACTAGCTGAGGCTGAGTTAGTTCCCCAACTAGTTGGCCAACCTAGGATGTTATCACCTGTAGACGTAATGACTTGCTTTCTAAAATCCGGTGTCCTCGCTAGCACTCCACAAAGCTCATGAATATGTGCAGCTTTGTTCCCAATATTAAGCTTCTGAAGCAGGATGTACACGTCCCAGCTTCAGAGAGGTTCACTGTGCACAATCAGAAGTTGTGCACATTTCTGATCATGCATACTACATCTCTCTTAGTGTCGTGCCTTTCTTTGAAATACGTGCATTTAGTTTGCTTGAGACAATACTGTATATTGTTTGCTTGTTCAGCGATGACTTATCCCATAGCACCATCTGTTGACAATGTTCCCACATTACATTATGTTTACTGCATAGTCTAATTTTGGTCCCTCCATGCCTATGTAATCCCATGAGGCCGTGTTCTAGGCTCTGCCCCTTCTCCTCCAGAAGCCATTACAGACTCATACAAGCTGACATCCTGGTGTGCTGACCCTTCTCTCCCTGGATTTCAGCTTATCTGCATGTTTCCCTCAACATAGCACAGTCGGTGAGTTTAATATGCTGCTGCCCACCTATATGTACAAATGTAATGTTTTGCACTTCATGTATACTTATGTTGTACTGAGAATTTCTATCTGTTTTTTATAGTTTTACACTTAACCCATTATTAAAAGTTGAAAAGGACCCCAGCGTCCATGTCAATGCATTGATGGGAAAGAGTTTACCTGTCTGCCAACTCGTTCTTCAGGAGTACAGAGCGAGGGTGCCAGAACAGTAAAACGACTACTATAAACGAGGTCGAAGCACAGACTCTGACTTCTAGCAGAGAACAGTAAAGCCGCATACAGACACAATGTCAGAGATAGGATCTGAAGTTTATGCGACACGCTCCCATGTAAGCCCATCTTCACGGAAGTCTGTGAGCAGCGCTGCAATTGCCATCGCCAGGGCGAAGGCGGAAGCCCCAAAAGTGAGAGCTGCTTACGCTGAACAGGAGTGGATATTAAAGAAAGAAAAGGCACATCTGGAAGCCGACCTCGCAAAACTCGCCATAGACACAGAAGCAGCGGCAGCAGAAGCTGAGGTACAGGTTTTAGAAGAAGCAGCACGCTGCGATAGTGAAAGTTTCAGCTTAAGGCTAGGACCTGAACTTAATCATCGTGATATCTCACAACGCACTTCAGACTATGTGCTACAGCATACCTCATTAGATGACCATCTACATTCAGCTCCAAGAGAGAGACCGAATCCTGTCATTCAGCCATCAACCTTCATTCACCAATCATCCCACATTAAGCATGAAAGTAATTCTGTCCACCTTCCATCATCAGTGAGACCAGCACCCGAACCTGTAGATCCCTACTACACAGAGAACACTTTCAAGATAGAAGACCCCGACGGTGACTATCGTGACGAAGATGCATTTTACGGCAACGATAGCTCACGGAGACCTCATCACAGCAACAGGCACCCGAACCGCCTTCTCAGAGAACAAGAGCTACCAGCTTTCCTCAAGTTCTTTGCACGTCGTGAGTTACTCACCAAAGGTCTCTTAAAGTTTAACGACCGTCCCGAAAGTTTCAGAGCATGGAGAGCTTCCTTCAGAAACGCCACAGCTGACCTAGACATCTCTGCCAGCGAAGAGATCGACCTCTTGGTTAAGTGGCTAGGAAATGAATCGGTAGAACACGCGAAACGCATCAGAGATCTCAGCATCAAGAACCCGAGGAAAGGTTTGTGCACGTTATGGGAGAGACTCGACGAGTGCTATGGCTCCTCAGAAATGATAGAAGAATCCCTCTTCAAAAGGTTGGAAGACTTTCCTAAAATCTCTAATAAGAACTTTCATATGCTAAGAGAATTGAGCGACCTCTTAGTAGAACTCCAAGTCGCCAAGACTGAAGGAGACCTGCCGGGCCTCGCATTCCTAGACACAGCCAGAGCCATCAAACCCATAGTGAAGAAACTACCTTACAGTTTGCAAGAGAAATGGTTGAACTGGGGTTCAGATTACAAGCAGCGTCACAACGTGGTGTTCCCTCCATTCCACATCTTTGTAGATTTTGTCCGTCGACAGGCCAAGATAAGGAACGATCCCAGCTTCAACCTTTCTGCCGTAGACCCTGTCAACCCAAGAACAAGTAAACCTGTTCCAGTTCGCAACCCCAGAGACTCACCTGTCACCTTACATAAAACTAATGTGTCTTCTGCAGACTCATCACACAAGACCCACAGTACAATAGACCCGGAAAGGGAGTGCCCCTTACATAAAAGGCCTCACCCACTACAAGAGTGCAGGAGTTTTAGGGGAAAATCCCTTAAAGACCGTAGACTCTTCCTCAAAGAAAATAACATATGCTACAGATGTTGCGCATCTACATCCCATTTAGCTAAAGACTGCAAAGCCGGTATTGTTTGTTCGGAGTGTAACAGCACAGCTCTACACCCAAGGCCAGCCCTGCAGACCGCCTCATCCATAGACTGACTTACAGAGCACGGCGGGGAGGAGAAAGACAGTACACCTCCTGAAGTGTCACCCAGTGCACCCAAGTCTGCGGAGAAGGTCTTATTAACAAATCCTGCTCAAAGATCTGTTTGGTTACAGTTTACCCTATTGGCCACAGAGAAAAGGCAATTAAACTCTTCGCTATACTCGATGACTAGAGTAATAGATCACTTGCCAGTTCAGTTTTCTTTGACATCTTTAAAATCGAGGGACTCAGCTCGTCCTGCTCACTAAAAACATGCACAGGAGTGAGTGAAGAATCTGGGAGGAGAGCTACAGGTTATCAAATTGAATCCCTGGATGGGAAGACATCCCTAGCCCTTCCTACACTAATCGAGTGTAATTCTATCCCGAACAATAGAGAAGAAATCCCCACTCCAGAAGCGGCATTATATCACCCTCATTTGAGAAGCATAGCGCATCTTATTCCCGCACTCAATCCCCAAGCCAAGTTAGTCCTTTTGCTAGGGAGAGACATCATCAGAGTCCACAAGGTGAGGAAACAGATAAACGGTCCTCATAACTCGCCCTACGCTCAGAAGCTAGACCTGGGATGGGTAGTTATAGGGGACGTTTGCCTCAGAGACGCTCACAAGTCAAACAACGTTTACTCTCTCTACACAAACACGTTGGAGAGTGGCCATCCATCCTTTTTGCTACCCTGCCCCAACAAATTCCTTGTGAAGGAGAAGAACACCAACTCGGCACAATTAAATGGCAGAGAAGACAACGCCACCGAATTGAAAGTCCTAGACTCATCCACAGTCTCTCTTCCTGTACAATGCAGTCTAGGGTTTAATTGGGACTCAGAGTCTGATGGTTTAACTTTTCAAGTCAACCTAGAGAAAAAACCCTTCACATGATGAGGCGTCCTGTCCACAATCAACGATCCTGATAACCCATCTCTGCTTACTCCTCCATCTCTCCTTACCCAGAAGTTTAATGTGAGCACGCCGACGTCCAGAGAGTCTACTACTAAAGACTTGTACAAATCCCAGTGGAAAAGGGTTCAAATGCTAGCAGACCTGTTTCTGAACTTATTCTATTGCTCTAGTTGAAGTTTATGTGGCATCCCCCGCATACCAGACGGGGAGTGTCGTGCCTTTCTTTGAAATACGTGCATTTAGTTTGCTTGAGACAATACTGTATATTGTTTGCTTGTTCAGCGATGACTTATCCCATAGCACCATCTGTTGACAATGTTCCCACATTACATTATGTTTACTACATAGTCTAATTTTGGTCCCTCCATGCCTATGTAATCCCATGAAGCCGTGCTCTAGGCTCTGCCCCTTATTAAAAGTTGAAACGGACCCCCAGCGTCCATGTCAATGCATTGATGGGAAAGAGTTTACCTGTCTGCCAACTCGTTCTTCAGGAGTACAGAGCGAGGGTGCCAGAACACTTAGGGCGGACAAAGTTACATGGCTTCAGAAGCTGAATGCTGTGCAAGAACAAAGCCACGCACACTTTCTATAGCGCAAGTAACGACGGCGGCTTTTGTAAAGCATGTTATCATGCCCACAGGGTGTGATAAAATGCTTAGTAGGTCAACTAGTCAGGAAAGTAATACCCCTCCAACTAGTTAAAGGTCTAATTTGCATAATATAAACATTTTAGATTTTTTTTAAATATCTGTTTATGTAAGTAAATAAATAAAGGGACTGGGAATTTTGATATGTACCCACAACCATGGCTCTGGGGGCACAAAAGACCTGACAAGTTCCAGTGGAATCAGAGCTGAAAAGGAGCTAAATGAAGGGAAATCACTAAAGGTACCGTCACACGTAGCAATATCGCCACCATATGGCTGGCAATTTGACGTGAGCGGGCACTTTTTTTGCACATCGCCATCGCCCTGTCACACATAGAGATCTTGCGTGCAAATTCACATTCCTATCAGAATGCCAGAGTGTTGCACACCGCGCCCCTACCACTCCGATTGGCCAACACAACTGCGTCGCCATTAGTCAGCCTTGTCAGGAAGTCTGCCCACTACATGATGCATGTGTCCTTTCTACTATATTGCGATTCAAATATATGGCGCCTTAGCCATGGGCAGCCAATGGAAATGCAGGAGCGACCACCAATCGTGGCAGACGGGTCGCGGCAGACAGAACACTCAGGCACGCCTTTGAAATTGCTTCCAGATGGCCTGAGCTCGCTTTCTACTTCACTATTGACCTGTCACACGCCATGATGCGCAGAAATCGTCTGGTGGAAATCGCCTGATTTCTCAGCAGAGCAGGACAATCAGGCGACGCACCTCCAGCGATTTCTCGCCGTAAAATCGCCCTGTCTCACGCCACTACGCACAGGCGATGTGGCTTTCACATCGCCGAAATACACAAATTCTTTAAAATGGTATACACGGTTGAAGAGTTTTGAGCAAAGTAAAAAGTTAACTTCATTTTTTTGTCTCAAACAGTTCTTGAAACTTTGTAACGTAAAGTCACAAATTCTTTAAAAAGTCACAAAAACTACTGGACTTCAAGGGTTCATCCAGTGGGAAGACTGGAATAAATTTGCAACAAATCTTGTGACTTTTTGAAAAGTTGCAAGTAATGAATCAGGGGAAAACAATGAAAAACTGTAAACCGTGGTGAACAACACACAATAGGTGAATACACATAAAATAGACTAAAGAAAAGGTTCAAATAGATAGATGAATTTGGTGAAAACAAAAATTAGGTGCAAAATAACAGAAACTAGACAAAAACAAGCAAACTCCGTTGACTGTCAAAATCTATTTAATTAAGGTTAACCAATTGGTACGCCACAGGTGCCAAGAGATACAAAATACATAAAAAAAGAGAAGTCCAGCATCAGTGTTTTAACCTTTTAATGTTATAATTAAAAGGTTTTGTGCCTTGATCATATGATGGATTTTATGGAAACCTTTACCAAATTCTTTTAATTTCTACACACTTGACTGGCAGTTACATTTTACTACAATTCAGTGATTAGTAACAGCAATAAAATGTTAAGGCTTGTGTTAGTGGTAGCAAATAACTAATACAATTTCTAGATTACTTGTCATTTGTCTATAATGCAAATAAGACATGGGACATAAATCAATAAACCTTATACAATGAAAAAGGCGGAGGAATTATAAAAATCACATCATTAAAAGTCATGTTAATAATATGCAAACTAAGAAATGGAATAAATATTTTGCCAAAACATTTTAATCTTTTCAGGTCTGCGTATGAGCATCACATGCATAAATACATGCACTTACAGCCTTTAGCATACTATTAGCAAGGTGATTAATTGTTCTCCAACACTGAATGCACTTTGACACACAAATCATCAACATTTGCTGGCAGCTGCCTATGAAATTGCCAAAAAATTATGTGATGGACATGATGGAAAACAAGTACAGAGACACTGCACGCCTTGGTAGCACGTTTAGGTCAAGCATTTTTCATACAGTAAGGATTGGGTCAGACTTGCATCTGCCCCTATCCTGCAGGATCCATTAAAAACTTAGTTTCTGGCAGGAGCAGCGCATAGTGTTTGCAGCATGTAATGCTATGCGCCACCAGGCTATAGATCCCTATGGCAACTGGAAGCTTACTGCAGCCGCCGGCTCCACAGACAATCCCCGGATATGTGCTTTTGGTGAGCACACTGGAAAACACTGCAAACAGCGTTTCCTGTGCGCTCATATCCGGGGATTGTCTGTGGAGCTGGCGGCTGCGCTAAGCTTCCAGTTGCCATAGGGATCTATAGCCTGGAGGCGCATAGCATTACATGCTGCAAACACTATGCGCTGCTCCTAACTAAGTTTCTGACGGATCCTGCAGGCAAGGGGCAGATGCAAGTTTGACCCTAGCCTAAAGCAAGCATCATTTAGCCTGTTGTTCTCCTATTCTCGAACAGCTCATAGAGTACTTTGGTGAAATGGCCCTCACAATAGTTCCCTTATTGATTCATTCTACACTGCAAGGAAAATTGGACACCATATCAGGCTTATTGAATCAAAATTGTCTATGTGGCGCCCCAGGGTCCGATAATCACATTACAAGCTTGGAGGCAAGGCATCCACCAGGTGAAGCACACAGATAACATATCCCAACCTGGGCCTGTAGGGGGAGCTCTAACAGCTGAGGACATGTCAGTTGCTGACGTCAGTAGAGGTCCCCTAGTTATGCAGGTGCAGGGGGCGGAGCTAGTCAGTTCCTGTCAGGAGAGCTCAGGTGACAGTTGAGCAGAGCAGAAGGAGGAGAGAAAAGTGATCTTGGGGACAGGAGCCATGTTAGGCCGCTCCAAGGAAACTGACAGTGTGTGGAGCCCATAGCGAGGGACTGAGGAGGAGAGAAGGAAGATCTTTGAGTGGTAGTAGTGCCAGCAAGCCCAGAATTAAGTATAGTATGATCACCGGAGACCAAGATCATAAGGGATTATACACCCAGTGGCCAAATCCAGAGAACGGATAGTTATACACCGCCCCGTTCACTGTAAAGCTAAAGAGACACAGCCGCACTACAGAGCCCAGGAGAGCTAAGTAGAAATACAGCCAAGAGAGGGGTTCACACTGCTTGTCCTACAGCTAGTACAGAACAGAGAGGGTCACAGCATTGCTTTATGCAGCTAGGGCCCAATGGACACAATCTAAAAGGAAAGCCTCAGGGCTTGCCTGGCGTGGAAAGCCTAAAATTACCTCCAAGTTCCGGAACCCGTGAACTTTAGAAAACAGTACCTGGTACTACCTGAGTTCCACCATTAAAGGTAAAGAAAAGACTGTTACTCTTGTGTCTCCACATCATTGTTTGTGCTATTTCCTGCATCCCTATCAACACCAATAACAAATATTATCGCCAGCTCAGGGATCATCCTAGTCCTACCTGTGGAGGGTTTATCATCCTGCTGCATCCCAACATCATCCCCTGAAGCTGAGATAAACAGCAGTGGTCATATCCGGCCGCATCCCACAAGTGGCGTCACTGACAAACTCTTATTTGTATTTTTATTTTTTCCCTTTTTAATTGCGGTCCCTCCAGGGCCACGGACCTGGTCCACGGCCACCACCGTGACATCCCCCTGTAAGCAGCGAATAAGGACCGGTCATGAGTAACCCATAGCCCTAAGGGTACCGTCACACCTGGACATATCACCGGCGATTCCACAGGCGGCGCACGTGCGCGCAGGTTTTTGCATGTCGCCCAAGGTCTCCCTTGCCTATTTACACGTGGCGAGAACTCAGGCGACACTCGGGCGAAGACCTGACCGGAAATTGCCTAAGCGTCACCCAAAGCCCAAGGCCGATCATGTTGCTGGTGGCCGCTTGGCCGTCACACAGAGCCACCACATTAGCGATGTTGGCGTTGTTTTGTTTTCGGAAATAGTCGTTAACATTATGTTGTGTGACGCCTTGAAGACGTGTGACTGGTTGCAAACAAACACCAATTATTATTAATGTGTCCTTGTTCGCCGCGCCACATCATTAAATGTAAGCATGCATGTGCGTATTGGCTCGGTGCTTTAATCAACTCTTGTGTGATGTGTCGCGGATTATTGCTAGACGCATTGGCGTGGGCAACAAGGCAAAACACGGCGCTCGAGTGACGATTAATTGTACAGTGAATTTGAATAGCGCTTTTATGTTATGTGTGTTGTGCTACTGCGATGGCTAATAAAATCACTGTTGCGTTCTTGGTCAGGATAATATTGGAGCCTTGAAAGTATGTGTGTGCACATGCATTTGTGTGTTTGCAGTTATGTGGCCCATATGTATTGATCACCTAATATTCCCTTGTCCATGTGTGTGCAGAGTATGTGTAATTAAATACATGTATATGGAGGCACACACAGGCACCATACAGTGTCACCATGAAGGCCTGTCCCTGGATGCCGTACATATGTCCCCAATGCTTATGTACCCCTATAAATCAGACATTATGTCACCATATGTTTGTGGTACACCATATACTGGGACATGCATCTCTTTCCTGGGACAAATAAACACATTTGAGGACACAAATATGTACTTGTGTTATCATGTCAACCTTTGTTACGTAATAATGGAATGGGGTCAAACCCCGTTACTGGGGTAACAAATATTAAACACATACATTCATTAAAAAAAAACACTTAACAAGGGTCCATAGTTTTAAAAACAGTATTGTTTATTTAAACACTGGAACAACAGGGTCCATAAAACCACAGTCTTTTGAAAACTCCAAAAAAAAATGGGTAACATTTTAAAAACCCACATCACACGTGCATATGAGGCTGGCCTTCTTGAGGGGCAGACCTGGGATGGGCTCGCTTGTACTGGTCAATGAGATGGGCCAATTGGGACAGCTTCAAAGCTGCTTCCTCATGGGCCGTCTCCAGGTCCTGCAGGGATGGGCCACCTACAAAGGATACAGGACATCAACATCAGCAACATGTTTAGGACACATAGCAGGTGTGTTTTCTTATAGAAGTGTTTGCACTTACCAGGGGGCTGTGGACCCACCATTTGGGGGGGTGGGGATGGTGAGGGGCTTATTGCCCAGTCCACCGCTTGGCTTGGGTCATCTGTAATGAGATCAGCATATGTGTATTTGTATTGGCCCATAACCAAGGTCCCGACATTCCAATTAATTGCTAAAAAACCTGAAATACAGATATAGTGCACAGTATATATGAGTAATATTGATATTACACCCACCTTCTTGGCCGTTTGTAGGCTCGTCGGGGGACCACTGTGCAGTACTCCCACCACTGGACATCTCTCCTTCCAAGGGTGGGTGGGTGCAGGCCTTGGGGTACTTCTGAGCCTGATGGCCGAGGACTGTGCGGTGATGTGGGCCCTTGGGGATGTTGTGGCCTTTGTGCTGGCGGTTGGGCCGGCGAGCCTGGTTGGCTCTGTGGTGCTCCTCTCGCAGGGGATGGGGGATGCTCAAGGCTTCTGTCCCTACCTGTTAAGGCAACAACATACTTTGTCACAATAACAACATGGCCAGATATGTGGGGACTTATTAAACAGTGCTGTTTGAAGATCATTAGGTCAGGTTGAGTGCGATGGAAAGAAGGGCAGGTTAGGCCAACATAATGTAACATGTGGGTAGGGTCAACATATGACAATATGTGGCTAGGTAAAGTAGACATATAGGTTACAGGGGAATATAGGGTGTATGTGGATGAAGCAGGAAGATGATCCTGCAGCTGCAGTCATGAAGAAGCTCACATACATTGCCCCTATATATGTTGAGGTGTACAGTGGCATGTGCTGGCCTTTATATGTCTTTCTTTACACAGAAGGGTATGTCTATGTTGTCATGCTACTCACCACTCATTTGGGCAATCCTGGCACGCAGTTGGGTGATGCGTCCGGGTGTTTTGTGTTTCAGATCTGCGATCTTCTTGCAGATCTGTTTTGGGGTGCACACTACACCTAACCTCCTCTCCAGCCGTCTCTTCACCCTCATCAGGACAGCCTGCTTGTGGAGGCGTGAATGGGTGTACTGCTGGTGACACCAGTAATCCCTGGTGTCACATATATCAATGAGAATAAGGAGCTCAGGCTCCCCCCACACTGCAGCTCGCCTGGGTGCCGCCATTTTCCTATTCTGCAGGGGAAGGGAAAGCACCAGGAAGGCGGCGCCAAAAGATTGACAATGCTCTGGCGAATGAACGCACGGGAAATATGTCACATGTTGACGGGAGCCCAGAGGCGCAAAAGCCACAGGATTAACTGTATGCTTGTGCGTCATATACTTTAAACAGGAAGGCTGCCACTATAGCGCTCTGATGCACACATTAGTTGTCATGTAATTGCGTGGATGATAACACACATTGTTGCCCGTCGCACATCGCTGCACTTTGAACACACACAGCCACAAACATAGAGGCCACAGCAAAGCGCTACTGTACAGTATGTACGCTCCAGGGTAATACAGCTTTGGACGCACACATCATCAAATATGGCGCCGAGAAACAAGACAACCAATTGGAACGCTCGAGCTGCCACCAATCCACGCAGACCGGCAGAGCTAGTGAATACGCCCTGAAATGCCTACCGGAATGGTATAGGCGATGTGTGCTGTCGCCCTTGACATCGCTCAAGAGACGTTACACAGGGCGATCAGCACACATCGCCCAAGAATGGTCACCTGGTTTCAGAGCTCTGATGTGAAACCAGGTGACCACTCGGATGTGTCGCCGTCGCCCATTTACATTGGGTGACGCATTGGCGATGTCGCCGGTGACAGGCCACGTCCCAGCGTCGCCTGTGAAATCGCTGGCGATATGTCCAGGTGTGACGGTACCCTAAGGGCGATTCATCTACACAGACCATCACAAGGCATTTGCATGATATTGTGTCCAAATCTAATGTCCAGTTAAAAGCGTTCCATTGACTTCACGCCACCGCTGTCAAAGGTGAAAAGCCAAAATAACTGTATTAGAGGTCCATTATATTCAGCAATAAGTTTGTTTTGGATGCAATGATAATCAGAGTTTGGAGATTGGTCTGAAGACAACATGAGAAAAAAGGCCTTCGAAAAGGCCCTTGGTCCTTACCCTTGGTCCTACTCTTGTGATTACAGTGTGGAAGCATAAAGCACAGTAACCAGACTCTATAGCCTTAATTCCAGGTACATTAGCAGCTCGGCGTTACATTAATTTGGTTGTGGAACCAGTGGTATGACCATTTCTCCAAAGTATCCCATTAACTGTTGTTTAACAAAATAATGCCAAGCCATATCTTTTGCATGGCCTAAATAAGGTACCATAGCCTGAGGTGTATCAGGACTCATGTCCCATTGTGCATATATTGGATGACACTGGTCAACAAATGCAAAGGCAGTTGCCAGCTCCAGATTTCGATGATGTACATGTCAAAGTGCATTAAGCTCTTCAGAACATTCCTCAGGAAACCATTAATAACTTCAGTGATAGTATGCCAAGTCATGTAATTTGCATGTATTTTCGCGCTCATGCACAATACTGCGTAAGTTGAGATGTTTTTGATAATTTTGTTTTCTTTTTTTTTATATTTTACACTATATATATCATAATTTGTATTCGCTTATTTAGCGCTATTAATTGCACAGCGTTTTACATACATCAGCAATAACATATTTATCAAATTCTGTGATTTCCATAAATCCATGAATTTGCCTTCATGAAATTGCAATTTTAATATTGAGGTGTGTTGATACTCATAAACATAGGTACTTTCCTGAAAGTCTTTGCAAATCTCACTGGCGTACCCCAATTACCTCTATTCATTTTTGCCTTCCCCTCTAGCTTGGTTCTGTATGTATGGGGTCTGTTCTGGGTTCTATAAGCTGAACTGGTCTAACCTTATATCTGTATAAAGGATGAACTGGTTTGGTTTCTGTATAATTTTTTTATAACATCTGATGTGCAGTCTGCATTTGCATGTGCATCTCAATGAATAAGAATATCAAAAACTTAATTTATTGCAGTAATTCAATACATAAAGTGAAACACATATATTATATAGAGTCATTACACACAGAGGGATCTATTTCATGTGTTTATTTCTGTTTGATGATTATGGTTTACAGCCAATGAAAACCCAAAGGTGATATTTTATCTATTTTATCTCTCAGACCCTTCATTCTCCCTACTTTAATTTTCTGAGAAAATGACTTCTAAGTTTTCAGTGGCTGTAAGCCATTATCATCAACATTAACAGAAATAAATACTTCAAATAGATCATTCTGTAATCACTCTATACAATATATGCACTTTAATTTATGTATTGAATTACTTAAATAAATCAACTTTTTGACAATATAAAAACCAGAGAAACAGAGTTCAATTGCCCGTGTAACCAAACGTCATTTGCTGTCCACACTTGTGTTTGTTGCAGTAATAATAATTTATTAGGTGCAAGGATACAGTCAATAAACGTTTGCAGGTAAAGTTTTGACAAGGATTAGAGGTAGGGAGAGGAGGTAGGAAGACCGAGGCAGAGATAGAAAACCAGGAGAGTCCAGAGGGGCAGTAAAGGTGCGTGTGCTTAATAAGGTGCAAAACTAGGCAGACAAAGGTGCAAAGCTCCAAGTTTTAGTCATAGCCTAGTTAGGGGATATAAATAAAAAGCACAATGTTTGTTGCGTACCCATGGACCCTGGTAGGGAGGTCTTCCAATCTGCCTGGAGGTCTAGTAGCCCCGACACGTGTTTCGCGTCGGCTGCTTCAGGGGGCTGGTATGTCAATTGTTTACGCAGCTACTTCTGCGTATTCTCCCAGAGGGGAGGAAGAATCCTGCTTCCTCCTCCCCTCTGTGACAGCTGTGGCCACCCATTAGACTTCACAGTGTATTAATCTACACTGTGAAATCTAAATTAAACAAAAGCAAGTGTGTGAAAAATAAAAAAGAATGAATACTTACCTTCCGACGCCTTCTGCCGCTGTGCGATCCCCGGTTCTAAGTCAGATCTCTTCTGACAAGACCTGTGGTGACGTCAGAGGGGGGGCGTTCCCGGGCACTCGCGGTCATGTGATATCACATGACCGCGAGCAGCCAATCAGCGATGGGACCGCCCCGGGAATGCCCCCCTCTGACGTCATCACAGGTCCTGTGAGAAGACATCTCACTTGGAATCGGAGATCGCACATCGGCAGAAGGCGTCGGAGAGGTGAAGTATTGATTCTTTTTTATTTTTCATTAACTTGCTTTTGTTTAATTTAGATTTCACAGTGTATATTAATACACTGTGAAGTCTAATGGGGCGGTCACACATGTCACAGAGGGGAGGAGGAAGCAGGATTCTTCCTCCCTCTGTGACATCACTGCACTTTCTGGGGTAAAGAAAGCGCAGTGTGTGAAAGCCCCTGCGTATTTTGCTGCGCTTTTTTGCGCGGCCGAAAAACGCGGCAAAAAGCGCGCGCAAAAAAGCGCAGCAAAATACGCAAATGTGTGAACGTAGCCTAAGATTGTCTACCAGACTTTTTGACACTCCAGCATGCGAGTGCCCCTGTCCAGTTTGAGAAGTATCTGACTAAATGTACTCTTGTACCATGGATCTATGAGTGTGGAAACCAAGTAGTTGAATCCTAACATGTAATACAGGCATCATGTTGCTGATAATTCAGCAAGAAGGCGCTCATGTGTCTGACACATCAATGAGGCCCAAATCCTTGCTGTGTTGGTGACGGTGTAAAAAACGAGCTTCCTTCTGCCATCCTCTCTCACAACCTCGGAAAACAGAAAGGGAAATCATTTCTTAATTTTTTGACTCTTCTATGCCCATCTCCTCTTTATCCTCATTCTCCTCTATTTGTTCTTCAGCTTCTATACCTTCACCACCAGTTTGTCTGGTACCATGAGCTCTGTCGCTATATCAGTAGAGGGAGAGAGAAGGGCACCATAACAAATTATAATTGGGGTCACTATGCACACCAATCCAAATTTGAGAAAGAAAGACAAAGTGATACAACCTTAATGGCATTCAAGAAAGTACATGATTTACTTTATTTAGCACTCAAGTACAGAAAAAGACAAAGACCACCACAATTAAAAAAATGTAAAAGGCAAACGTCACTCTATTGTACCTTTCCATGCCACCTGCCTGTATGATGAGAGTACGAACCTTTGAGATTTTGATATCCTTTCCACATCTGTTCTACCTCCTCTTCTTCCTGTGGCACCACCACCTCACCCTGCAGACTTTTCAAGTTTACTCCAGCACGTAGATGACTGGTATAATGTTGCTGATGCACTAACTATCTTAGTAGCTATTTCAAAACTGTACTGATGGGTACAGAGGTCTATGATTTGTGCCAACTCTGAAAGCATCATTTGTATCACATTCAACTCACTTTAGTCACTGTAGGCATCAGTACATACTGCACCAGAGCTTGTCGCTGTTGCCATAGTCGCTGCAACATGTGCAGAGTGGAATTCCACCATGTCAGGACATCCAATAAGTGATCAAGTATCTACCTATCTATTTGTGTACCACCGACGGATCAGCACAGATCAGTACGGAGTGGCAGCAACACTGAAACAAGCCAGCCAATGACACAAGCCCTTGTGTCTTCACCTTGTAGATGTTTTATGTACCCTGATTGGCTGCTGACCAGAAGCCTCCACAAACAAAGTGCGGGGGAAAAAAATGGAGTCCAACACTCCTCTGACCTCTCCACACACCTATTCTCATCAAACACGTTCCGCCCACTATCCTACACTGTCAGAAGGTAGGAGAAAATCATCACTTAAATGTAGTAATGCTTTTCTTTATCTGATCACTCACTGCACAAATCTGGGTTCATCGACTTTTTGGGAAATTGCTCAGGCTTCTGAACCTGAACAAAATCTGCAATGTTTGAAATTGGTGAACATACTCGGTGGCGGTTCACTCATCTCTAGTGATAACTATATGACATTATGTGGAAGCCCATGCAGTCAAGCCTTAGGTCCTACTATACTTCTGTGACTGGTGCAATTTCTGCAATATGTAAAATGACACAGGTCATTTTTGGCAATTTGCACGCATCAAATCGCAAATTGTTTATATTATCCTGGATCAGCACATTTCATGAGATTCAACTTAAATTTAATTCACCAAAAATTGCTCTGATTATTTCTAACTGGTGATGAGTGGATTGAGTTCAAGTCCAATAAAAAATAAAAATAAAAACTTCCACAGCACCATTTCCCAAACTACTGAAATATCTTAGAGCATGCAAATTTAATTTTGCATTGTTGCACAGGCTTCCCTTTAGTGCCCTACAGCTATGACATCTAGCAGATTATATTATATTGTACAGTGTTGGACAGTACCTAGACAATCAGAGATCAGTGGTTCTCAGTGGACTACAGTTTGTAAGGCAGAGTCATTTTCCATCTCCAAAGTTACTGAGTAAGTCTGGATACACACGGTCATATGAAAAATCTGACAGTTTCTCATACAAGAGAGTAGGATAAGTGACATCCGTGTTTTAATCCATGTGGCATGTGAGTTCAGTGCAATTGTACTTTTTTTTTCTCACCTTATATCAGTGTGGTGACTAGCCCAGGGTATCTGGGCCCTCTGCTGCTGTAGGGATGTTACTGGTGGCCTGCCCAGACCCGTGGCCCTGGTGGTCAACTTAAAAGGGGTAGTTGATGTGGGAATAAAAGTTTAATAGTTTATCGTGATGCCACCCGCAGCTTCTGGTGATTGAGCACCAGCGCTGCTTCAGACCTCCGGAGGGTGGTGGTATAGTGGCAAAGGTGGTACAGCTCCCTGCAGGTGGAGCTGGCCCTCTGGGGCAGTTGATGCACCTGCAGTGATGGAGGTGCTGATGATGAGGTGAGAGGAGCACGGTATCGTGGAGAAACAGATACACGGAGACTCGTTCACTCTACCCGGGTACTTTACTGGAACAACGCAGATGGCGATACAGTTCACAGTGGCACAAAAGTCTTTATCTGGCCGAATAGTCACAGTGGGCTGCAGCGTCTCTGAAAGTCTCCTGTGGTATGCCTTCCTGGATCTAACCCGTGTCCACTGCTCATACCTGTCCTGGGGTGGCCTGCTTAATACCAGGCCCGTTGAGGTGTTCTGATAATTCCGGCTTCCATTCGGTGTCCATGATTTCACTGCAACCAGAGATCTGTTCAGAAGTTGGACACAGAAGTTGGTGTGTGTAAAGCGGCCCTCAGTCTTAAGGGTTAACTCAATCAATCCGCAATGCACATAAAATAATTAGTTCTTAATACAGTTTTGCTGCTTATATATTTTATTAATAGAATTTATATAGTCATATAAAATAATGAAGTGTTATAAAGCTTTGCTTACAAAATTTTGTAACTGTGAGCATAAAGTGCACTTTTTTGTGGATATTAACGAAAAAATTTACAGCAAAAAAGTTACTTATATAATAAAAAATGTTTAGGTGCCCAAAGTTCCTTGTAAGCTTATTCAATTTTCTGGTTCTTATTTTCGTTTTGCTCTTTTTTATCTTTCCTATATTGGGGAACAAGAGGGAGAGGAAAATTACAATCGTGTATCAAATTACAGTGTAATCTTTGTGAAAAAATATATTTTGTGAGAGAATGTGATTAATATGTATAGCACATCTGAAGCCGGAACAAATATTCTAAGGAACTCTTATACCTTATTTGGCTTATTATCATTTTCTACAGTAATACACTCAATTTATAGTCAGCCTTTAGGCCTGTGGGCTTCAGTGTCTTCAACTCTTTTATCCATTTTAATTCCTTTTCTTTTAATAGCTTTTCCCTATCACCACCCCTCCGCATTATTGGTACCATATCGATTATTCTCCACTTTAAATCATTCTCAGCATGTTTTGCTTCCATCCAGTGTTTCATTACCGGTAATCCTACCATTTTCTGGCGGATGCTATACCTATGCTGGCTAAGTCGAACCTTCAATTCTAAGGTAGTCCCACCCACATAGTAAAGTTTGCAGGGACATTCTAATAAATAAACTACGTGATTGGACGAACAGGTCCATCAGATGCCTGACTAAAGACTACTGAGAACACACCAGAAAGGAGTGCTGCAGTGAAATTCTTTGGATCGTATGTATTGAAAGGCTGTGAAGGAAGCTGAACTGTCCTGCACCCGGAAGGCATTGCTGCTCAAAAGGTTTCTTTATTTATCTTATTTGATTTGAGAATTGCAAGCCAGTAACAGAATAGACAGGAGATAATTTGTATACCACAGAAGATGAGGAGCGAATATTAAAAGGTATAGAAAGTGATGTGGGCTTTTTAAGTATTCCATCAATCAACAATTTAAAGCGTAAATATGAAAATGGTAGAAAGATAGTGGTGTCCATGGAACTACATTTATTAATGCTTGGGTTGCGGGCTGCAGCCAAGGAAACTGTAAACACAGACCTGGTGCAGACGCAGTGCAACATCCTGAACAACAGATAAATACGCGAGTCAGAAAGAAGGATGAATAACAAAGCACTGTGAGTAAATTGACAGCCTAGAATCAGTAATTATGCTAATTATGCACAAACAGGTGTGTTAAAGTTCCTATGTAAAGTACTGGTTATAGATATATACTGAATAATGGGGACAAAAGGGTGTTGAAAAAATCCCTAAGATATGCAATTGTGATCACTGAATCATATGTATTAAGGCACGTACAGATGTAATGCACAGTTTTATGTATGTTATACATAATCATAGAACAAGCACAATTGTTTATTGTAACAATGTAGACTGTATAAAAGGCTGAGCTATAGAGCATGTGATTGCTTGACAAAGGGCGTGTGTGTCCATTGTTTTAGGGGCATCCCATGCTAAAGAATAGCAGTCGACAGCCTTCCCTGAAAATGGCGCATTAATCATAGCTAGTGATGAGCGAGTACTAAAATGCTCGGGTGCTCGAAGCACGGGCCGAGCATCCCGAGATACTCGTGTACTCGGCCCGACTAACGAGCCCAATGTTATCCTATGGGAGACACGAGTATTTTTATGAAATGACTGCCGGCAGCATGGAAAAACCCTAAAAATGTCACAAAAGTCTCAGAAGAGTTCTCAAATGACATGGCAACACCATGGGGAAGACCCCTGGAAGCATTTCTCACTGAAAAGTCACAGCTGTGAACAATGTTGTCCGAGTTTCACGCCAATTTTACGGAGTCTCCAGAAAACCTTCCAAAATGACACCAAAATGAATATTTAGGGTGGAAATGTTAAGGGCACATACCCAATAGTGAGATACAGCTGGTGTATGTCACTTTTTGTGATTACATAAAAGATTTTACGTGAAAACATTGTGCGACACTCCGATGACCCTGACAAGAGACGTACCTGAAGCCCTGTCTACAAATAAAGTGCCCATTTTGAGGAACTGGGTCTATAGTAGTATCTTCCATTGCAAGGGCAGTCAAAAATTTGGAGGTTCACCAATGCCCCTGGATACAGACATGCAGGATGGCCTGTAAACAAGAACTGGGTGTATTTTAGTATAGCCCTTTGGTCAGGGCAGCCAAAAATTGGGAGGTTCAACAATGACCCATGCTTACAGACATGTAGTAGGGCCTGTAACCCTCAAGTGGGTGTATTGTAGTATAGCCCTTTTGTCAGGGCAGACAAAAATTGGGAGGCTCCTCTTTGTCCCTGGATAGAGACGTGCAGGAGGGCCTGTTAAGAACTGGGTGTATTGTAGTATAGCCCTTTGGTCAGGGCAGCCAAAAATTGGGAGGCTCCTCTTTGTCCCTGGATAGAGACGTGCACGAGGGCCTGTTAAGAACTGGGTGTATTGTAGTATAGCCCTTTTGTCAGGGCAGCCAAAAATTGGGAGGCTCCTCTTTGTCCCTGGATAGAGACGTGCAGGAGGGCCTGATAAGAACTGGGTGTATTGTAGTATAGCCCTTTTGTCAGGGCAGCCAAAAATTGTGAGGCTCCTCTTTGTCCCTGGATAGAGACGTGCAGGAGGGCCTGTTAAGAACTGGGTGTATTGTAGTATAGCCCTTTGGTCAGGGCAGACAAAAATTGGGAGGTTCAACAATGTCCCATGCTTACAGACATGTAGTAGGGCCTGTAACCCTCAAGTGGGTGTATTGTAGTATAGCCCTTTGGTCAGGGCAGACAAAAATTGGGAGGTTCAAGAATGACCCATGCATTCAGACATGTAGTAGGGCCTGTAACCCTCAAGTGGGTGTATTGTAGTATAGCCCTTTGGTCAGGGCAGACAAAAATTGGGAGGCTCCTCTTTGTCCCTGGATAGAGACGTGCAGGAGGGCCTGTTAAGAACTGGGTGTATTGTAGTATAGCCCTTTTGTCAGGGCAGCCAAAAATTGGGAGGCTCCTCTTTGTCCCTGGATAGAGACGTGCAGGAGGGCCTGTTAAGAACTGGGTGTATTGTAGTATAGCCCTTTGGTCAGGGCAGACAAAAATTGTGAGGTTCAACAATGTCCCATGCTTACAGACATGTAGTAGGGCCTGTAACCCTCAAGTGGGTGTATTGTAGCATAGCCCTTTGGTCAGGGCAGACAAAAATTGGGAGGTTCAACAATGACCCATGCATTTAGACATGTAGTAGGGCCTGTAACCCTCAAGTGGGTGTATTGTAGTATAGCCCTTTGGTCAGGGCAGACAAAAATTGGGAGGTTCAACAATGACCCATGCATTCAGACATGTAGTAGGGCCTGTAACCCTCAAGTGGGTGTATTGTAGTATAGCCCTTTGGTCAGGGCAGACAAAAATTGGGAGGCTCCTCTTTGTCCCTGGATTGAGACGTGCAGGAGGGCCTGTTAAGAAGAACTGGGTGTATTGTAGTATAGCCCTTTGGTCAGGGCAGCCAAAAATTGGTAGGCTCCTCTTTGTCCCTGGATAGAGACGTGCACGAGGGCCTGTTAAGAACTGGGTGTATTGTAGTATAGCCCTTTTGTCAGGGCAGCCAAAAATTGGTAGGCTCCTCTTTGTCCCTGGATAGAGACGTGCAGGAGGGCCTGTTAAGAACTGGGTGTATTGTAGTATAGCCCTTTGGTCAGGGCAGACAAAAATTGGTAGGCTCCTCTTTGTCCCTGGATAGAGACGTGCACGAGGGCCTGTTAAGAACTGGGTGTATTGTAGTATAGCCCTTTTGTCAGGGCAGCCAAAAATTGGTAGGCTCCTCTTTGTCCCTGGATAGAGACGTGCAGGAGGGCCTGTTAAGAACTGGGTGTATTGTAGTATAGCCCTTTGGTCAGGGCAGACAAAAATTGGGAGGTTCAACAATGTCCCATGCTTACAGACATGTAGTAGGGCCTGTAACCCTCAAGTGGGTGTATTGTAGTATAGCCCTTTGGTCAGGGCAGACAAAAATTGGGAGGTTCAAGAATGACCCATGCATTCAGACATGTAGTAGGGCCTGTAACCCTCAAGTGGGTGTATTGTAGTTATAGCCCTTTGGTTAGGGCAGACAAAAATTGGGAGGTTCAACAATGACCCATGCATTCAGACATGTAGTAGGGCCTGTAACCCTCAAGTGGGTGTATTGTAGTATAGCCCTTTGGTCAGGGCAGACAAAAATTGGGAGGCTCCTCTTTGTCCCTGGATAGAGACGTGCAGGAGGGCCTGTTAAGAACTGGGTGTATTGTAGTATAGCCCTTTTGTCAGGGCAGCCAAAAATTGGGAGGCTCCTCTTTGTCCCTGAATAGAGACGTGCAGGAGGGCCTGTTAAGAACTGGGTGTATTGCAGTATAGCCCTTTGGTCAGGGCAGACAAAAATTGGGAGGTTCAACAATGTCCCATGCTTACAGACATGTAGTAGGGCCTGTAACCCTCAAGTGGGTGTATTGTAGTATAGCCCTTTGGTCAGGGCAGAAAAAAATTGGGAGGCTCCTCTTTGTCCCTGGATTGAGACGTGCAGGAGGGCCTGTTAAGAAGAACTGGGTGTATTGTAGTATAGCCCTTTGGTCAGGGCAGCCAAAAATTGGGAGGCTCCTCTTTGTCCCTGGATAGAGACGTGCACGAGGGCCTGTTAAGAACTGGGTGTATTGTAGTATAGCCCTTTTGTCAGGGCAGCCAAAAATTGGTAGGCTCCTCTTTGTCCCTGGATAGAGACGTGCAGGAGGGCCTGTTAAGAACTGGGTGTATTGTAGTATAGCCCTTTGGTCAGGGCAGACAAAAATTGGGAGGTTCAACAATGTCCCATGCTTACAGACATGTAGTAGGGCCTGTAACCCTCAAGTGGGTGTATTTTAGTATAGCCCTTTGGTCAGGGCATCCAAAAATTAGGAGGCTCCACATTGTCCCTGGATAGAGACGTGCAGGAGGGCCTCAAAACATTTTTCACATTGAAAAGATGCGGGTATCCTGTCTTTGTAATGGCCATTCAAAAAGAATGGGCGTAAAAATTTACCACTGGGGGTATACCTGAAACAACAGCCAAACTATTGTAACGGTCATCATGGTGGCACATGAGGAGAAGGAGGATCAGTCCAGTGATTAGCCAAAGAATAGGAAGACGACGTGGTGGATGATCCAGTAGCTGACCCAACCTGGCAGGAGTATATGCAGAGCGAGGACAGCAGTGCACAGGGGAGGGAGGCATAGCATCCCAACAGGCAGTACGAAGCAGGGTCGGGTACGCAGGCATAAGGCAGGCAACCGTTCCCCGGAACAACAACACGACACAAGGTGCCTGTGCAAATGTTAGGTCTTCCCGAGTCTGGCAGTATTTTCAGTTGGCTCCAGATGACTCTAAAAAGGCCATTTGCAAGACCTGCCATGCCAGCATCAGCAGGGGTACGAAAAGTAGCAGCCTGACCACCACCAGCATGATCAGGCACATGTCAGCCAAGCACCCGACTTTGTGGAAAGTACAACAGAGTTGAGGAGCGGTGCTTGCTGATGTCACTGCTACGTCTTTGCCTGTTGTGCGTGCGAGCCAATACCCTGTCCATGCTGGCCGCGAACAAGCCTCCGGCCCTGCACCTGAAGTTGCCCACATACAAATTACACCACCATCAAGCACGTCCTTGTCCCAGCGCAGTGTTCAATTATCCATTCAGCAAACATTTGAACACAGGCGCAAATACGCTGCCAACGCCCCACATGCCACAGTCCTGAATGATCACATTTCGCGACTCATTGCGCTACAAATGTTGCCTTTCCGGCTGGTGTAGACGGAAGCATTCTGCGACCTGATGGCGGCTGCTGTCCCACGTTACTCGGTCCCCAGCCGCCACTATTTCTCCAGATGTGCCGTCCCCGCATTGCATAACACGTGTCCAACAGCATCACACGTGCCCGGAACAACGCTGTTTCAGCCAAAGTCCACCGAATAATAATAATAATAATACAGCTTTATTTATATAGCGCCAACATATTACGCAGCGCTTTACAATGTAGGGTTAGAGTACAGAAAATATAATACAGTAAGTAATTACAGTAGAGAACAAATACAGTAGAATAATTGGATACAAAACAATAGGCATAGAATCAATGTAAAAAATAAAATACAAAAAATAAAGCAAGAAATGAAGGTGACCCTGCTCAAAAGAGCTTACAATCTACAACGGGATAGGGGTTGCACAAGGTACAGGGGCTTATTGGGGCTTAGTGATAGGAAACAAATGGTGTTTATTAATGGAACACACTCAGAATGGGTCACAGTTAACAGTGGGGTACCACAGGGGTCAGTGTTGGGCCCGCTTCTATTTAATATATTTATTAATGACCTTGTAGGGGGCATACAGAGTAGAATCTCAATATTTGCAGATGACACTAAACTCTGCAGGGTAATCAATACAGAGGAGGACAATTTTATATTACAGGAGGATTTATGTAAACTGGAAGCTTGGGCTGCCAAATGGCAAATGCGCTTTAATGGGGATAAATGTAAAGTCATGCACTTGGGCAGAGGAAACAAAAGGTATAATTATGTGCTTAATTGTAAAACACTGGGCAAAACTGTCACTGAAAAAGACCTGGGTGTATGGGTAGATGACAAACTCACATTTAGTGGCCAGTGTCAGGCAGCTGCTGCAAAGGCAAATAAAATAATGGGATGTATTAAAAGAGGCATAGATGCTCATGAGGAGAACATAATTTTACCTCTATACAAGTCACTTGTGCGACCACACTTAGAATACTGTGTACAATTCTGGTCTCCGGTGTATAAGAAAGACATAGCTGAACTAGAGCGGGTCCAGAGAAGAGCGACAAAAGTCATTAGAGGACTAAGGGGTCTGCAATACCAAGACAGGTTATTAAACTTGGGGTTATTTAGCTTGGAAAAACGAAGGCTTAGGGGTGATCTTATAATAATGTATAAATATATGAGGGGGCAGTACAGAGACCTTTCTAATGATCTCTTTACTCTTAGGCCTGAGACTGGGACAAGGGGGCATCCTCTACGTCTGGAGGAAAGAAGGTTTAATCATAATCACAGACGCGGATTCTTTACTGTAAGAGCAGTGAGACTATGGAACTCTCTGCCACATGATGTTGTAATGAGTGAGTCAATACTAACATTTAAGAAGGGCCTGGATGCCTTTCTTGAAAACTATAATATTACCAGTTATACATACTAGATTCTTTGATAGGGCGTTGATCCAGGGAATTAGTCTGATTGCCGTATCTGGAGTCAGGAAGGAATTTTTTCCCCCAATGTGGAGCTTAGTGTTGCCACATGGGTTTTTTTCTGCCTTCCTCTGGATCAACATGTTAGGCTATGGGTTGAACTAGATGGACTTAAAGTCTTCCTTCAACCTTAAAAACTATGTTACTATGTTACTATTGCACTGATGGTCCAGGCATCTCGAGGAAATGGGGCATAGAACTAAGCTTACATGGATGGTCATTATACAGTCTGTGTAGACCTTTTTGGTTTGGTGGAGTTTGTAGAAGAGTAATGTCCAGAGGGATAGCCCACTATCTACAGTACAAAGGACTTCTATTAGGGAGTATGATAGGCCGCCTTAAAAAGATGCGTTTTTAGGGATCGTATGAAGCCATGCAAGTTGTGGATAGTCCTGATTTCTTTTGGTAAAGCATTCCAGAGGTTTGGTGCAGCTCTGGAGAAGTCTTGGAGCCGGGAGTGGGAGGATCGGATTATTACCGATGTCAGTCGAAGGTCATTTGAGGAACGTAGAGCGCGAGTGGGGTGATAGACAGAGATGAGGGAGGAGAGGTAGGGGGGTGCTGCACTGTGAATAGCTTTGTGGGTGATAAGAAGCAATTTGAATTTGATGCTGTAGTATACGGGCAGCCAGTGCAATGACTGGCACAGAGCAGAGGCATCTGAGTAACGATTGGCCAGATGGGTGATCATGGCTGCTGCATTAAGGATGCACTGGAGAGGAGAAACTCTGGTGAGGGGGAGGCCGCTTAATAGAGAATTGCAATAGTCAAGGCGGTAATGGATTAGGGCCACGGTGAGGGTTTTTGTTGTTTACAGGGTGAGAAAGGGACTGACTCTGGAGATATTGTTCAAGTGTAAGTGACATGAGCGGACGAGACATTGTGTGTGGGAGGAGAAGGAGTGATCGGTGTCAAACATAACACCCAGACAACGAGCCTGCTGCCTAGGCATTATCGTGGTGCCACAAACTGAGAGAGAGATGTCCGATTTAGGGAGGTTAGTAGATGGGGGGAGCAGATGAAGTTCAGTTTTGGAAAGGTTTAGTTTCAAATAGAGAGTGGACATGATATTGGAAACTGCAGCTAGACAGTCATTGCTGTTCTTTAATACCGCAGGGGTAAGGTCAGGGGCTGAAGTGTATAACCACAGACACGTGGACAAGTGCTTGTGGGCAAGGCCGCTACATCTCCTTGACAAAACACTGGGTTAATATTGTGGAGGCTCTGACACAGTCTGATCGAGGGACGGAACACGTCCTTCCCACACCAAGGATAGCAGGCCCGACCTCTGTCAGGGTTTCACCGACACTCTACAGCTCCGGAATGTCATGCTATTCAGCCTCCTCCTCCTCCTCCTGCTCATCCTCATCCACTGTACCCTCCACACCAGTCCCAAGCTGGAAGCACTGCAGCACTGCCTCTGCGAAGCGGCAACAGGCTGTGCTGAAGCTAGTCTGCATAGGTGACAAACCCCACAATGCAGAAGAGGTGTGGACAGCTCTGAAACAGCAGGCAGATCACTGGCTCACACCTCTGAACCTAAAGCCAGGAAAGGTCGTGTGTGACAATGGACGGAACTTGGTGGCAGCTTTGAGGCGAGGCCAGCTGACGCATGTTCCATGCGTGGCCCACGTGCTCAACCTGGTGGTTCAGAGGTTTCTAAAGTCATACCCAGAGCTGTCTGAACTGCTGGTAAAAGTTTGCCTTCTGTCTACACATTTTCGCAAGTCACCTGCTGCTTCAGCTGACCTTGGCGGATTTCAGCGCCGTTAGCGTCTTACGGCCCACAGACTGGTGTGTGATGTCCCCAAGCGTTGGAATTCAACTCTGCACATGTTGGTCAGGATATGTGAGCAGAAGAGGGCAGTTGTTGACTACCTGCATCACCTAAGCCGTCGGGAAATGGTTCAAAACTCCACACATAACACCTGAGGAGTGGAGATGGATGTCCGACCTATGTACCGTCCTCCAAAACTTTGAGGACTCCACCAAGATGGTGAGCGGCGATGACGCCATTATTAGCGTCACCATACCACTACTCTGCCTTCTAAAACGGTCTCTGCTGAAAAACAAAGAGGATGCATTGCAGGCCGAGCGCGATGACTTGGAGCAAGAAACAGTAGTGGGTGTGGGTGAAAACACGGAGTCCAGCCTCATCTCATCACAACGTGCAGTGGAGGACTATGACGAGGAGGAGGAGGATGAGGACATGGAGCAACTCTCTGGCCAAATTGAGGATATGACATGCACACCAGTCATACCCTCGATTCAGCGTGGCTGGCCAGAGGACAGGGGAGATGAGGAGGAGGAGGAGGAGGAGGAGGACAGTATGTTCAGTCATCGTGTTGGTCTGGATACTAAAGTGATGGCTGTTAAGAGTCTGGCGCACATGGCTGACTTTATGGTAAGCTGCCTGCCTCGTGACCCTCGCGTTCAGAACATTTTGGCCGACAATCTGTACTGGTTGGCAACACTGTTAGACCCACGGTACAAGGAGAACTTTATGTCTGTCATTCCTGAGGCGGAGAGGTCAGCCAAAACGCAGCAGTTCCAGAAGGCCATAGTCACGGAAGTAGGCAAATCATTCCCCTCACAAAACGCTGGCGGCATAGGTCAGGAATCGGTGGACAACCAAGGCGTACGGCCGAGAGGGGCACAAGTCCAATCCGCCAAAGGTAGGGGAACAGTCTTTACGAGGTGGGACAGTTTTCTCAGCCCCTCACGTACCACAGCCCCTGAGGTGCGGGGTAGTGACACAAGAAATGCTAAGTTTGGTCAGATGCTGAAGGAGTACCTTGCCGATCGAACAACTGTACTGCGAGATTCCTCTGTGCCTTACAATTATTGGGTCTCCAAGCTGGACACGTGGCATGAATTGGCTCTCTACGCCTTGGAAGTCCTGGCCTGCACTGCCGCTAGCATTTTGTCACAGCGTGTTTTCAGTGCCGCAGGTGGAATCATTACTGATAAACGCAACCGCCTGTCAACTGAAAATGCTGACAGGCTGACTGAGATCAAGATGAACAAGGGTTGGATTGGGCCAGACTTCACCACACCACCAACAAATGACAACTGAATTTAAATTTTGTAATGGGAATTTGCCATGTACCTCCACTGACCCATGGGTACACACTTCTGGACTTCCGAGTGTCCAAGTGTGGGATCAGTAATGTCCGTGGACGTGCACTCAGCCAGTTGGTAGGAAGGAGGATCAGGTTGGGAAATGTGCGGTGCAGTATCACGGCTACTGACAATTGACCGTGTGGAAGACAGGGTGTTTGTGGAGGTGCCAATCAGACTAGAAGCATTATCCGCTATCCAAATAAAAAGCTGTTGACACTAGTGTTGGTTCAAGAGCGTAGTACTGCAGCGGGCCCCAACAATTTGGGACAGGACGTGTGAGCGAGTAGATGTGCCACTTTCTTGCTGCGAAATTAGTGCTTGCACACGACCTCGGCCTCTGCCTGCACCACCATCACGTTCACCTCCTTGTTCCTTGCCAACGCCCTTGCGCATTTTGCTTGTATACAGCGACAACAGTCACAGGAGAGGATTTTAGTCCCTAACCTGTATCAAGGTATGACGTACACAAGTCTGGTGACTGTTCAGATCACAAGAGATTAGGATTTTAGTCCCTAACCTGTATCAAGGTATGACGTACAACAGTCTGGTGACTTGAATGGTTTTAGGAGAGGATTTTAGTCCCTAACCTGTATGAAGGTATGACGTACAACAGTGTGGTGACTGTTGAGATGACAAGAGTTAGGATTTTAGTTCCCTAACCTGTATAAACGTATGACGTACAACAGTGTGGTGACTGTTGAGATGACAAGAGTTAGGATTTTAGTTCCCTAACCTGTATAAACGTATGACGTACAACAGTGTGGTGACTGTTGAGATGACAAGAGTTAGGATTTTAGTTCCCTAACCTGTATTAAGGTAGTACGTACACCTGTCTGGTGACTGTAATGGTTTGAAGAGAGGATTTTAGTCCCTAACCTGTATTAAGGTTGTACGTACACCTGTCTGGTGACTGTTTTGATGACAAGAGTTAGGATTTTAGTTCCCTAACCTGTAGAAACGTATGACGTACAACAGTGTGGTGACTGTTGAGATGACAAGAGTTAGGATTTTAGTTCCCTAACCTGTATTAAGGTAGTACGTACACCTGTCTGGTGACTGTAATGGTTTGAAGAGAGGATTTTAGTCCCTAACCTGTATTAAGGTAGTACGTACACCTGTCTGGTGACTGTTTTGATGACAAGAGTTAGGATTTTAGTTCCCTAACCTGTATAAACGTATGACGTACAACAGTGTGGTGACTGTTGAGATGACAAGAGTTAGGATTTTAGTTCCCTAACCTGTATAAACGTATGACGTACAACAGTGTGGTGACTGTTGAGAAGACAAGAGTTAGGATTTTAGTTCCCTAACCTGTATAAACGTATGACGTACAACAGTGTGGTGACTGTTGAGATGACAAGAGTTAGGATTTTAGTTCCCTAACCTGTATAAACGTATGACGTACAACAGTGTGGTGACTGTTGAGATGACAAGAGTTAGGATTTTAGTTCCCAAACCTGTATAAACGTATGACGTACAACAGTGTGGTGACTGTTGAGATGACAAGAGTTAGGATTTTAGTTCCCTAACCTGTATTAAGGTAGTACGTACACCTGTCTGGTGACTGTAATGGTTTGAAGAGAGGATTTTAGTCCCTAACCTGTATTAAGGTAGTACGTACACCTGTCTGGTGACTGTTTTGATGACAAGAGTTAGGATTTTAGTTCCCTAACCTGTATAAACGTATGACGTACAACAGTGTGGTGACTGTTGAGATGACAAGAGTTAGGATTTTAGTTCCCTAACCTGTATAAACGTATGACGTACAACAGTGTGGTGACTGTTGAGATGACAAGAGTTAGGATTTTAGTTCCCTAACCTGTATAAACGTATGACGTACAACAGTGTGGTGACTGTTGAGATGACAAGAGTTAGGATTTTAGTTCCCTAACCTGTATAAACGTATGACGTACAACAGTGTGGTGACTGTTGAGATGACAAGAGTTAGGATTTTAGTTCCCTAACCTGTATTAAGGTAGTACGTACACCTGTCTGGTGACTGTAATGGTTTGAAGAGAGGATTTTAGTCCCTAACCTGTATTAAGGTAGTACGTACACCTGTCTGGTGACTGTTTTGATGACAAGAGTTAGGATTTTAGTTCCCTAACCTGTATAAACGTATGACGTACAACAGTGTGGTGACTGTTGAGATGACAAGAGTTAGGATTTTAGTTCCCTAACCTGTATTAAGGTAGTACGTACACCTGTCTGGTGACTGTAATGGTTTGAAGAGAGGATTTTAGTCCCTAACCTGTATTAAGGTAGTACGTACACCTGTCTGGTGACTGTTTTGATGACAAGAGTTAGGATTTTAGTTCCCTAACCTGTATAAACGTATGACGTACAACAGTGTGGTGACTTTTGAGATGACAAGAGTTAGGATTTTAGTTCCCTAACCTGTATAAACGTATGACGTACAACAGTGTGGTGACTGTTGAGATGACAAGAGTTAGGATTTTAGTTCCCTAACCTGTATAAACGTATGACGTACAACAGTGTGGTGACTGTTGAGATGACAAGAGTTAGGATTTTAGTTCTCTAACCTGTATAAACGTATGACGTACAACAGTGTGGTGACTGTTGAGATGACAAGAGTTAGGATTTTAGTTCCCTAACTTGTAGAAACGTATGACGTACAACAGTGTGGTGACTGTTGAGATGACAAGAGTTAGGATTTTAGTTCCCTAACCTGTAGAAACGTATGACGTACAACAGTGTGGTGACTGTTGAGATGACAAGAGTTAGGATTTTAGTTCCCTAACTTGTAGAAACGTATGACGTACAACAGTGTGGTGACTGTTGAGATGACAAGAGTTAGGATTTTAGTTCCCTAACCTGTAGAAACGTATGACGTACAACAGTGTGGTGACTGTTGAGATGACAAGAGTTAGGATTTTAGTTCCCTAACCTGTAGAAACGTATGACGTACAACAGTGTGGTGACTGTTGAGATGACAAGAGTTAGGATTTTAGCTCCCTAACCTGTAGAAACGTATGAAGTACAACAGTGTGGTGACTGTTGAGATGACAAGAGTTAGGATTTTAGTTCCCTAACCTGTATAAACGTATGACGTACAACAGTGTGGTGACTGTTGAGATGACAAGAGTTAGGATTTTAGTTCCCTAACCTGTATTAAGGTAGTACGTACACCTGTCTGGTGACTGTTTTGATGACAAGAGTTAGGATTTTAGTTCCCTAACCTGTATTAAGGTAGTACATACACCTGTCTGGTGACTGTAATGGTTTGAAGAGAGGATTTTAGTCCCTAACCTGTATTAAGGTAGTACGTACACCTGTCTGGTGACTGTTTTGATGACAAGAGTTAGGATTTTAGTTCCCTAACCTGTATTAAGGTAGTACGTACACCTGTCTGGTGACTGTAATGGTTTGAAGAGAGGATTTTAGTCCCTAACCTGTATTAAGGTAGTACGTACACCTGTCTGGTGACTGTTTTGATGACAAGAGTTAGGATTTTAGTTCCCTAACCTGTATTAAGGTAGTACGTACACCTGTCTGGTGACTGTAATGGTTTGAAGAGAGGATTTTAGTCCCTAACCTGTATTAAGGTAGTACGTACACCTGTCTGGTGACTGTTTTGATGACAAGAGTTAGGATTTTAGTTCCCTAACCTGTATTAAGGTAGTACGTACACCTGTCTGGTGACTGTAATGGTTTGAAGAGAGGATTTTAGTCCCTAACCTGTATTAAGGTACTAAGTACAAGAGTGTGGTGACTCTAATGGTCACAGAAAAGCTTGGATTCCAATCTGTATCACCCTGCCTAGATCCTCCTAGATTAGTCCTGAGAAGGACTGTTCTGGTCACTGGAAATCTTGGACTCCGATCTGGATCACCCTGCCTATGTCCTCCTAGATTAGTCCTGAGAAGGACTGTTGTGGTCAGCAGCAGCAGTTTGCAGCCCTGCTCCGGATCTACCTATGAGGGCCGCAAATCTGTCCCTAATCAGCAGCAGACACTCTCCCTACACTCACTGTCTGGATGGCTGTGTGCCGAGCACAGCGCGCCGGGAGTTATAAAGGCTCGGTGACGCTGTGCAGGGCGGCCAATCACTGCTATGCCACAACTAACAGGGCTGTGGCATTGCAGTGGTCTGTCAGCCAATCCCTGCACGTGGGCTGGCTCTTAAAAGAGCGCCAACATGGAGAGATGACGACCACGAGCACAGCACGAGTATCGCGAGATTACTCGGTGCTCGGCGAGTCGCCCGAGTACAGTGATACTCGTGCGAGTACCGAGTAGTGCCGAGCATGCTCGCTCAACACTAATCATAGCGCCATTTCTACATGCTTTACCAAGCTCTTTCAGCGGCCCTGGTGGCAGTGGCACGCTGGGTAATAAGAGGTTAGTACCAGTTTTGTATTACCAGCTGGTATTGAGCCCTGTGATTCCTAATGTCAGGCCACGTTAGACCCAACCATTAAGAATGTCAAATAAATGGTTAAAAAAAGACACAACACAGAGAAAAAAATATTTTATTATAAATGAAAACACAGAGACGTTTAGTGACCCGATCTTTATTACCCCCTTCCCTCCCCCGTACCCCTCCACGATCCTCGTCTTCTCTTTTATTGGACACACACAGCTATGCTACATCAGAGACCATGCGAAAGAAGAACACGTCTGCTTCCCATGGTCTCTGATCACTGAATGACAGCGCTGAGACTTGCAGTATAGTAAGCGAAGAGGTCACCATTGCAATAGTAACCGCTAATAATGGTTGCTATGGCAATGGTGTCCTGGAGTGAAGTAATTTACTCCTGGCCTACCCCGCTTCTATCCTCGTGGGTCATTCAATGTGCTGCGCGATTTGTTATTGCACCCATTGACATTCATTGGCGAGACTCCTGGAGCATGTTGCAGCTTTTTTCTCATTCAGAATCTAGATGAGAAAAAAGCTGAACAGAAATGTTCATCTGCTTTCACTGACTTATTAACATTGGTCAGATTGCAATGCAAGATTTTCTCGCATTGCACTTATCCAATTTCAATGCCCATGTGTCTGAACCCTAGGCCTCTCTTTTTTGCAGAGTGTAGATTCTTGTGGTCAGCAAGTTCCTATCTTTTTTTTGCTTATGAATTGTAAGCTTCTTTGGTCAGCGGGGACCCACTGACCTACCCAGTTTGCCTACTGACAAAGAAATGAACAGTTTATAATTTTAAGGGTAGGTTAATTTTAATAGTTATTCACATTTTCAAAATTATATAAATGTATTTGCATTTTGCATAGATGAAATAAGTATTTAATTCCCTATCAACCATTAGGAGCTCTGGCTCCTACAGACCAGTTAGACACTCTTAATCAATTTGTTACCTGAATTAAACATAGCTTTCTTAAATTGTCATCTGTATAAAAGACTTCTGTCCACACACTCAATTAATCACTCAGAATGTAACCTCTACAACATGGGCAAGACTAAAGAGCTTTCTAAGGATGTCAGGGAAAAGACCCTAGGACCTGCACAAGGCTGGAATGGGTTACAAAACCATAAGTAAGATGCTGTGTGAGAAAGAGACAACTGCTGGTGCAATAGTAAGAAAATGGAGGAAATACAAAATGAATGTCAATCTACATCGATCTGGGGCTCCATGAAAAATCTCACCTCTTGGGGTATCCAGGATCATGAGGAAGGTGAGAGATCAGCCTAAAAGTACACAAAGGAACTTGTTAATAAGCTCAATGCAGCTGGGACCACGGTCACCAAGAAAACCATTGGTAACAAATGACGCCGTAATGGGTTAAAATCTTGCAATGCTTGCAAAGTTCCACTACTCAAGAAGACACATGTGCAGACCCATGTGAAGTCTGCCAATTAACACCTTGGTGATAATGAGTGTGATTGGGAGAAGGTGCTGTGGTCAGATGAGACAAAAATTGAGCTCTTTGGCATTAACTCAACTCGCCGTGTTTGGAGGAAGAGAAATGCTGCCTATGACCCAAAAGACATTGTCCCCAAAGTCAAGCATGGTGGTGAAAATATTATGTTTTGGGGATGTTTCTCTGCTAAGGGCACAGAACTACTTCACTGCATCAATGGGACAATGGATGGGGCCATGTACCGTAAAATCCTGAGTGACAACCTCCTTCCCTCCGCCAGGACATTAAAAATGGGTCATGGTTGGGTCTTCCAGCACCACAACGACCCCAAAAGATACAGCCAAGGCAACAAAGGAGTGGGTCAAAAAGAATCACATTAAGGTAATGGAGTGGCCTAGCCAGTCTACAGATCTTAATCCCATGGATTACTTATGGAGGGAGATGAAGCTTCGAGTTGTGAAGCGAAAGTGTCAAAATCTTAATGATTTAGAGTTGAGGAGCTGACCAAAATTCTTGATGACATGTGCGCAAACCTCATCATCAACTACAAGAAATGTGTGCTGTGCTTGCCAACAAGACTTTTGCCATCAAGTATTAAGTCTTGTTTGAGGAGGGATCAAATAATTATTTCTCTCTGAAAAAGGCAAATAACTTTATAGAATTAAGACATTGTTTTCTTCTGGATTTCAGTTTTGATATTCTATTCTTACTGTAAAAATTAACCTATCCTTAAAATTATAGACTGTTCATTTCTTTGTCAATGGGCAAACTTACAAAATCAGCAAGGGATCAAATACTTATTTCCCTACTATATAAGCTTTTATGGTCAACATCATCCTCTATCTTTCTCTGCTATAAAGTTTAGGCTTGAAGGGTCATCATAATCCTCTTTTTTCTTACATTTGAATTGTAAGCTCTTGTGGTCAGCGAGATCCTCTCTCTCACCTGTAAATTGTAAACTCTTATGGTCAGCAGAATCCTATCTTTTCTCACCTGTGAAGTGGAAGCTCTTATGGTCAGCAGGGTCTCTCTTGCCTCTAAAGCAGGGGTCCCCAACTCCAGGCCTCAAGGGTCGCCAACAGTGCATGTTTTCAGGTTTTCCTTAGTATTGCACAGGAGTTGGAATCATTACCTTTGCAGATGATCACATTAACACTGGGGCAATACTAAGGAGATCCTGAAAACCTGCACTGTTGGCGGCCCTTGAGTTGGAGACCTCTGCTCTAAAGTGTAAGCCATCCATGGTCAACAGGATTCTCTTTTTCTCACCTCAGAAATGTAAGCTCTTATGGCAAGTGTGGTGCCCCTGTAATCAGGGTGGCCACAAGTAGGAAATGCAGCCAGGCAGGTGGAGACAGGTTGTTACACACACCTTCAAACACACACCCACCGACACAACGATAAAAGGAGACAAACGAGGTGCAATAGTGCCCTATCAATACGACACTGACTGTGGACACAGGTCACATAAAGGTGCACTCACCTGATCTAGTTGTGTGCACCCACAACTAGTTTTGTATCAATATGACACTGACTGTGCACACAGGTCACATAAAGGTGCACTCACCTGACATGATTTTTTGCTGGATTCTTTAAATAGAGATGTACAAGTAAAAGGACCCATAGTGATTAATGTCGTGTTCTAAATGATTAGTTTATTTATATTTTTATATTTTTATATAGATTCTGATATTTTATATTTTTAGCCTATAGAGATGTTTGCATCTAGATGATTGAAAAGAGGAATGGAGTGGTTTGAACTGGCTGGAGGTGCATCTTGCAGTCCATGGTGGTTCATTTCTGGTTCATGTGATGACACATAGTCCATTTTGGCACATATTTATTCAGGTAGACTTTTACAAGGCACATACAAAATCACAAATAAAAAATCACACACTAGTTAGACACATTATTTTTTTATATTCTTTATTTTTGCTATTTATTATTCATTATTAATTTTATATATTTATTTATTTTTATTTAATAAATTCACAAATTTATCCACAGAAATCATTTTTGTTATACTTATATATTGAAAGGGAAATTACTATTGAGACAGGATAAATAAAAAGTCGCACTGATATGGTGGAGCATCAGATAAAACATCACTGAATTAGGACTGCATGGTGCATGATGCACTTCTTGATGAGTTTGAATAAGACCTAATCTTTGTATTCTTGGCAAATATGTTTTTATTTTATTTTTTATTTTTAGGGATTAATAATTGTTTTATATAGTTTCGGTCCTGAGCCCGGGCACATATCATGAAAGACAGATAGGATGTCAGAGAAATACATATTGCTTTTTCATTGATGTTTTATTAAAGATGGGATGCACCGCCCATCAGTGATGATGACTTGCTCGTCATCAATGACGCCTATCTTGATTGTACATCCGGTATATGTGATATTAAAGTTGTTGTTTTATGACACATGTAATGCCCTGCTGAGGTTCCCGGAGTGGTACTGAAACGCGTCGGGGGAAATAAAGAAGGGGGGTCTTTCATTTAAAGACTTTTGACTGATTATTCCAAGCGGCGCGGACCATCTATACACCTTCCTGGATCTGGAGTCCTAACGTTGACATCCCTGTCCTCCTTTTCCTCCCTGTCCCACTCTCAAGTGGGTGGACACTATCTCAACCTCAGACCACCTGTGAGCGACAAGGGTGCAAATTGCAGACATGGAGCCAGAAACTCCATACGTTATACACAAAACAGAAAAAACTGCATAGCCCTCTCAGACACAATGTGAACTGGTGCCAGCAGGGACACTGGGTCAAACAACTAGAAAAAAATTCTCTGCAGCACTCAGCTACTACTAATGATGCACACATGCTAACAAGCTGTATATATTTCAGGAAAAAATTAAAAAACTTACGATTTTTTCAAAAAATTTAAAAATTTTATTTTTTTATTTTTTTAGGTCTGAGGTTGAGATTGCATTTTTCTACCAATTTCATGCTTTAAATTATTGATATCTTGGCAAAGTTAATCTTTGCAAATCAAATATTTGGAAAAAATTAGGCAAAGTTGCAGAATTTGTATTTCAAAAGATTTGCTCATCTCTATCAATCAATAGAAAAAATAGACACATGTAGTGTTTTCTGCATTTATATTTCTACAACTTACTGTTTACACGATAACCTGTAGTTCAGCGTCTATTAATCAATGTTATTGATATTAATAACACTGCTAATGACATAAGTCTTAAACAACAAATATCAATTGATTCTGAATTTAACCTGAGGCAAATCAGAGTAGAACTGATATTTCATATTGAGAAAAGAGGTAAAACACATCTCCCAAATGCACCTATGTACCTATGGATCCTCACTGATGGATGATCTTATTCATTGAGCCATTTTAAATAACTGCTATTAAACAGAAGCATGTTCTTTACTCAGTATATAATGTAGTAATATCTTTAATAGCTTTATTTGGTATGGCTTAAAGTATCTGCACATTTTAGTGTATAAGCTGCAATGATTTATGTGTCTAAATATTTGCAAATGTAAAATAATCAAAAGGAGTGTTTCACATTATTAGAGTATAATGATATACTAGTGGGCACTACTTTTCCTGAAGCCCCCTTTAAAAGACATAATGAGGTCACTAAGGCTATCCCTTTATCAGATAGTGTAGACTCTGGCAATAACAATAATCCCCACCAGGAAGCAGATTTGAACACCCATGAAACATGCGTTGGGCATCACTCCACATTTAATATCCTGTCACTTAGACACTTTGGTAAGGTCAATTACCCCCCATGGTGCTTTCCAAAATCAAAGCAGCACTGATTGCAGCGTTCATGCTGCATTTAAGGAAGGGGTCTCCCATGTCTCTACCCCTCCCTGTAAGCTGTAAAAAACACTTCTGAAAGTTTTAAAATAAGAACTCTGGAGGGACTTACAAATTTCTCATTCCTCGCTGTTCACAGGGTCCTCTCGCCCCCTGTCTCTCTGTGCCGCCTCCTGCCTGTGTGGGTCTCCCCTCCTTGCCTGCGCCTCAGCATCTGAATTCATGCAGGCGCACAGTGGGGAATTGGTAGGAGTGGGTCCCGGTTGCTAGAACAGCGCATGCGCAGGAACATCAGCGCCTGAGTCTGCCCTGCTAAAGATTATGCTGTATGCATGCAGCAGGGCGGCAATCAGGTGCTGACGTTCCTGCACTTTCAGCATTCCGGCAGCTGGGACCCGCTCCTACCAATTCCTCGCTGTGCGCCTGCATGAATGCAGATGCTGGTGAGCAGGGGAGACCCACACAGGTAGGAGGCGACACAGAGAGGTAGGAGGTGGAACAGGGATGCAGGGGGCGGGAGGACTCTGTGGACAGCGAGGAGCGAGAAACTAGTAATTCCCTCTGGACTTCTTATCTTAAAACTTTCAAAAGTGTGATTTACAGGTTACAGGGGGGTAGAGACATGGGAGACCCCTTCCCTGAATGCAGCTTACACTTTGCAGTCAGTGGTGCTTTCACTTTGAAAAGCACCAGGGGGGTGACAGGTCCTCTTTAATGGTTCATTAATCTTTTTTGCACCTTGTAAGTAAATTATGCAGGGTGCTTATAAGCATCTTGGCAATTTGAAGGCCATTAATTATTAATTCATTATACCATGGTTTACAATTGAAAGCCATTTTGTCTTTTATATATTTTTTGCCTTGCAAACAGTCTTTATAAACTGCAATCAGGTATATATTTAGTTGTGGACCATTCACCCTGATTTACTTACTTGGGCTATTTTTAACCATACTGGGTTTCAAAAATCTTTACAGCCACACCTGCTTTGATCAGTTGATCATTACATTGGCTTCAATTAAGAAATAATTATATTCACAATACAATTTCTTTAAACATTGGAGCCTTGGGTTGTGATATGTATAGCAGAGTTGTCAGATTACATTTTATTCTAAGCTTCGCTAATCATGTACAGGAAGAAAATCAATCATAGAAGAAATAAGTACTCTGACACTGATTAGTGATATTTAGGAGTACTTTCCATTTGTACTAATTATCTTACCTTTCTACAATTATAGCTGGTTAAAAGTAGACCGTTAGAAATCCTTTTGGGTTTCAAATTGGCTTTCAAAAGACATGAGTACAGTTGAATGAAGGGAACCGCTTTTTACCTGTCCTCCAAACCAGTTGTCAGCTTCACAACCTCCTTAGAGAAAGGTCAAATCCTGGGAGAGAGACACCTCAGACCATCGCATGAGAAGGCCCAACGACACTCCTTGCTGGCTGTTGTATGAAGCACATACAGTATCTCACATACCCCTGTCCTGGGTACTAACTATAATTTGTATCTTATTAAACAGAATTGCTTTGTCATTAAAAATAAAAATCTAAATTATAAGGAAATTAATTTCCTAAATGGAATCTTAAGGCCCCGTCACACTAGTCCACATCGCCGATTACGTAGGCGATGTAGGGGCGTGGCCTATTGGTGGCGACATCGCCCCTATGTCGCCTAATGTAAAGGGGCGATGTCGGTGGATGTGACAGCTCGCCTGGTTTCACATCAGTGATGTGAAACAAGGCGGCCAATCTGGAGCGATGTGCACACATCACCCCATGTAACCGGCCGCCAGCTATCTGACAAGCGATGGGAGCCATAGGCTCCCATTGTCCTGCAACGCCGCTGGGGTTTTGATAAACCCCAGCGGCGATGCTGCCTCTGAGCTCACCAGCCCATTGCCGAAGGTGTCTCCCCGTGTAAACGGGGGGCGGCGACGCTGGCGGGGCGCCAAAAATGTGCACGCACCCGCCAGTCACCGCCGACATCTCCGGCGGAGTCGGCAGGTGTAACGGGGCCTTTAGAGTCGACAAGCTATAGTGACTTGTTCAGAAGTTAGCACCATTTAGGTTGTGAAAATAACACTGCTTTCCTGTAATTCCACTTTGCATTAGATACTGAAAAGCAGCAGAAGGGTTAATAGACTACCTGACATCAATTTTGAATGTGTTAAGGGTTGCAGTTTTGAGAATGGCATAGTTTTTGGGGGTTTCCAATATATTTTCAGAACTGAAAAGATTGCAGTGACTTGCTCTGGTAGGCACAGCAGAGACACGGTAACAAGGTGATAAACAGGTTTAAAGTCCAAACTTCAGTGTTTTATTCACACCAGTAAACACTGGGCAAAACTACCACTGAAAAAGACCTGGGTGTATGGGTAGATGACAAACTCACATTTAGTGGCCAGTGTCAGGCAGCTGCTGTAAAGGCAAATAAAATAATGGGATGTATTAAAAGAGGCATAGATGCTCATGAGGAGAACATAATTTTACCTCTATACAAGTCACTAGTGCGACCACACTTAGAATACTGTGTACAATTCTGGTCTCCGGTGTATAAGAAAGACATAGCTGAACTAGAGCGGGTCCAGAGAAGAGCGACAAAAGTTATTAGAGGACTAAGGGGTCTGCAATACCAAGACAGGTTATTAAACTTGGGGTTATTTAGCTTGGAAAAACGAAGGCTTAGGGGTGATCTTATAATAATGTACAAATATATGAGGGGGCAGTACAGAGACCTTTCTAATGATCTCTTTACTCTTAGGCCTGAGACTGGGACAAGGGGGCATCCTCTACGTCTGGAGGGAAGAAGGTTTAATCATAATCACAGACGTGGATTCTTTACTGTAAGAGCAGTGAGACTATGGAACTCTCTGCCACATGATGTTGTAATGAGTGAGTCACTACTAACATTTAAGAAGGGCCTGGATGCCTTTCTTGAAAACTATAATATTACCGGTTATATATACTAGATTCTTTGATAGGGCGTTGATCCAGGGAATTAGTCTGATTGCCGTATCTGGAGTCAGGAAGGAATTTTTTCCCCCAATGTGGAGCTTAGTGTTGCCACATGGGGTTTTTTTGCCTTCCTCTGGATCAACATGTTAGGCTATGGGTTGAACTAGATGGACTTAAAGTCTTCCTTCAACCTTAAAAAACTATGTTACTATGCTATGTTAAAAGAAGCAAAAGACCTTTGACCAAGGTTTCAGACCTTATTTAGCCTGTTAGGTTTATAGCTTGTTCACTATCATCGGTAGGAAAGGCCAGGTGATACAAATTTCTAAGTTTTATAAATATTCAGCCTCATCTCACCTTGTGCCAAAAAATAGCAGCCATGGGTTCTTCTAAGCAGCTGTTGAGCATTCTAAAAATGGTGGAGATCCGCAAAGCAGGAGAAGGCTATACGAAGATAGCCAAGAGCTTTCAAGTTGCACTTTACTCAGTTTGAAATATAATTATGAAATGGTAGTTTACAGAAACAGTGGAAGTCAAGATAAGGTCTGAAAGACCAAGAAAAATTGAGAGCTGCTGAAAGGATTGCTAGAGAGGCAGACTATAACCCCTGCTTGACTGCCAGGACAATTTAGCAGACTTTGGAGATGTGATTAATTGTTGTACTCTTCAGAGACACCTGCACGGAACATTCATCAGAAAAAAAACCCTCCCGTATTCTAACCATAAAATTCAGCATCAGAAGTATGCCAAAGAACTTCTAAACAAGCTTGATGCATTTTAGAAACAAATCCTGTGGACAAATGAGTTTAAAATAAAACACTTTGGACACAATAATAAAAGGTATCTATGGAGAAAAATAATTTTTCACAGAATTTCAGAAAAAGAACATACTGCCAACCATTAAGCCTGAGGTTGGATGAATCACACTTTGGGGTTGTGTTAAAGCCAAGGGTATGGGAACCATTTCATGGGTAGGTGGAAGAATGGATTCAAGGATATTTCAACAAATTCTTAATGCAAACATAACACTATCTGTAAAAATGCTAAAGTTGAAAAAGCATGACTTTTACAAATGGATAATGATCCTAAACACATGTCAAAACTCACCATAGACTAACTCAAAAGGCTCCGGCTGAAGGTTTTACAATCGCCCTCACAGTCTTTGCTATCTTCTTGTAGCCTTCCCCTGCTTTGTAGGCCTCAATTATTTTCATTTTCAGAGTGCTAGGCAGCTGTTTTTTGGCACAAGGCTAGAGGAGGCTGGGCTTTTATAAACTTTGAAAATTACAGCACCTCCTCTTTCCTAACAATGATAGTTAACAAGCCTTAACCCTAACAAGCTCTTTGAGATCTGAAATCTTGGTCATAGGTATCCAAGCCCACCAATCTCCAAGGGTGCCCAACCTTTTGCATCTACCACAGTTCACAAAGACAAAGGATAAAGACGATCCGTGCTGCTGTATTTGAATGAGGATGACCAAGATCTTTAAGGAAGATGTGTTTATTTCAACGTGTTTCAATCTTTATCCTTTGTCTCTGTGATCCGTGGTAGATGCACAGCCATCCAGGTTGAATGGTGGATCCAGCAGTAGCTGTATGAGGCGTTTATACCGGTTGTGGGTCACACAACCGGGCAAGGTGAGCAGCATATGCATTAATATTTGACAATAATAATGAGATAAGACCCTATTGCACCCTTGTCTGCCCCTTTTTAGGTTAACCTTTGCATTGACCCATTTTTGTTTTTGGAATTTTTAAAATGTTAAAGTTGAATTTTTTTTGCCTAATTTACAAAGGAAATGTGTAATCTTCTACTTTATGCCATTTAGAGACCATTTCGCCTTCAAGCTTCACTGTTTACAATAACAGTAATTTTGACCAAGGACCCAAACGTTTGCATGCCATGGTAGCATATGTCATTCATATATACATCTACCTACAACATGTTATTAAATCCCTAATCATTCAAATTCTGTGAATGGTGGGATCCTCATATTTACACTTGTGTCGTGAATGGCAGTTGTGATGACACCTCAAACTAATTTCTCTCTACTAATATGGTATGTTAAAAACACAATATTGCTAACATACGTTATTTACTTTCTTGGCACATGGTAAGAAGTGTTATAGGAGAGTTACAATTGTATGATACAGCTTGTACTAGTCTTTTTGCTTAAAATGATATTAAGGACTCCATGTCAGACATTAGACCCAAATGGTATAACATTATTTGTGGTAATCTGCTTTCAGAATGGCATAAAAGAGCCATACTTTTGCCTCTCTTGCAGAAACAACACCCAAACCACTGTTTCTTCACAGGAGATAATCACTAGAGATGAGCCACCACCCTAGTGCTCTAGTTCGATTCAATTCGTCGAATGGGAGGTGTGTTCGTCGAATGTTCGTTGAACACCCTCGAACACGCTAAAACACTAGTGTGGTGGTCAATTTCAGTTCCGCAATGTATATACATACATTGCGGAACTGAAATGAAGTAAAATCAAGGGTTAAAAATTAAAAAAATCAATACTCACCTCTCTGATCCATCCAGCGACGCTTCCAGCACTGCCGACCTGTCGGAGATGTGATCTCGGCAGCATTTCCTGGTGAAATGACGAGTTCTCACGATAACTCGTCATGTGACCGGAAACCGCTGCCGAGATTATGACATCACCGCAGGTCCTACAGGTCCTCACTAGTAGTGAATAGTAGTGAGGACCTGCGGTCACATGACGAGTTATCGCAATAACTCGTCATGTGACCGGAAACCGCTGACGGGATTATGACGTCACCGCAGGTCCTACAGATCCTCACTACTATTCACTACTAGTGAGGGCCTGTAGGACCTGCGGTGACGTAATAATTTCGGCAGCGGTTTCCGGTCATATGACGAGTTATCGCGAGAACTAGTCATTTCACCGGGAAACGCTGCCGAGATCACATCTCCGACAGGTAGGCAGTGCTGGAAGCGTCGCTGGATGGATCAGAGAAGTGAGTATTGATTTTTTAAATTTTTAACCCTTGATTTTACTTCATTTCAGTTCCGCAATGTATGTATATACATTGCGGAACTGAAATCGAACATGACCTCGAACTGCCGAATTTGATGCAAATTGTTCGACTCGAACATCACCAAAAACAGCACGGATTTGAGATTGGCGAACAATTCGATTTGAACACGCTCATCTCTAATAATCACTAGAGGACTAGTAAACCTCATGCCATATAGTCTTCAAATTCATAAGCTCTATATAACCATGCCCCCACTACTAATTGGAAGTATTTAACCTATGCACAATGTACACAGAACGCTGCAAATAAGAGGTGTGGGTAAGGTTACGAAGTTCTCAGCATTTAAAAAACTGGTAGATCTTCAGCAAATAATCCATTGATTTGACCAAAACGTCAGCAAGCAGCCCACTTAGTGTTACTTTGCTGGAATGAAGGTCCTTGGAGCTACATTGATTGGCTCTCAGATAGGGTAGAAAAAAATCTGATGACAGATTCAATTTATTGTTTTTCTTTGAAGATTATTCCATTGTGGAATTGATGTCTATACTTTTTTTACTCCAAAATGAAGGCTTCCTTTAATAATGTTTCTTTCTTTTTTAAAGTCTTTTTTACCTGTCAGACTGTTTATGCCCCCCCCCCAGATATCACTGTCTGTACCTGTAGCTTCATAATACCAGTCTAATCATCCCTGTCTGAGCTCATAGTGTAATGTGAAAGGTGAAAAAAAAGCATTTATACACTTACCGTATATACTCGTGTATAAGCCAACCCGTGTATAAGCCGACCCCCTACTTTTGCCCCCAAAAACTGGGAAAACGTATTGACTCGCGTATAAGCCGAGGGTGGACTCCAGCACAGGTATACAACCGCCAGCAGTGAGGTATACAGCCCCCAGCAGTGTGGTATACAGGCCCTCCCAGTGGTATACAGGCCCCAGTAGTATGGTATACTGCCACCAGGACAGGTATACAGCCCCCAGCAGTGAGGTATACAGGCCCCAGCAGTATGGTATACAGCAGGCCCCCAGGGGTATATACAGCAGGCCCCCAGGGGTATATACAGCAGGCCCCCAGGGGTATATACAGCAGGCCCCAGTGGGACTCGCCCCCCCATCATGAGAAGAGCCCCCCACACTTTGCAGAGCCCCCCGCTGCATTATCTTACCATCCAGGGTCTTCTTCACCGCGGGTCCTGCAGTCCATCCTCACGCGCTGTGTTCCCGGTCTCTTGTGACCCGGCGGTCGCAGTGGAATGACGTCATTGCGCCGGGTCACGTGAGACCGGAACACAGCGCGCGATGATGACTGCAGGACCCGCGGTGAAGAAGACCCTGGATGGTAAGATAATGCAGCGGGGGGGCTCTGCAAAGTGTGGGGGGCTCTTCTCATGATGGGGGGGCGAGTGCCACTGGGGGGGCTGTCTGTATACACTGGGGGTGCTGTATGCACGGCTCCCCCTGCCGCTGTGATGGGCGGGGGGAGCCGTGCATATCTAATGAGCGGCCCCACTTGATGGGCCGCTCATTCAGCAGCCTCCCCCCGCCTCCTCCAGCCTCCCCACCATACCTTACCGTATTGACCCGTGTATAAGCCGAGGGGGTGACTTTTCAGCCCAATTTTGTAATTAGGCAGTCAGTCCCCAGCTTGGAGGAATGGGGACTGTTTGGCAGGTTAATAGTTAACATTTCAGCCTTGTGCTAGAACATGTTGAGAGACCTGATGTGATGTCACAACCATGTGACTACAATATGCGGAGCTAAGTTCTCATAGAACATAATACGTTTGCTGACTTAGCTCCCCCACTATGGTCACATGCTCGTTACATCACACCGGTCCTTTAGCCATCCAAGTTAAAAGTGAGTTAACTATTATCCTGCCAGACAGTCCCCCTCCTCCAAGGTGGGGACTGAAATGTGAGTGTATAAATGCTTTTTTTTTACCTTTCACATTACACTATGAGCTCAGACAGGGATGATTAGAATAGTATTATGAAGCTGCAGGTACAGACAGTGATAACTGGGGGGACATAAACCACCTGACACGTTCCCTTTAAAGCACCACCCCAGTGTTTTGTTTTTTTCAATTTTACCTCTGTAGTGGTACTTTAAATCCAAGTCCCCTGCCCCCAATCTTATATTCATCTGTTATCTGTTTTTATCAAGTGAGGTGGAGGTTTCTCTTCAATTCTAGTTTTTGATACTGAGTTCTTGTTACGTAGCTTCTGACTTTTAACCAGTCAGATATTGTGGTCACAAGAACCAGAGCAGTGTCGGTAAAAGGTCAAGTCACCGGAGGGTGAATATATTACTTGGGGCAGAGACCTTAGATTTACAACACCACTCCAGCAGTGGAAAAAATGCTGGAGTGGTGCTTTAATGTTGATGATTCAGATAATTTCAGGGACATTATTGATCCTTATTACAAAACTGCAAGTATCTGTGTTGGTGTCATTTCACGGATTGAGTTTTTTCTAGCAGTCGTATGAAACCTGACTTATGGTAGAATTTAAAAAACATATTCTAACATACATCATGTTATGAAGGTATTGTTGTTAAGAATTATTATTACCATTTATATGCATTTTATATTTTTTTGTTAATTTATACAATAAATAGTTTTAGGTTCTGTTCACATCTGTGTTCTTCAATTCTATTATTCTGCTTTGCTTATACCTGACAATGTAGTCCAATATGCTGTACTTATATAACTAAGGAACTAGGATGCAACACACAGAAATGGAGGATACATTGGTGACTAAAGGACACCTCAGTGACCCAACAACATGCCTTTTTTAAGGACATCCTCTCTTTAATTGAATGAAATCTGTCTAGCAGCTTTCTCTTTGCTGCCCAGGATGGAGGTCGCTGTTCCTCATGGTAGTCTACTGCTGGTCTAGGGGGGTCACAGGAGCTACTCTTCCAGAGGAATTTTCTGCCACCACCTGCCCCCCAGCACACTTCATCATGGCATCTGGAAGCTGAATCTCAAGAAAGGAGAGAGGCTGGGGTGGTTCATGCAGTATCAGATAGTTTCTTGAACGGAGTAGAGGTCCCCACATGCCATTCTCCCAGTTGAAGGCCTCTAGCTCAGGTGCTTCACAAGGCTGGGAAACTGGGCCTTTTGCCTCTACTACTTTTGCCACTTCCTCATCTTCATCCTCATCATGCTCCTGGATTTGCCAGTTCAGCAGCAGGTGTAGTAATGCCAGGCATGCTGCAAGATCCTACTTAGTGTGACGTCTGCTGCTCCCGGTTGGAAAGGTAAATGGCTCACCTCCTGACTGACCTCAGGACCTCCTCTGGCATCCAAGCCCAGTGCTGGAGTCTGACCTCTCTGCATATGAGACCCAATGAGGGGAGCACAGTGGAGCTTCAGGTGACACACATTTGTGTCTTTTTATATAGTGTACTGTTTTTAAACTTCTGGTTTCAACTATATGTTTTTCTCAATATCTGACATGAAATCAGAATAAACTTTTCCCATTTTAGGTCAATTAAAGTAGGATTACTATAATTATTAATATTTGCCAAATGCCAAAATAATGAGAGAGAGACAAGGCATTTTTACACCTATCTGCAAAGTAACAAGTTTACATACATTTCATTAGTATTTGGCACCATTGCCCTTAAACTGTAAAACGTGGGTGAAACATTTTGGATATCCTTCCACAAGCTTCTTACAATATGTGGTAGAATTTTTTTGCCCATTCCTTCTGACAGAAAGGTGTAACTGAATCATGTTTTTAGGTCATCTTGCTTGCACCTGCCTTTTCAGCTTTGTCCAAAAATTTTCAATAGGATTGAGATCAGGGCTTTTTGATAGCCACTTCAAATCATCCACTTTGTTATACTTAAACCACTTTGTAACCAGTTTGTCAGTATGCTTTGGGTTATTGTCCATTTGGAAGATCCATTTCCGCCCAAGCTTTAACTTCCTGGCTGATGACGTTAGATGTTGCTTCAGTATTGCCACATAATCTCCTTTCCGTTTGATGCCATATATTTTGTGAAATGCACCAGTCCCTCCTACAGCCAAACAACCCAACAACATGATGCTGACACCCCCGTATTTCACAGTTGGGATGGTGTTCGTAGGCTTCCAAGCTGCTACCTTTTTCCTCCAAAGTGATGATGGTCATTATGGCCAGTTTAATTTTAGTTTCGTAAGACCACAAGACATGTCTCCAAAAATTTAAGTCTGTGTTCCTGTGTGCATTTGCAAAAATAAATCTGACTTTTTATGTTTCTTTTGGAGTAATGGTTTCTTCCTTCAAATCAGCTCTCACCTCTGCAAAACAGACCTACTTCACAAACCTTGTATCTTCCTTATCCTAAAACCCCAAACAACTGATCAGTACATGCAACTCTCCCCTCCACCTACCACTGCCCCCTCCAACCTCCCTGATCTCTGCTGAAGACTTTGCCACATACTTCAAAAATAAGATCGACCAAACAATGCAAACCTTTAGGGTACGTCACACCAAGTGACATCGCCGAAGATATCGCAGGCGACGCACTGAAGCGCGCACATTTTTGGCACGCTTCCTCCGGCGACGCTTTGGCGATGTTTCAAGTGAAGTCGCTGATGTGGTGTCTACAAACCCCAGCAGGGATCCTGTAACATGGGAGCCTATGGCTCCCATCGCCTGTAACATCGCCGATCGCGATGTTACACGAGGTGATGCATACACATCACCTGAGAGTGGATGCCTGGTTTCACAGCAGTGCTCTGAAACCAGGCAACCACTCACAGACGATTTTTCGGCGCAAAATCGCCACTTTACACAGGGTGACTTGCCGTCGATGTCGCTGATAATAGGCCATGCCCCTGCATCGCATGCGAACTCACCAGCGATGTCACCTGGTGTGACGGTACCCTTACTGTTCCACACCACAACCCCTTCATATACCAGACCTCTGCCCTTCCCTCATAACCTCCCTCTCCATCATCACTATAGGAGAGCTTACTCATCTCCTATTCAAATTACACCTTACCACATGTGCACTTGACCTCATCCCTTCCCACCTACTCCTCAACCTCACCAACATGCTCATTCCAGCCCTAACCTACCTCTTCAATCTATCACTATCTTCCGCTGCCTTCCCCTCTGCTTTGAAGCATGCCACCATCACACCCACCCTCAAAAAGCCAAACCTTGACCCGACTGCTATGCCCAGCTATCGCCCCATATCGCTGCTCCCGTTTGCTTCAAAACTCCTTGAGAAGCTATTCAATGCTCAACTTTCCTTCAACCTCTCATCTAACTCTCTCCTTGACAATCTCCAATCTGCCTTTCACCCCTACCACTCCACCGAAACTGCACTGACCAAAATTATTGAAGACTTATTCACTGCCAAAGTTAACAAAGAGTCTCCATCCTCCTCTTTCCAGACCTGTCCTCTGTCTTTGACACAGTTGACCACTCCCTCCTTCTACAGATCCTCTCTTCCGTTGGCATCAAATACATTGCCCTCTCGTGGATCGCCTCATACCTTACCAACTGCACATTTAGCATTTCCCACTCCCACACTATCTCCTCATCCCGCCCTCTCTTTGTTGGAGTCCCATAAGGCTCTATCCTTTTTTCTATCTTTACTCGTGGCCTAGGACAACTCATAAAGTCCCATGGCTTCCAGTACCACCTGTACGCTGATGACAGATTTACCTCTCTGGCCTAGATGTCACCTCTCTGCTGTCCAGAATCCTAGAGTATCTATTAGCCATATCCTCCTTCTTCACCTCCCGCTTCCTAAAACTCAATGTAGGCAAAACCGAACTCATCATCGTTTCTCCACCTCATGTATCTTCCCTACCCGATCTATCTATTATGCTAAATGGCATAATATTCTCTCCTGCACCCAAAATCTGCTGCCTCAGAGAACTCTTGATTCTGCCATGTCCATCAAACCGCACATTCAAACTCTTGCCACCTCCTGTCACCTTTAGCTCAAAAATATTCCCAGAATTCGTCCCTTCCTCAGTCCTCAAACTACTAAAACTCTTGTACACACCCTCATCATCTACCACATCGATAACTGCAACATCCTCCTCTGTGGCCTCCCTCCTAACTCTCTTGCATCATTCCAATCTGTCCTGAACTCTGATGCCCGACTAATCCACCTCTCTCCTCGCTACTCCCCTGTTTCTCTCCTCTCGAAATCTCTTCACTGGCTCCCAATTCCACAACGAATCCAGTTCAAGCTACAAACACTGACCTACAAAGCTATAACCTGTCTCCTCCCTATATCTCTGAACTAATCTCCTACTATCTTCCCTCACGTAATCTTTGATCCTTACAAGACCTCCTTCTCTACTCCACAGTTATTCATTCCTCACACAACCGCCTCCAAGAAGAACATTTCCAGAATCCATTCTTTCCTCAGCCCTCATTCTACTAAAATTCTTGTACATGCCCTCATCATCTCCCGCCTTGACTACTGCAATATTCTCCTCTGTGGCCTTTTTGCTAACACTCTTGCACCTCTCCAGTCTGTCCTCAACTCTGCTGCCCGACTAATCCACCTCTCTTCACGCTATTTCCCTTTATTTCACCTCTGCAAATCCTCCACTAGCTCCCAATTCCCCAACGAATCCAGTTCAAGCTACTAACACTCAGCTACAAAGCCATCCATAAACTGTATCCTATATCTCTGAACTAATCTCCCACTATCTTTCCTCACGTGATCTTCGATCCTCCCAAGATCTCCTCCACACTTATCTCTTCCTCACACAACCGCCTCCAAGATTTCTCCCGAATATCCCCCATCCTCTGGAATTCTGCGCTCCAACACGTCAGATTATCCATCACGCTCGGATCCTTCAGACTGAACCTGAAAACCTATCTCTTCAGGAAAGCTTACAGTCTGCAATGACCATGGTGCCGCTTCACAACCACCAGAGCTGCTGCACCCTGATCTTTTGTCTCCTTCCCAATATCCTGTAGAATGTAAGCCCACAAGGCAGGGTCCTCTCCCCTCTATACCAGTCTGTCATTGTTAATTTGTTTACTGTAAACCATATCTATAATTTTGTATGTAACTCCTCTCATGTACAGCACCATGGAATTAATGGTGCTATAAAAATAATAATAATAATAATAATAATAATAATAATAAAGCCTTAAAACATTCTCTATCTCATTATTCTGGCATTTGGAAAACATAAATAATTATGGTAATCCTAATTGACCTAAAAATGGAAAGGTTTATTCTGATTTCATGTCAGATAGTGAGAAAAACATGCATATGTATGCATATTTTAGATAGTGTGTGTAACTTCTGGTTTTAACTGTATGTCTCCTGACAGGGCTCCTCTGGTTGTGGTGCTGAAGCACCCTCTGCCCCTGGGGTGCTGTGGAAGATGACATCCTCCAGATCAAGCATATCCTCTGATGGATCCATCATTAATATCACATAACCAAACTGGGTAGAGCAGTTACGTGGTAACAAATTGTAGCACAATGTAGATGACTGTACACTGGATGTCACCGCTATTGTAATTTCACACAGGCAAATTAGGACAAACAGGGAACAAAGAAAAAAGTGTGGTGCCCCTGTGTCCAGGGTGGCCACAGGTATGAACTGCAGCCAGGCAGGAGGGCAGACAGTTTGTATATCAAACACCTCTATACCACATATCCACTGACATAGACCCAACCCGGAGCCTGGGACTCTAGGCAGGCAAGGGGTAGTAGGGCCAGTTATAAGTGGGCGAAGCATAGTCATGGTAACAGACTAGTATATAAGGGAGAAACAGGAAGCAGTTAGCCAGTAGGCAGGTGCCGAGCATCCAAGACAGGACCAATTCCATCAGGTCAGAGGAAGACGTTAGGGCCGGCAGATAACTAACAGAACAGCCTCTCCTGATATATCTGGGAAGTTACACGGGTAGAGAAGAACCCGGTGATCCCTTGCAAGACAGGGACACCTAAGGTTAGGCTAAAACCAGAGTGTTAGCTCTGAGGGGGACTGAAGATTCACACCAGCTCCCCAGACAAACTGACGGGGAACACAGGTCTGTGTTCCCACTACAGGGTTGGGGGCACATCAGCAACCAGGAGGACCTGGCTTGCCACCCATACATTTAGGGGGAAGCTATATTAAGGGACCGAGCTGTTGCTTTGCAATCCACCTGAAGGAAAAGAGAGAGAATCAGCCTGGAAGGACACATAGAAAGAGTGAAGAGTCTCAGAGTGACAACCTGGCTGCAGAGGGTTCAAGTGTCCACGGTTTGGGCATCATGTATCAGTTGTCAGTTTCCCTGCACAGATACATAGATATATTCCCTATCTATGTTTTCAAAGTTGCATTGCTAAGTGAAAATATAATACATCCTATTTAAAAATATATATTATTTTTTAACTGCTTTTTCTCAGCAATATTATGTATTTTGGAAAAATATAATACTTTTTTTGGTAAAAATTAATTAAACATACTTCAAGTAATGAGATGTCAGGCTTTTTCGGTAACTGTCTCAATTCTCAAAATTAACTGCCATTTCTCGACTCTCGTTATATGTCAATCTATATCTTTTTCTTGTGAAATGACATTGAATGTGTATACTCTTTCCTTATTATATTATGATAAAAGCAAGTTATTGGAAAAGAATTAACATTTTAGAAATAAAACAGATTAGTTCTGTTCATGTTCACAAGGATAGAGTTATCCTGCAGTTTAGATAGTAAGCTCTATTGTACAAATCTGGTTTTATCGGATGCGGTAGGTGGCTGGCCTCCTTGTTCAATAATTCTTCCTGTGTTTTGCCCTGCTGTGCTGTGTTCACACTTACTGATCGGAGAGAGGCCTGACCTGCATTATTTGATAACAAGCAGTCAAGTGGGGAAGCAGGGAATCTGTACTGTCTGAATTGCTGATTTACAGGTGACATGCAATGAAGAGTCAAAGGGGAATAAAAACAAGTTTCTAGTAAAGAGAGCAGGCAACAAATATATATTTGGGAGAGAAACTTAGTGAAACATAACAGTGTTTGTGGATCGATAAGACAGACACAATGTTTCAGGAGACAAATCCTCCTTTCATCAGTAGCTTCTATTTGTCTATTGATTCTGCAAAAAATACAGAATGTGTCTGAATTTCTGTACCTAAAAGGATGTGCACTGCTTGTCCTTGTGTGGGGTGAAGAGTACAAAGCATTCAGTAATCCCTAGCACTCCCACAATATATCACACAGACTTTTCCTTAGAACAGCCTTACAGCTGGTTTGTATACTACTTGAGGAAAAAAAATCAGAGATTAACTAAAAAGAAAATCTCAAGACAATGAAGGATGAAAATGCTATCAAACTTTTCTTCTGTACTAGTATTCAGCTGTAGGATACAACATACCGTGTAAAACATCATTTATTTAATATGTATCCCAATCTTTCATCAGCTCTCCCTTTCACTGTAGCCTTCAGTGTCAGATTCCTGTTCACATTTTTGTGCTTCAACGTTAATATTACATGATGAAATATAAGGGTTAAAACTGTGCTAAAACACAAATAGCTGCAAATAAGTAACACATCTATGGTTTTGTGTGTATAATAGGCACTTTACACCGATTCAGTGGTGTGTGTTACTAAAACATCCAAATATAGGTGCATCTCAATGAATTAGAATATCAGCAAAAAGATCATTTTTTTCAATAATTCAATACATTCATATATTATTTAGAGTCATTACAAACAGAGTGATCTATTTCATGTGTTTATTTCTGTTAATGTTGATGATTATGTCTTCCAGCCAAAAAAAACCCCAAGGGTCATTATATCAGAAAATTAAAGTATATAATAAGAAAAAATTGAAAGCAGCACTAGGAACAGTTCACTTCGGGTGCAGAGGTCCAGCAGTATTCAGCTGCATACAGTTACCAAAATAATCGGACAGCACTCCTTGTTGTAAACCATGCTTTTCTTTATTGGCCCATCAGGACTGAACGTTTCGGTTCCTCAAGAACTGCTGGAAGAAGGTTCTTGAGGAACCGAAACGTTCAGTCCTGATGGGCCAATAAAGAAAAGCATGGTTTGCAACAAGGAGTGCTGTCCGATTTTTTTAGAAAATTAAAGTAGGGAGGATAAAAGGTTAAAAACCACACTGCCATATTCCAGGAGCCATCAAAGGGTGAATATAATATTGATTTATTAGTCAATGCACTTCAGGGCTCCTCAAAATGCCCTGAAACACGGCAATATGATATTGATTTGTCCTGAGAAACAGGCCAGGGAGCCCTGAAAGGTGTTAACTAATAAATCAATATTATATTCACACTTTGATGTCTCATGGAATATGGCAGTGTTGTTTTTAACTGTCCATCCTCCCTACTCTATGTGTACCACACTGGGGACTGCAGCAGCAATGATATGCTTTTATAGTGGTTGTGACTCTCACAACCACACAAGTTGAAGCCTCTCATGCCTATTTAGGTAATATTTTATCTCTCAGACCCTTCATCCTCCCTACTTTAATTTTCTGAGATAATGACCTTTGAGTTTTCCTTGGCTGTAAGCCATAATCATCAACATTTACAGAAATAAACACTTGGAGTAGATCACTCTGTTTGTAATGGCTCTATATAATATATGTGTTTCACTTTTTGTATTGAATTACTGGAATAAATTAACTTTTTGATGATATTTTAATTGATTGAGTTGAACCTGTACATACATGAATTTATAGCTTTGATGTATGTTGCTGTATGACATGTAGAAGTATGCATTGTTTACTGATGTTTATTGTAAAACATGATTCTTTTTATTTTTGCAAGATCCCCTTGTATGAAAAAATATAGTGCACTATACACTTTAGTGCTAATTCAGATGTCAGTTTTTCACAAGCAGATTCTATGTTTTCCACCCATTAGGCCATATGCACATATTGAGTAGTTGATGACTTTCTTTTCTCAGTATTTGTTTTCTAATAATTTTTAAAAGTTTATCAGGAAAGGACACACATCAACAAAGAAAACCCCAACCCCAAGACAAAAGACAATGGGAAAGGGAAGAGGGGAACGGGAAAGGGAAAAAGAGGTATTTATTAGGAGGAAAAGGGGATAGGAAAAAAGATATTGTCCCTTAAAGAAGGGAAGGGATAGAACAAGACAATTAGTGCAAAATAGGGTCTTCTCAAAGTAAAAAGTCATACAACTAGTTAGGTTGTGTGAGACAAAACCACTATAGATAGCCTGCAACCACCACCACTGCAGTCACCAAAGGAAAATGGTGTATATGTAGCACAAATAGAACAAAATGGTGTAAAACCTGCGTTGTCGGGAAAAAAACAACTCCAGAGATAAATAATTATCAATAGTGACTTTAATTCTAGGCATGACACTTGCCCCTTCTTCAGGAAAAATCAGATATATATGAGATCCCTAGGTGTCATAATTCATCTGTGAAGGAAAAAAGTTGTTATCCAAAAAAATAAAGAGGCATTCAGTCAGCAGTGGCAAAGAGAGTAGTATAAAGGGCACTGCACGTTTCCCCACATGGGTTTTTAAAAGGAAATACCTTTACGGATCCAGAGACAGCTCATCCATGAAAGTCCAAACGGAGGTGCATGTCCGGCAATACCCAGTCCTGGGCGATGTAATCAATTCGTTGAAGGAAGGCCGCAGCACACTTCTGCCAAGTAAAAAGTTTCCTTTATTGTGTCTCTGTATATGGCTCATGTACTACTTGCATTGTCATTTCCTCTTCCCCCTCGCTTATCTAGCTTTGTGCACCAGTTTTTATCTATGACACAGTAAGGCTAGGGTCACAGTTGAGGGTGACAGAGCTACTAAGATAAACATTGGGTTGCTATGGGGCTCTGGTTCACTGGCAGTGCATAGCATTAATGCTATGTGCTGTGGATGATTCCCCAAGATCTTAGCGGCTCCGTCACCCTCAAATGTGACCCTAGCCTAAAGGAAGCTTTTTACATTGCGAAAGTGTGCGACGGCTCTCCTTCAATGCCATCACTCAGTGGACTTCCAGTTGTAATCCAATTACAATTGAGAAGGTATTTTAGTCCAGGAAGGGTAGTGAAATCCACTATCTTGGCAAAAAATCTTATAATTAGGGATGGGTGAACATCCCTTTTTTCCCAATTTCATTTCGTGGTTTCCCTGCTAAAGGAAGGAAAGAGTTAATACCGCTGATATACTTACCGAGTCCTCGTTTTTTCTTCCTGGTGTGACGCGCGATGTGTCACTTCCGAGCCACCCCTTATCTTCTGCCGTATGTGATTGTCTATTGGAGCCAGTCACATGAACATTTCTCCAGAAGGCCGGAAGTGACGCTGCGCCGCCGCACACCGGGAACAAACAACGCAGACCCAGTAAGTATAATCACACTGATTAACAACTCTTTGGGTACCTTTACACACGGCTACATTTGTAGCTTGTCACCAGGTAACTTACTGGTTGCAGTGAAATCATGGATACATGGTTCTATCTTGTTGCTGTGTACAAATGGAATCATGTCTCCATGATTTCACTGCAACCAGTAAGTTACCTGGTGACAAGCTACAAATGTAGCCGTGTGTAAAGGTACCCTAAAAGTGCAGTTTTTCTATTATGCATCAAGTGGATGTTTTTCTACTGGGATATATATGTGTTTAATCTATGCATGTAAACAAATTTATTAGCATCTATGAGAGTCCACCTCCCCTGTGGAGCATACACCATTACATGGCCCTTGTATTTATAGAATACACTATAATTGCACTTTACATATAATTTGGACTACAATCGCTCTTTTTCTGCCTTTGGTACTTGCCTCCTTATAGAGAATGGATCCCTCAGGTATGTCATTTGAATCAAGTTGTTTGGGGATTTACATAGATACCCCCCCCTATTCGATGCATGTGCTCAGTGAAGAGCACTGGATATATGTAATCCAAAATTTATGTCAATTTGCTCAATAAAAGCATCAACTCAATCCACACAAAAATAAAAGTTTCATCTTGGGTCCATGAACTATAAGCGGAAATATAGGGGGTTTCCACATACCTGATAGCATGAAGGCTCTGGAAAAGCGCCATGACTCACTTCCAAAATGAAATGAGTAAAATTTGTGCTCCCAAATCCAAATGCACCCCTCCCTTCTGAGCCGTACAGTGCAACCTTAACCACATATAGCATCTACATATTTTACATTTCTGTAGTGAGGAAATCGACTTAATTTAAAGGATGAGTTTCTCCAAAGACACAAGCTGGGCATAATGTACTGGGCACTAAAGCATACTGGCCTGTGCAATGTACTGGGCACTTCAATGTACATTACAATGGCAGATTTGCAATTTTCATTCAGCAACAATCCCCTGAAGCTTGTTTCTGGAAAACACCTATGGAGCCAAATTGTCACTACAATTGTAGATAAATTCCTATAGGGGTATAATTTCCAAAATTGGGTCACTTGTGAGGATATTCTGCTCTTATGGGACTTAGGCTAGGGTCACACATAGAAATCCGTTTTTGGAAGTGATTTCCATGACCAATCCGTTTTTTTGGGTGCTTTTTGAGCCTCCTGCACCCCTGAACATTTTTGGACTTAGTCATTTTTTGACCAAAATTCTTGAAAAAACAGATCCATTTTTCCATAGGGCCCATGTAAAAAAATTTTTTTTTTTAAAAAACATATCCCAAAAACGTTGCTAGCAATGTTTTTAGGTGCAGAAAAAATGAAAAGGGTGTTTATTACATCTAATCCGTTTTTTTATCCGTTTTTGGACTTGAAGCGATGGCTGGGAGGACCACCGCGGTGCAGAATAAGGTATGATACACAAGATGGGAGTGCAAACCACAAGGGTGAATTTATTAACAGGCGGGGAAAGATGTGAAGAAGGAAGGTTCAAGCAGGGGTAAACAGTGGCAAACGAGATTTAACACACTTTTCACTTTCTCTAGTTGGTCCGCTCAATAGCACGGTTCTCCAACTATCACAAGTTAAGAGCACACAGGTAAATTCACAACAGCAAGGTACAATGCTGCTCTACGTGTAACCTTTCTGGCCTTGCTACACAGGCCACACGGCTGCCGTGTTCTATCTACTGAAGCCTATTCTACCCTGAGAGGTGCACAATATTCAACTCACAGTGATGCAGGGATTTGGATGCAGTCCTGGGGGCCCCCAACAACAGCAGTCTTATCCGAAGGTGCACACGGCTCCTGTCTCGAGTCGATGGGCTGCAAATATTCTCCTTGCTTCAGGTTCTCACTGGATCCCAGGCATGTCTGTGTCCCACTTTCATTTCACACGAACACTGCAGTCCTTTCCAAAACACACAGAAGGTCTGTTCCTCTCTACACATAAACGGGCTGTTCCAAAAAACACACTCTCCAAAGGGGGGAAAACAGGACATACCATCATCCCACAGCTGGGGGGGTTTCTGTCTCTTAAAGTGGCAGCGTGTTTCTTACGGTCCCACACAGGCAGGGATTTCTTAAAGTGGCAACGCTTCTCTTACTGTCCATAGCAGTAGCCCCCCAATATGCCTCCCTACTTAATGATGGTCGTCCTCGGCCATCATAACATCAGGTCCACAGTGTAATGACGGGCCGTTCAATGTGAACACAGCACCTGTGGAGGAGACAACAATGGCAATACAGCAGACTAAGTACATTGTTCAACATATCGGATTGGTGGAACCCCTGCAGTAGACCTCTGAGACCTTCTAAGATCTTGACTATCAGGCCAGGACTGGCTAGCTCCCGGAGGAACACCTGCTGCAGGAGCCACAGTGGAATCTTGGCTGGGCTCTTCTTCACGTGGCGGTAGGGGCTCATCCATGGGCTCCCCGCTTCTGGAAGGCTGAGGGTCCCCCACTGTGTTGGGGACTGTCCACCAGTCATCGTCGACTTCACACACAGGTGACGTGAGTTCAGGGAGCGGGGTAGAGAATGTAGGAGATATTGGCGTAGGAGAAGCTTCGGACCGACTTGGCCGCAGCATATTTCTGTGTAGTACTCTAGGGCCGGACGCCCCATTCTCAACTTGCACCTTGTAGACTGGGCCATCAGCATATATCCGTCCAATTACTCTGTAGGGTTGTACTTCCCATCTCTCACTCAGTTTGCCCTTGGGGCTCTTCTCTCTGACTAACACTCGATCTCCAGGTTGCAGCGGTATTTCCTGAATTGGTTGAGGGCTCGTATGTTCTTTCTTCTGTAGCTGTTGACCGGCCAACCGACGGATCGTTTGTAGTCGTTGTCGATGTTCTTTCACCCACGACGTGACAGTTCGTTCCATGAAATCCTCTGTCTGCTCCAAATTCAGCTCGATGATTTCTCGCCCAGCTCTTCCAAAGAGCAACAGATATGGGGTGTAACCCGTAGTCAGGGTCGGACTGGGGTGTCTGGGGCCCACCAGGGAAACTGACTCCAGGGGCCCACTCACCCGCTATATGCAAATACATGTTAGCCGTTATACCCATTATAGCGGTTACTCCTGCACATCACTCTGCGCTCACCATTACTGCGATGTACCATTACTGTAGTGTACATTAAAGGGATACTTTGGTGAAAACAAGTTACCAATAATCGTCAGGTTCGGCAGGTGATCACTTAGTTATTGGTGGAATCCGACCAATCAAAACCACATCGTCAGAAGAATGTGGCACTTTTACCCCTTTTATTAACTGCAGCGGCCGGTAATGATGTGACCGCGGCTCCATTCATTATCATTGGAGCTCCCAGAAAAAGGCAAACACAGCGCTCACAGCCACTGAGGGAGTGAAGGGATCATGGGCGAGCTGTACGTCACCTCCAGTCTAATGGGGACAAAACAAACCTAGGACTAAGAACTGTCTTTAAGGACATTGATGTAAATGTGCTTTTTAATACTTTTCTAATATAATGAATTTTTAAGGATCTAGATCTCAAGACTCTATGCTGGATATTTTTCTATTTTTTGGACACATAATGGGGATAAAAGCTGCACATTCAGCAGTCGCACCCCCACCAACTAATACCTTATCACATCCTTAGGCCATGTGCACACACTGAGTATTTGGTGAGTCTTTTACCTCGGTATTTGTAAGACAAAACCAGGAGTGGAGCAATCAGAGGTCATATGTTCTGCATTTCTCACCATCTCCTGCTTCTGTCTTATAAATACTGAAGTGAAAATCTCACCAAATACTCACTGTGTGAACGCGGCCTTAGACGAGATAATTACTTGCTTTCTCTGGAGAACCTCTGTAAGTGCATTTTGCTGCTGCTGTGTCACAGGACAGGAAGGGGTTATGCAACCAAGTTTTTAATATCTACTGGAAATAAAGAATTTTCCCCTTATTGATATCAGAAAAAAAATTAATAATCAACCACAATCCACTATACCAAGACCAGTAATACCACATATAAAGGAGACATACCACCACACTGTGATCAGAGCAGATATTACTACTAAACTGTGATCAAATACTACCACGTGCAAGGTATAAATACTGCCACACCATGATAAGACCACATATAACCGACATATTGTAATTGAATAATTCCACATTCAAGGGACAAATACACAACGCCATGACCAGGGCACATAATGCCACTACATAGTGACCAATAATGACCAATAAAATCCGGTCAACCCATAGAAGCACCACCCAGCTCAGAATGGTTTGCCGTCGTCTGCTCCTTCCCCTCTCCTCTTACCTGATAAACCACAAGTTTGGTGCCAGACCCACTACTACATGTCAGTACTCTGTTGTGCCCAGCTGTTTCTTATTCAGTGTGAATATTGACCAATAATACTACAATAATGATGATTAAAAAAAGCTCTGTATATTTGGTCAGTGTAAATACAGTGATTATCAGTGACATTATACACAGGAACTCTGTATATAGTGTCAGTGTACAGGTGATGCAGAGAACACCAGTGACATTATACACAGGAGCTCTGTATATAGTGTCAATGTACAGGTGATGCAGAGATCCCCAGTGACATTATACACAGGAGCTCAGTATATAGTGTCAGTGTACAGGTGATGCAGAGATCCCCAGTGACATTATACACAGGAGCTCAGTATATAGTGTCAATGTACAGGTAATGCAGTGATCACCGGTGACATTATACACAGGAGCTCTCTATATAGTGTCAGATGCAGAGATCACCAGTGACATTATACACAGGAGCTCTGTATATAGTGTATAGTGTGCGTGGATAGGTAATACACCTACTCACCAGAGATGTATCTTGGTGAAGTCATTCATCTTCAGGTTTCTTCTTCCCCTGTCGCAGACAAATATCACATCTTCTAGCCAGGACTCATCTCTGCAGAAAATAACACAGTTATCTACTGTATAGAACTGATCACTTCCAAAGCACAATCCACACTTTTCCCAAGATTTCTACACTACATCAAACGACCAAAAAAGCGACATCGTGCCGCCTCGCACAGTAACAAGGCCTCCCTTTGGTTCCCCTCATGGAAAAGTAAACGGGACCCCCTTCGTGCTGCACAGGACAGACCCCCTCCGTGCTGCACAGGACAGACCCCCTCCATGTTGCACGGGTACACACACATATTGTTGCTGCTGGGGGGACAGCACACTGATTGTTGCTGCTAAGGGGGGGGGCACATATTGCTGGTGCCAAGGGGGAGACATATGGCTGCTGCTGGGGGAGGCACACTGATTGCTGCAGCTGTTGCTGGGGGGCACACATACCTCATCTACTTCCACACTGTTGCTGCAGCTCTGTCTGCTCCTCTTCATGTGGGATGCAGGACTTCACGTGCTGTCCCCGCTCACACACCTCATCCTCGCTCTGGCACTGCCTGCTGTCAGTGCTGTGTGAGGAAGTCCCGGCTGCAGACAGTGCTCTCTCTGCGCCTCACAGCGGCCAGACGTTCTCCACCGCTGCTCCAGGGCAGGGCCGGCTCCATGTTATTGATGGCTCCGAGGGAAAGTCTTAGTGGACCCCCTTTAACATATGTTGCTCTATGTGTAAATATATCATATTGTAAATGTTGTACACTGTAATATATATATATACTAGTAAAAAGGCCCGATGCATTTGCATCGGGAGCGTGGTGAAATTAATTGTGTGTATACAGGCGGGTCAGTGGGTAGCAGAGTATACAGGGGGCTCTGTGGGTAGCAGAGTATAGAGGCGGGTCTGTGGGTAGCAGAGTATACAGGTGGCTCTGTGGGTAGCAGAGTATAGAGGCGGGTCTGTGGGTAGCAGAGTATACAGGTGGCTCTGTGGGTAGCAGAGTATACAGGCGTCTTTGTGGGTAGCAGAGTATACAGGCGGCTCTGTGGGTAGCAGAGTATACAGACGGCTCTGTGGGTAGCAGATTATACAGACGGCTGTGTGGGTAGCAGAGTATACAGGTGGCTCTGTGGGTAACAGATTATACAGGCGGCTCTGTGGGTAGCAGAGTATAGAGACGGCTCTGTGGGTAGCAGAGTATACAGACGGCTCTGTGGGTAGCAGAGTATACAGGCAACTGTGTGGGTAGCAGAGTATAGAGGCGGCTCTGTGGGTAGCAGAGTATACAGGTGGCTCTGTGGGTAGCAGAGTATAGAGGCGGCTGTGTGGGTAGCAGAGTATAGAGGCGGCTGTGTGGGTAGCAGAGTATACAGGGGGCTCAGTGGGTAGCAGAGTATAGAGGCGGCTCCGTGGGTAGCAGAGTATAGAGGCGGCTGGAGGTCCGAGGAGAGGTGGGGGCTGGAGGGGTGAGGAGAGGTACTGGCTGGAGAGGTCGTGGCATATTTAATCATTGTGCTGACAGTGGGGGGATTGGAGGGGGGCCAAATTGGCATAGCTAGTGTGCTCCACTGCAGGCCGTTCTGTATTGGAGCAGAGGGTGTTCATAGTGCGCTCCAGTCCCCTGTCTACACCGCTGTCTCACCTCCACTCCTGTGCGCCTACAGCAAGGCAGCGGACGGCTCTCCCGGAGGGTGGGCTCGGGGGGCTCCCGGCGACAGTTCCACCGCTGTGCCTGACCGCAGGGCAGCCTGAGAGAGGTGAGGCTGCGCCTGCAGCAAGGCACTGGCCGCCTCTCCCGGAGGGTGCCCTGGGGCGGCTGCCGGCGCCAGTTCCACCGCTGTGCCTAGGCGCAGGGCAGCCTGAGAGAGGTGAGGCTGCGCCTGCAGCAAGGCACTGGCCGCCTCTCCCGGAGGGTGCCCTGGGGCGGCTGCCGGCGCCAGTTCCACCGCTGTGCCTAGGCGCAGGGCAGCCTGAGAGAGGTGAGGCTGTGCCTGCAGCAAGGCACTCGCCACCTCTCCCGGAGGGGGGCCTCGGGCGGCTCCCGGCGACACTTCCGGCGCTGTGGCTGCGCGCAGGGCAGCCTGAGAGAGGTGAGGCTGGTGAGAAGTGTTATCAGCACTCACCGGCATACGTATTCCGCTGGTGTGGTGTGGGGTGGGATCCGCCGCCATCTTGGTAGCGTGAGTTAGGGCCGGGGGTGTGGCAGAACTCCTCAGATAGTGATAGGGAACGTCGGTGTGAGGTAGTGCGGCTGCAGTGCCGCAAAGGAGCTTGAGATTCGGCTACAGTGCCCGAATTCCAAACTTCCGATTATTTATATATAATATATATGATACCCCTCCTTTCACTCTCTCTCTCTCTCTCCCTCTCCGTTCACTCTCTCTCTCTCCCCCTCTCCGTTCACTCTCTCTCTCTCCGTTCACTCTCTCTTTGTTCACTCTCTCTCCGTTCACTCTTTCTCTCTCCGTTCACTCTCTCCCTCTCCGTTCACTCTCTCCCTCTCCGTTCACTCTCTCTCCGTTCACTCTCTCCCTCTCCGTTCACTCTCTCCCTCTCCGTTCACTCTCTCCCTCTCCGTTCACTCTCTCCCTCTCCGTTCACTCACTCTCTCTCCCTCTCCGTTCACTCTCTCTCTCTCTCCATTCACTCTCTTTCTCCCCACCTCTGCGCTGTGTCTTTGCCCTGCACCTGGCTGTCTCCCCCTGTGCCTGTCTACCCACTGTGCACATTTCTCCTGACAGGGAGCCCCTGGGCATGGTGTTATTTGCCCCTGGCAGGTGGGGGGGGCCCTCTGTAATCTGCCCATGGCAGGTGGGGGGGGCCCCTCTGTAATCTGCCCCCGGCAGGTGGGGGGGGCCCCTCTGTAATCTGCCCCTGGCAAGTGGGGGGGCCCCTCTGTAATCTGCCCCTGGCAGGTGGGGGGGGGCCCCCTCTGTAATCTGCTCCTGGCAGGTGTGGGGGGGGGGGGCCTCTGCATTCTGCCCCTGGCAGGTGGGGGGGCCCTCTGTAGTCTGCCCCTGGCAGGTGGGGGGGCCCCTCTGTAATCTGCCCCTGGCAGGTGGGGGGCCCCCCCCTGTAATCTGCCCCTGGCAGGTGGGGGGGGCCCCTCTGTAATCTGCCCCTGGCAGGTGGGGGGGGGCCCTCTGTAATCTGCCCCTGGCAGGTGGGGGGGGGCCCTCTGTAACATGCCCCAGGCAGGAGGGGGGGGGCCTCTGTAACATGCCCCTGGCAGGAGGGGGGGGGCCTCTGTAACATGCCCCTGGCAGGAGGGGGGGGGCCTCTGTAACATGCCCCTGGCAGGAGGGGGGGGGCCCTCTGTAACATGCCCCTGGCAGGAGGGGGGGGCCCTCTGTAACATGCCCCAGGCAGGAGGGGGGGGGGGCCTCTGTAACATGCCCCTGGCAGGAGGGGGGGGGCCTCTGTAACATGCCCCTGGCAGGAGGGGGGGGCCCTCTGTAACATGCCCCTGGCAGGTGGGGGGGGCCCTCTGTAACATGCCCCTGGGTGCTGGTTTCCCCCCCTTAACCTGAGAGTCTGGCAGACGCTGAATGTAGAGAGCAGCAGGCAGCAGATCACTTTCTCCTGCACCATCGAGGTGCAGGAAGTAGATATCTGCCGCTGCTGCTGCTCAGGTTAGAAGGGAGAGAGAGAGGGTGTGGGGGAGGGGAGAGGGGCAGCGTTCAGGGGCCCCAGGTGAGAAGTCCGCAGGGAGCCTACCTGCCAAATTAGGGGCCCGGGTGCTGTGAACTGGCCCTGACTTCCCCTTCCCCCCCGGACACCAGCCATGCTCACCTGCAATCCGGCGTCTTCCTCCTCCACATTGTGGAACGCAAAGACAGAGGAAGTGACGCCCGGATGCAGGGGCGGTGCGGGGGCTGGCGGCCGGTTTCTGAAAGCACCGCACCGCCGCGCCGGTAGGAGTTAAGATAATACCGGCGGCGCGATGCGGGCAGGCAGGCAGCGGTGGGCCCCTCAGTTACGCCTGGGCACTTGTCCGGGTACGGGTGCTGACACCGGCCCTGCTCCAAGGGGACCCGTTGGGGGCGGGGCTAGGAGGGCGGGGCCACAATGGCTGGGGGCCCACCCTAACTTTTAACCGGTTACCCGGCGGCCCAGACCGAGCCTGCCCGTAGTGGAGTGAACTTGGTTATTGTAGGCCCAGACCAATTCTGCCAGGTAATCCGGCCAACATGCTTTCTTATCTTCCTCCAATGTCCGCAGCATCTGAAGTAGGGTTCGGTTGAAGCGTTCACATGCTCCATTGCCTTGGGGGTGGTAAGGTGTGGTCCGAGATCGCTCAATGCCATACATACGATATAGTTCCTCCATCACCTTGCCTTGGAAACATGCCCCTTGATCGGAGTGGATTCGCTTCGGGCATCCATACACCCGGATAAAGTCTTGGCAGATAGCCCGTGCCGCCGACTCTGCAGTCTGATCTCTAGTCGGGGTGACTACAGCGAACTTGGAGAAATGGTCAGTCATAACCAAACAGTATTGTAGTCCCCGAGCTGTGTGTCCCACGAGGAGATAATCAATCATCAAGATTTCTAGCGGTTTCTTGGTCTGTATGGTCTGAACGGGTGCCATCTGTTCGGTGCTTTTAATGAGGTCGCATACTCGACATCGCCGGCAAACCTCTTCTACCACAGACTCCAACCGGGGGCAGTACACGTACCGCTGTAACCATTGGTAGGTCTTTGCAGGTCCGAAGTGAGCGCCAAACTCGTGTGCTTCTTTAGCTACCTCTTGAGCCATTTTTCCGGGGATGACCACCTGCCATCTTGCTTCTATTTCTTTTGGCTGTTGTCTCTTACGATATAACACTGATTCTCGAACTTCTAGTCTATCCCACTGGTGTAAGATGCTCTTCATCTCGGTGTCCAGGTTAGCCCTTTCTTGATGTCGGGCTTCTGCTTCTCAGCTACCCAGTGTTTCATCTGTTGTAGCCCTTCGTCTGCAGCTTGAGCACGTCCCCATTCTTCATTGGTTCTTCCCAGGGACCGGGGCAGTGTGCAAGCCTCCCTACTTAATTGTGACGCAACCACTGGGGGCCCAAACTTGCTAAAGTCTGGCGTCTCTTCCTCCTCTAGTTGTTCATCGAGATCCCCCACTGGGATCTCCACCGTCACTCTCGACAGTCCATCCGCATTTGCGTTTTCGGTAGCGGGACGATAACAGATGGTAAAGTTGAACTTTGCAAGGCGAGCCACCCACCGTTGTTCCAAGGCTCCCAATTTAGTATTCTCAAGGTGGGCCAGAGGATTATTGTCTGTTCGGACCTGGATCTTGGTCCCTGTCTAAGCCAGCAAATTTCTCTGTCATGGCCCACACTAGGGCCAGGAGCTCTAGTCGAAAGGAGCTATAATTGTGGGGGTTTCTTTCATTGTCCCGCAGGGACCTACTGGCATAGCCGATGACTCTTTCATGTCCGTTCTGTATCTGAGACAATACTGCACCGAGTCCATGAAGGCTACCATCCGTGTACAGCAGGAATGGTCGGTCGAAGTCCGCATAGGCTAGGATCGGGGCTGAAGTAAGGGCATTCTTCATAGCCTGAAAAGCCTCATCTTGTCTCTGAGCCCAAGGGATGCCCTGGTTCTTTGACACTCCGGCGGTCCCCCTCAGCAGCTCATTTAAAGGACCCGCCACCTTTGCAAAGTCTTTGACGAACCGGCGGTAATACCCGGCGAGTCCAAGAAATGCCTTGAGTTCTCTCACCGTTTAAGGGACTGGCCACTTCTGGATGGCCGCCACCTTTTCTGCAGAGGGCAGGACTCCATCTTATGAAACTGTGTGGCCCAGATACTCGATCTCTCTCTTGAAGAGGTGGCATTTTTTCGGCTTCACCTTCAGGTTATGAGCCTGCAGTCTTCCGAGTACCTGTCCAAGCCGGTCAAGGTGTTCTTTGAACGAGGCCGAAAACACGATGATGTCATCCAGATAGATCAGGGTAGCTTCAAAATTTAAGTCCCCCAAGCACTTTTCCATCAGCCGTTGGAATGTGCCCGGAGCATTGGAGAGTCCGAAAGGCATCACGTTAAATTCAAACAATCCCATCGGGAGAATGAACGCGGTCTTTGCTTTGTCTTTTTCGGCCACAGTTACTTGCCAGTACCCGCTTGCTAAATCCAAGGTGGAGAAGTACTTGGCCTTCCCCAATGCCGTCAAGGATTCTTCGATTCGTGGTAATGGGTACGAGTCGCGAACGGTACAGGCGTTGAGTTTTCTGTAGTCTACACAGAACCGGATTGTCCCATCCTTTTTCTTGACGAGTACCACCGGAGCCGCCCAAGGGCTCTGACTGCCCTGTACTACTCCCGCATCCAGCATTTGCTTCAGTAAAGTCTTCACCTCTTGGTACATCTTGGGAGGGATCTGTCGGTACCGTTCTCGAATCGGACGAGCTTCCCCAGTCGGTATCTCATGCATGATAGCTTCAGTGCAGCCGAAATCTTCAGCGTGGCGAGCGAATGCAGCCTGGTTCTTCCACAACATAGCTTCTACTGCTTGCACACGCTCGGGGCCCAGCGATTTCACATCCACTTCCATCTGATCGAGGATGACCTTTCCACTCCACTCTGGGGAGGGCATCTCTTCAGCCCTCGCAGAGACTGCTAGGGTCCACCCCGTACCTTCTATCGGCGATAGGGATATATCTTTTTGGCTCACCACTTCACCTTTATGTAAGTATACCAGGGCCAGATCTGTCCCTCGGAGCAAGGTCACCTCACTGGGGCCCACATTCAAGGCTCTGATAGGGACGCGTCCTTGTTGGACCACAGCTACCGTACGAGCTATCATAACTTCTTGGTCCACTCTTCCGGTTGCTACAGGCTGCACAATCACTTCTACCCCATCGAGATTGCGATAGGTTCCCACTGGGAGGTGTAATATACTTTCTCGTCCGGGAGGCAGGATTATAGGCACCTTCCCAGGAGCCCTGATGACCCCTACCGTCTGATGAGATGGCACACTCTTCTGCGTCCCACAGACACGAATCAGTCGCTGAAGTGCTTCTTGAGTAGGCTTATGTGTAGTAGCCTGCTTCCAGTATCCGGGTCCCCGTTTGACGAACATAATCTGATCTAATTCACGTAGGACATTCATCCCCAGTATTACAGGTACATCTCCTTTGACGGGCTCGGGGACTAGTAGGATCCCTTTTTTCCCCACTTCTTGCCCACAGATACGAACATTCATCCACACAACCCCTGTGACCGGGATCGGTTGCTGGTTAGCGGCAATCACCCGGATCAATGTCTCTTTCTCTGGCCTGGCCAGTGCCTGGAAATGTTGATTGAAGTATGCTTCTGGCATCGTCGTCACTTGTGACCCGGTATCTATCAAGCAATCCACTGGGACACCCTCGAATTCAGCACGTATGATAGGACACCCAGCGATCAGATGTTCGTCATGATGTGGAGCGGCCTCCCTTCTCGCCTCCCCCACAGAGTGCCGCACTACTGCGGGGGTTGGTAGTTTAACGGAGGCTTCTGTTGGCCTTGAGTGCTATTCCGGCACCCTCTGGCAATATGCCCCCGACCTCCACATCGCCAGCATTGGATGTCTTCTCTTCGTTGAGGAATACCTCGTGCCTCTGGTGGCTGCTGAGAGGAAGCCTGCACCCTCCAGTTTCCCATTGGTCGCGCCGGGGAATTATTGCGTGCGTACAATGGGCCAGGTTGAAAGGAGGATGGTGCAGCTGGGTAGGGAGGTGCAACAGACAGAACCCTCATTCTTTGCTCCATCTGGGTCAGCTTCTACTGTACATTGAGAACGTATTTCTGTAAATCCTGCACCACCTGGACCAGCACCTCTTGGCGGTTTGGGTCCACGCTGGACTTGGCAGCTTGGATGCGCACCACCCCAGAAGCGTAGCTTTCTTCTTTACTTCGGGCTACTGTTTCTGCCAGGATTTGACGAAATGTAAGAGCCGGGGTCGCTCGGACCCGTTCTGACAGGGCTCGCCTCAAGGATATGCTGTGTAATCCTAGAATAAACTGCTCCCGGAGTATCCGGTCTGTTGAGCCTATGCCGCCGAGTTCAGCTGCCTCCTTTTTCTGCACCTCTGCTAACACTTCTTGTAGTGCTGTGGCATATTGAGAGATCCCTTCTTCTTCCCGCTGCAGCCTCGAAAAAAACTTGGCACGAAGATGTCCCGCACTAGCAGTCTCGCCATAGATTTCTTCCAGGAATCCAACTAACTCTTTCAGGGTACTACGGGTGGGTTCTGGTTGTAGACAGACGTTTCTACGGGCTTCTCCTTCTAGGGCAGTCAAAGCGATGTCCACTTCAAGCTCTGGTCCAATGTTATAAACCTTCAGGGTGCTCTGCAGTCGAGACACCCAGTCACACAGTGCCATGTTATTGCCGTCAAACTTTGGGAGTACACTAAATATAGTGCCCATTGGGAGTGTCCTTGCAGGGGTTCCACCATTGCCCACATTACCCCCGTTAATATTAGCATTCCCGCCGTTGCTTTCTGCTGCCTCCATCTTGGTGACTGTACCCTGCTCGCAGCGGCACTTGAAGCAATGGCTGGGAGGACCACCGCGGTGCAGAATAAGGTACGATACACAAGATGGGAGTGCAAACCACAAGGGTGAATTTATTAACAGGCGGGGAAAGATGTGAAGAAGGAAGGTTCAAGCAGGGGTAAACAGTGGCAAACGAGATTTAACAAACTTTTCGCTTTCTCTAGTTGGTCCGCTCAATAGCACGGTTCTCCAACAAGTTAAGAGCACACAGGTAAATTCACAACAGCAAGGTACAATGCTACTCTACGTGTAACCTTTCTGGCCTTGCTACACAGGCCACACGGCTGCCGTGTTCTATCTACTGAAGCCTATTCTACCCTGAGAGGTGCACAATATTCAACTCACAGTGATGCAGGGATTTGGATGCAGTCCTGGGGGCCCCCAACAACAGCAGTCTTATCCGAAGGTGCACACGGCTCCTGTCTCGAGTCGATGGGCTGCAAATCTTCTCCTTGCTTCAGGTTCTCACTGGATCCCAGGCATGTCTGTGTCCCACTTTCATTTCACACGAACACTGCAGTCCTTTCCAAAACACACAGAAGGTCTGTTCCTCTCTACACATAAACGGGCTGTTCCAAAAAACACACTCTCCAAAGGGGGGAAACAGGACCCCACATCATCCCACACCTGGGGGGGTTTCTGTCTCTTAAAGTGGCAGCGTGTTTCTTACGGTCCCACACAGGCAGGGATTTCTTAAAGTGGCAACGCTTCTCTTACTGTCCATAGCAGTAGCCCCCCAATAGACTGAGAAAAAAAAATTGCTAAAAATAAAGCCAAAAACGGACCAAGGGCTTATGTGTGACCCTAGCCTTAGGGGCCACAAACTATTCTATGAAAATTTGTATTGCAAGAGAGAAATAGTGCTCCTTCCCTCATGAGTCTAGCCTTATAGCTTAGCAGTACTCTACATAAGGAGTATTGCCACATTCAGTAAAATTTTGTTACAAATTTTTATGCCATTTTTACCAATTTCCCTATGTGAAAATTAAAAATCTGGAGAATAAACTAAATTTTTGTTGTAAAACAGTAACTAACTTTTTTTCGTAAAAAAAATCTGTGACACACCTGTGGTGTCAAAATGATTACTGCAGTCCCACATGAATTCATCTCAGGTTGTAGATGAAGGGTTCGCAGTTCTGGTACCTCAAGGGCATCGGCAATGTGACATGACACTCTCATCAGTAACAACTGCCATCTCCTATCTCAGTATTGTGAAAGTCTGTTTTCACTGAAATACATATTTAACCTTAGGATTGTTTTGCTTCCTCTGGCACTGGTTGCCTTTATTGTGTGCAAGGCGTGATGATGAAATCTGAAGATTAATGAAGCATTTTGGATTGCAATGTAGTGCCCAGTGTCAGAAAACTGGGTTTGTGTCTTCGGTCATGGGTCTTCCAGCAGGACAATGACCTCAAACAGTTCCCAGCAATGAGCCTGGATCTAAATCCCGTTGAGCACCTGTGGAGAGATTTTAAAATTGTTGTTCCAAGAAGACACCCTTCACATGTGAGAGTAGTTTGTAAAGGAAGAGTGATTTAAAATTCCAGTTAAGAGAAGTAAGAAGCTTGCTGATGATTATATAAAGCGATTGATTGCAGGCATTTATTCCAAAGAGTGTACAACCAAATATTAAGTTGAGGGTGCCAACAATATTGACTGGCTCATTTTTGAAGTTGTGTGTGAAATTATGTCCAATTAGATGTTTTTTCTTAATTTTTTTTGTGTTTTTCCAAACTCACAAAGGAAATAAGCATGTGTATAACAAAATGTGTAATTGCAATAATTTTCTTGGAGAAATACTTCAGTTTCTGGAAAAATTCCAAGGGTGCTATCACACAAATTTTGGGGGAAAGTGTGGGTGTGTCTTATAGATTTGATATAAGCATGTGCTGGCTGTGGGTCTGTGCTGTGGGGAGCAGCGGCTCTGGAGCAGGCTGAAGTTGGCTGGATCAGGCTGTAGAGGCAGCCCATTATCACGTGGGCCCACTCATTAGGCTCATGTAATATGCACTGCATCCCCCTGTCCATTACCTCTCAGCACTGAAATTGGTGCTGAGAAGTGGGGGGGGACAGCGGTGCATATTACATGAGTCTAACTGTACTCACCTCTCCATCATGGATATGGCCCCATCCTAGAACACAAACAAAAATAAACAATGTAACTCACCTCTCCGTTGCTTCCTGCTTGCAGCACGTCTGAGTCCCCCTGTGTGTCTGGGGTATCTGATCATGTGATTGGGCCGCAAATCAATTACATCATTGTGCTGCACTGCTCACATGATAGGATGCTGGCACAGACAAGCTGATGCAGAAGTGCTGCAAGCAGGGAGAAATGGAGAGGTGAGTAACATTATGTATCATTTTTGTGTGTGCACTAGGATGGAGGGCCATATCCAGGATGGGGGTCCATGTAGCAGCATTGGGGGGGCCATATCCAGGATGGGGAGCCATGGACTAGGAGTGAAAGGCCATATCCAGGATGGGGTTATATACCAGGATTGCGGACTATATACCAGGATGGGGTCTATATACCAGGATAAAAAGCTATGCATCAGAATGGGGGGCCATAACCTGATTGGGGATTATAAACCAGGATTGGAGCCCTATCCAGAATGGGGATTATAAACCAGAAAGAGGGGTGCTATATACCAGTATGGGGGCCAAATCAAGTATAGGGATTATAAAACAGGATGGGGGTCTATATACTAGGATGGGAGGCCATATCAAGGATGATGGGGGCTATATCCAGGATGCGGGACATATATTACTTGGAAGGGGTCCAGGATGGGGACATTACCCCCATGAGTGAGAGTGAGTAAAAGGGAGAGCACCACCAGTATAGGTATATAAAGGATTAGGGATCGCTGGGACAATATAGGGTTAATTAAGGATAAAGAGACAGAAAGTCCCTAAAAAGCGATACAACCTCCACTATGCATTTTGTCAATATTAATAAGTTTATTTAATGAAAAAGGTTCACACCAAGAAGAGACACACAAATGATAAAACCATTTAAAAAGCTACATACAGCTTATAACAATTCATATGAAAGAGGTTTTTCATAGAAACCTTCAACACCCTTTGCCAAGGTTGGTTACAGAGAAATACAGAGAAATACACTTCAAATAATATACAATTAAACATGTATTGCACAAAAAACGGCTCCTTATAGCCCCCTGTTCAGATTGATTTAAGATGTATATCATACATGTGTAGTATATGCGATCAATTGCACCAGTTAATATGTGTCATACCCAGCAGCAAGCACATAAACATTCAGTACAACATAAAGGTATAGCAGCATGATAACAATAAAGTTAGTAATATCCAGTAATCAGAGCAATTTGACCCATACAAAGGTGTAGTAAATCAATTCAGGGGTATTTCATGTGAGACCAGTGGCAAGCACATGAGTAAGGAAAGGGTTACAGAATCAAGTAACCTGTTTACCAGTTCCAGAGGGCATGAGGATGTGAGGGAGGGCGCTCCCCACGCGTATCGCTGCCTGCGTCTGGCAGCTTCGTCAGGGGAAGGTGTCCATCCCAGTGTGGGATCATCCTTATAAGGCACCAGCCCTATTATGGCAACCATCCCCAGCTGGATGCAGGAGGTGATCGGGTGGCCAGTCCGTCCCTCCTACATCCAGATTGCGCAAGCGCGAACGCGCTATTGCGCATGTCAGGCTCCTAGAACATGGCCGCCCGCTATATACAAAGCGGTAATCTTAATACAGGCTATATTAATTAGATGATATTGACATAGAGAGAACATTAGAATTAGAACCCCCTATGATGTATTAGAATACCACATAAAGTAAATAGGGATAAACACGGGAGAGCATAGGACGTTCAGTACGGCAAAAAGGGGATCCAATACTTAATCCATAGGGCAGATGGTGCGCATAGTGGTGTGATACACATAGATCCCATGCTGGTCTATGATATTATTAACCATAAGCAGTACAAGTGTACAAAATTAAACATCTCTCACAGAAAGATGTAGGTAAGAGGCAAAATCTGGAGCAAATCCAAAGAAGGAGGAGCTGGGTTAAGTAAATCAAAAATAAAAAAAAAATCCTCTCTAGACATAGTAATTCCCTTTTCTACTCCGTTGAGGGAGTACCTATGGTCTGTCTTTGGTGGGTTCCAAATTGGACCACCAGAGCTTGGGTACCTGGCTTCCCCTGGGGTAGTTCTTTCTCCCGTTTTCCTTTTAATATGGATTTGGCCCATGCTTTTCCATCTTTCTTGTTGTTGGGGTTCCCTAATATTGAGTATCCCCTTGGTTGCTCTTCTGTACCCACCCCCCCTCCCCCCCCTTAATCCCCCCAATTTCCTCATTTTTAATTTATTTTTTTTTCCCCCTCTTTTCCCTCACTACGTTATCACCTTACTTAGGGTCACCCCTTTTCTTCTTTTTTCCTTTTTCTACCTCCATCCCTATCATTTTTGATTTACTTAACTCAGCTCCTCCTTCTTTGGATTTGCTCCAGATTTTGCCTCTTACCTACATCTCTCTGTGAAGGTACCTTTACACGCCGCCACGGCAGGCTGGATACCAACTGCTACTTCACGTGCACGAGCATGCTCAAACGGCTACAAACGGTCAACGCACCCTCTTTACACGCCGCCACAAGGTGCGCTACGCCACGCTACATCTATAGCTAGCTACATCGCCGGGTGTCTCAAGTAGCCAGCTGTTGCTCATTTACACACCGCTACAACCAGCTACTATGGGCGGACCTGGTGCAGCAGGGACAGCACATAGGCGTGCTCCAATTGTGGATTACAAGACTTCCGTACGCTGATAGGACGAAGCAATAACATCCTGATTGGGCAGGCATCGCAGGAGGCTGAGTAATACAGCACGCTCGAGCGATTGTGTAGTGTGACTCGTCAGCTCCTTAAATATGCCTCCCTATGCAGCGACTACCAATCGTCATGCAGCAGCTTCCACCAATGATCGCACATGGGGCGCGGTAACATGGAGCCGAGGTCACGCCTTAGCTACATTGCAGCTACAGCCCCGGGTGTCCAGGGTTCCCTTCCGTTGCCTCTTTACACGCCGATACAGCTCGCTACCATCGGCGATGTTGCCTTAAGTTTATGAGCAGAGACCATAAACAGATGTATCTGTCGCCGGCTGTAGCGTCGCCTCTTCAGACGCCGCTACTACAGGCGATATGGACGCTACAAGCTACAATTGTAGCTTGTAGCGCGATGTATCCAGCCTGCCGTGGCGGCGTGTAAAGGTACCATGAGAGATGTTTAATTTTGTATACTTGTACTGCTTATGGTTAATAATATCATACACCAGCATGGGATCTATGTGTATCACACCACTATGCGCACCATCTGCCCTATGGATTAAGTATTGGATCCCCTTTTTGCCGTACTGAATGTCCTATGTTCTCCCGTGTTTATCCCTATTTACTTTATGTGGTATTCTAATACATCATAGGGGGTTCTAATTCTAATGTTCTCTCTATGTCAATGTCATCTATTAATATAGCCTGTATTAAGATTACCGCTTTGTATATAGCTTAATCCTTCAATTGACTGAATGCCTTGTCCTCCTAATACATAAGACTCTCTGCTCTGAGAGGAATAAAAAGATCTCATCGCAGACTCCCGGATATGCGCGCTACGCGCTTAGCGCATGCGCATTCCGATGTGTCGCCTCCGAGCGGGTGGCCATGTTCTAGGAGCCTGACTTGTGCAATAGCGCATTCGCACTTGCGCAATCTGGATGTAGGAGGGAGGGACTGGCCACCCGATCACCTCCTGCATCCAGCTGGGGATGGTTGCCATAATAGGGCTGGTGCCTTATAAGGATGATCCCACACTGGGATGGACACCTTCCCCTGACGAAGCTGCCAGGCGCAGGCAGCGATACGCGTGGGGAGCGCCCTCCCTCACATCCTCATGCCCTCTGGAACTGGTTAACAGGTTACTTGATTCTGTAACCCTTTCCTTATTCATTTGCTTGCCACTGGTCTCATATGAAATACCCCTGAATTGATTTACTACACCTTTGTATGGGTCAAATTGCTCTGATTACTGGATATTACTAACTTTATTGTTATCATGCTGCTATACCTTTATGTTGTACTGAATGGTTATGTGCTTGCTGCTGGGTATGACACATATTAACTGGTGCAATTGATCGCATATACTATACATGTATGATATACATTTTAAATCAATCTGAACAGGGGGCTATAAGGAGCCGGTTTTTGTGCAATACATGTTTAATTGTATATTATTTGAAGTGTATTTCTCTGTATTTCTCTGTAACCAACCTTGGCAAAGGGCGTTGAAGGTTTCTATGAAAAACCTCTTTCATATGAATTGTTATACGCTGTATGTAGCTTTTTAAATGGTGTTATCATTTGTGTGTCTCTTCTTGGTGTGAACCTTTTTCATTAAATAAACTTATTAATATTGACAAAATGCATAGTGGAGGTTGTATCGCTTTTTAGGGACTTTCTGTCTCTTTATCCTTAATTACCCCCATGAGTGTCAGCAGCAGATCTCTCCCCCCTCCCCATAACAGTGCATTATAACCACATTTTTTGCTTTTTTATTTTCTATATTTTCCTCCTCTAAAATCTGGGTGCGTCTTATGGTCTGCTGCATCCTACAGTCCGAAAAAAACAGTACATAGGTTGAAAAAAGACATGGGTCCATCAAGTCCAACCTTTCTTTACCACTTATACTTTTCATGTTGCTAGATTAGGGAAAGCTGAGGAAGGCAGAGTTCACCGCAGTAACGTGTAGTGATGAAATGACCCTGTGTTGAATGACCATTAAAGAAGAGTTCATCTTGAGATTTTTGCCCCCTGCCTCTGATTTTAAGCGCCTGACATTGGCGCTTCTATGAGTCAGGCTTTGGCCCAGATATCCTACATGCAAGAAAAGGTTAAAGTTAAAAAAATGATGTTCAACCCTGTAAATATTAATGGGCCCATTCATTAAGACTGACATTCTACATGTCATTCTTAATGAAGAGGCTTGCTAGAGTAGAATGCGTTAACTAAGAGGGGCATGTCCCTTAATAACTAAAAACTGGCATGTGCTTCTGCCACAGGTGTACAGTTAGGGACCAGAGCCCATTACCAGAGTAATACATATATTGACATTTCTGGCAGAGACTGGTGTGTAAATGCCAAATGTTGCAATAATTTTATACATGTTTCTGTGTTGTGCAAAAATATCATTGCAATATTTTTTGTCAATGTAAGTTTAAAAACGTATGAAATACTTATATTGTATTGTGTGTGCTTCTGTAACCATCAAACATTTAATGATATAAAAGCAGAAAAGGTTGTGAAAACCAAAATTGGTGTCAGTCTCCAAATGTTTGGCCATAACTGAACATAATGTTATCCTCTTCCAGCTGAGATATAAACTGCTTGTATCAGTGATGTCCATATGCTGTGATTGACGGCTGCCTACTGACTGATCTAGCAGTGAATTATAGAAAGCAAGTTATCCCGAAAAACTGTTGAGTCACTTGTCCTCATAAGGGCTACACATTGTAGACAGGCAAATCGATAGTTTGTAAATGATACAATGTTTGGCAGTTCCATCAAAGAACATTATTTGGCACCAATTATATTCATGCCGAACTGTGTAAACTCATAATAATATAAGCTATGATTGTATGAATTTCCACATATCAGATAATTGTTGGTTTATTTTAGTGCGATAATATCAAATTATTGGTAATTTATCACTTACTATGTACAGTGTGCTTCGTGGCTTTACTTATGAAATTTGACTGCAACATAGTTTATATCCAGTTCTCTGTAGGAATCAGTATGTGACACTGTCATTAACGCTATGTCATACTGCTATGTGACACCTATATTCAGGTGGTTGCAGAGCCCTTCCCTGATTACTACTGAGGTCATAAGAATGTTGCACCATGATCTATATATCTTACTGGTGGTTTCTGCTCTGTGGATGTTACTTACCTCTAATGGCCACTTTACACGCGGCAACAGGAAGATAGAAAACGGCAGGTGTCGGAGACAATTGTACCTTTTACCTTCAAAACACCTTGAAGTGGCTGCGCGTAATTCAGGTATCTGCAAGGTGTTTTGAAGGTAAAAGGTACAATTGTCTTTGACACCTGCCGTTTTCTATCTTCCTGTTGCCGCGTGTAAAGTGGCCATAATAGTTCAAGCACTAACTGTTGCATGGCTAATATACTCCACCTAGTCCTGTTTCATGTGCATTTGGTCATCATGGTAACCTAACATGTTCCTCTGATGTAATTTAAGGGTACCTTCTCACACCACAACTGCGGGAGACATTTTTGGCGACGTTATTTCTCTCTTGAATGATCGCTGCCAAATTGCCTCCTTATTGCGGCGTGTAATTGGGGAATTTGGCATCGATAAAACCAATGTCGCCTGGCGACCGTGGCGACATATTGCCGCCAAATTCCCCAATTACACGCCGCAATAAGGAGGCAATTGGGTGGCAATATTGCCAGGTCGCAATATCGCTGCCACAATTGTCCCCTGTGGTTGCGGCGTGTCAAGGTACCCAAAGATGAATCTGTCAACAGGAGGACACCTCCTAAACATCTGTTTGGGCATGGAGCAAGATAATTAAACTGATACCTTGATTTTTGCAATACAATGTCTTGTCCTAGGAAATCTATGTTTTTCCTATATGTAAATTAGCTCCTCCAGGCTATAGGCAGGAAACTTATCTTCCTCCAGAGCTTATTTTACAGTTGTGTTCAAAATAATAGCAGTGTGTTCAAAAACATGAGTTAAGCCCAAATTCTTTATAATAGTTTTTATTTCCGTGCATTGGGAACATTGCACACTGTTTTCTAAATCAAAACATGAAGAGAAATGCATACAAATTTTAACAACTTTAAAGAAAATAACAAAAAATGGTTTGTTCATTAAAATAGCGGTGTCTGTATTTGTCTTTACAAACTCAAAATATGTTCTCTTTTTTAAGAATTTAGCATTCCTGTGAATCACTTACCTAATATTTACCTGTATGACTACAGTGTTTTAGAACAGTTTTACATCAATGTTGCAAAGACTCAACCAACTTCAGGCACTTGTCAACTGGTATTCGAGCCCAGGATGTTTTGACTAAATCACACAATTTATCTGCATTTGTTGACTTTGCCTCAGAAACGGCATTTTTTATGTCATCCCATAAATGTTAAGGTCCGGGGACGGGGCTGGCAAGTCCATAACCTCAATTTTGTTGGACTGGAACCAAGATTTTGCTCGCTTACTGGTGTGTTTAGGGTTGTTTTCTTGTTGAAACACCCATTTCAAGGACATTTCCGCTTCAGCATAAGGCAACATGACCTATTCAAGTATTTTGATATACGCAAACTGGTCCACGATCCCTGGTATGCGATAAATAGACCCTGCAATATATTAAGAGTAATATGCCCATATCATGATGCTTTCACTACCATGCTTCATTGTCTCAGAGTGTACTGTGGCTGGAATAAAGAGTTTGGCGGCCCTTGTACCCCAAAAGAAGAATTTTACTTTGATCAGGCCACAAAATGTTTCTCCATTTCTCTTAAGGCCAGTTGATGTGTTCTTTGGCAAATTGTATCCACTTCAGTACATGTCTTTTTGTTAACAGTGGAACATTGAGGGGATGTATTGCTAGTAGATTAGCATCACGCAGGCATCTTCTAACTGTCACAGTATTCACAGGTAACTTGAGACTGTCTTTGATCATCCTGGAGCTGATCATTGGCTCAGCCTTTGCCATTCAGGCTATTCTTTGGTATATTCGAATGGTAATCTTCTGTTTTCTTCCACATCTGTCTGGTTTTGCTTTCCATTTTAAAGCATTAATGATCATTTTAGCTGAACAGTCTATCATTGTCTCCAGTTCTTTATACGTTTTACCCTCTTCAATCAACTTTTTAATAAAAGTACGCTGTTCTTCTGCACAATGTCTTGAATAACCCATATTTCTCAGGTTTTTAATGAGAAATTCATGTACAACTTGTGCTTGCTTCACCTTTAAGGGCCACCTGATTCACACATGTTTCTTCACAGAATGATTGACCTCACTAATTGAACTCCACACTGCTATTATTTTGAACACACTCCCTTTCAATTAATTATTCAAATACACAGACTTAAAAACATGTAAATCATGAATGCTGAGTCTGTTGGTTTTCTAAGAATATACTGCAATAACTGGTAAATTATTTGACATGTGATAATTTATACCAAAATTGATTTATGATTTATATCAAAAACAGTGAGTTATCTGGTTAGTCATATTGGATTGCTATTATTGCTATTATTTACAACGCTACTGTATGTAGAAGGGAGATTTACCAGTGTAATATGTAATGACTGCTCTCTGCCCTCCTGATATTACTGTAGAGCTGTGTATGATTATAAGGGTAAAGCTACACTAGCAACAAACTCGCACGAGGGCAATGCAAGATAATCTCACATTGCACTCGAACCAACATTAGTCAATAAGGCAGCACAGACATGTGAGATTTTACTGGATCCTATACAGACCGAGTAAAAAATTGCAGATAGAAAACAAGCGGTGTCAGAGGTTTGGAGCGCTAAAGAAACCACGGGTTGGTGATTAAATTACCAATAATTTATTGCACGAACAGCAGGGGTCCAGTAAGTCACAACGCGTTTCGACGCACAGATGCGTCTTTCTCAAGTGGACCCACTTGAGAAAGACGCATCTGTGCGTCAAAACGCGTTGTGGCTTACTGGACCCCTGCTGTTCGTGCAATAAATTATTGGTAATTTAATCACCAACCCGTGGTTTCTTTAGCGCTCCAAACCTCTGACACCGCTTGTTTTCTATCTGCTAATCTCTTTCTCCCTTGTTGGGAGTGCGGTGTGTGAGCTGCTCTAAGATCCACAGTACCTGGCATTAAATCATAAAGACCCACCCTTGAATGATCAACTGATACACAGTGTGGAGCTGGGACGGAAGCCAGTGCAGCGAGTCTGCCTCTTCGGGTGGAGGAGTGAAGGAGCCCACCTCCATCTCCAGAGGAACTAAGGAGCCGACCACCAGGCCCGGAGTATCTGAGGAGGAGGGAATATTGGCCCCTGTCACTACAGTGATCCACATTAAGCCATCAGTCTGGTTGTGCGGGGTGTTGCACAACCAGTAAAGGTTAGTGCAAACATAGTAAAACCGTGTATTAAGTTCCTCCAGTTGCAGTGTGGCGCAATATCTGTTTTTTCTTTTAATTTGAGTAAAAAATTGCAGCATTGACACACATGAGAGTGCAGTGTGAAATGTGCAGAGGCCAGCAATGGTGGAGATGGGGAGATTAATAGCTCCCTCTCCTCCACAGCTGGTCATATTGTTTTGTCATGAGGAAGGGCCAGAGAGCCTTGAAATGCGTTGACAATAAACCTATGTTATAACTTTAACCCTTGATGTTTCATGGGTTTCAGCAACATGGGAATTAACCCTTGATCTGCTCCTCCTAGATACACATTTACTGCTAGGGACTGCAGCAGCATTTTTATGCCACTATAGTGGTTGTGATTTCTCACAACCACAAAAAGTGAGCCTTTACAAAAACTCATATAATAGATTATCTCTTATATAAGACCCTATTTGCACTTTTTTATTCCTTTTAAGTAGCTTCCTCTCCTCCGCAGCTATGATCCAATTGCAGGCTCGGATCGCAGTTGCATGACACTCAGGACACGCTTAAATCAGAGCCTGAGCCGAGCATCATTACCATAAAGCATCTTTTGCTCAAGCATTGGATGCCTTACGCTAGTGTCGCATTACGTCTACAGGTTCCTCCAAGCTTCAGCTTTCCATCTCACAAGCAGAAAGTGTTGAAATCTTGTTGTGATACAGCAGAGCTGTGAGAGCTGCAGTAAATGTGTTTGTAAGAAGACATACTTCAGTTCAACTATTCTGTTTCAGTTACATGTCTCACACTGTTAAAGTATATTAGTAAAGTTACAGATATATACCTTTTGATAGAACAATGTATGTTTCATTTATTAACTGTTGCAAATTTGCCAGTTTTAAGCCAAATTAAAACAAATCCCTAACCATATTACAGAAATATAAAGTTGTGCTATGAGTTATCTTTGAGTCCATATTTGGTATACTATAAATGTAGTGATAACATTACTAAGACAAAAGTATATTATTTGTAAAAACCTCCCACAATACATTTGAGTCAAAACATTTTTATTTTTTCCATCAATAAAGGCATACGAGGGCATGTTTTTTGTATGACAAGCTTTACTTGTACACTCCCTGACAGAAGTTATGTCGCTTATCCATGTTATGTAAATAAAGCTTATAACCTGACATTAAATTCATCCATTGGTTGTAGAACTTACTCTTTTGAAAGCTGAAACCCTCCGAAATGTGGTTTAGGTTAAGACAATAAATTGGTTTGACCATGGAAGCCATTTCGAAACAGAATCCTACAAACTGTTCTAGTTGACACAGGGACTTGAGATGGCCAGGCCTGTTGGAGCTCTTCTGCAGTGGAAGAGGGGCTTGCTTTGGATTTTCTAACCAACAAACGTTCCTCCTGAGTAGTTGTCTTGCGGGGTCTGCCGGACCTGGGCTTGTCAAACACATCTCCAGTCTCTTTAAATCTTTTTTTAATTCTTTTTACTTGACGCTGAGACACATTAAAGGTGCTAGCCACCTCTGCAGTGGATGTTGTCTTCATCCTCTTGATAATCAAGGCTTTGGTTGCAGGGTGGATTTTTGGCATGATGTCAGAGCTCAAGTTGCAGTTCAGGTGAAGGTCTGGGGTGTTGGGTTTCTTTTTAGACACACCCACTAATGAACTGATCATTTACTGAGCATAGGTGAGGATGTAAACTAGGATTGGGTGCATTATATGACCAGGCGACAAAACTTTTGTTCTGCCAAAATCTGACCATTCTGTGTTTATTAAATGTTCAATATTTCAGCATTGATGCCAATTTATTTTCTTAACCTAAACCACATTTGGGAGGATTTCAGCTTTGAAAAGAGTAATTTATAAAACCAATGGATGAATTTAATGTCAGGTTATAAGCTTTTATTTACATAACATGGATAAGCAACATAACTTCTGTCAGGGAGTGTACTGGATAATGGGAAAAAACTTCCAAGTGTGGTGAAATTGCAAAAAAAAAGTGCAATTCCACAATTGTTATTTGGGTTTTTAAATTTCCATGTTAGCTATATAATTAAACCAATCCAGCAGTATGATTCCCCAGGCAGGGGTGAACTTTGCCTCTCTGCTGCCTGAGGCGAACTGCAAAACGGCGCCCCCCCCGCCAGTAAATTTGGTAATTGATAATACTAAATCTGGTTCATACAGATTTATATTTATCTAGTGTAAATGAGCAAAATAGTGGACATTTTACTTTATAGAGACAGAGAAAAAGATGTCCACACAAAGAAGTCAGCGCCATCACATGCACATACAAAAACCACACAGAAGAATCCAGAACAAGAATCGTTAATGGCAATGACAGCTTGGCACAAGCATTTAGACACATAATGATGACTGTCAGAGCTGTGGTCCTGTAGGCAGACACAGTCCTGCATCCTTATAGCTCAGGAGGCAGCACTGATTGCCATCCTCTGGCACACACCTGCAAAACTCTGGACCGCTGTCTGGCACTGAATATTCAGACAAGTCACCATGCCGCACCGTCCACACACCACAGGTGATGACCTGGAGTCTGAGCATCAACAAGCCGCCACTGCACTAAGTTAGTAAAATGGCGCTTCTCCTCCATCCAACAGACCACACTTACTCCCGAATTGCTTAGCCAATCACAAGTGCCACACACGGGGCTGTCTTTAAGTAATTAATAACAGGGTCCTTCCTATTGGGTTGAGCAAAGGATGTGGGAGCAGGAAGGGGGAAGAGCACTACTGACCAACCGCTGCGCAGGAGAAACATGGCTGGATGCCTGAATGTACCGAGTGGCAGTACTGGACCTGGTGTGTAAGGGTGGTTTCACATTTGCGTTCGGAACGCAAGCGTAACAGAACGCAGCCAAATGCATGTTCCTATGTTTAACATGGGATCGGTTCCATTTGGATGCGCATAATTTATGCGCCCTCCTCCGCCCTCCAAATGCAAAATGTTGCATTTTTCGTGCATTCACAGGTGCTTGTTTTATCAGCAAGTGTCCACAAGCACAGAAACAATGCATGGACCTCAATGGATCCGCAGTGTCCTCCGCATGGCGGCGCAGGAGAACGCTGCGAATCACACTGAAATTTCGTCGTCGGTGGTCGGGAGGAGGAGGATCTCCGCCACAGATCCCCGCCTCCCAGCTGCCGTCTAGATCGCTGATTGGCTGGCCGGGCACCATACTGATGTGAACGCATGCGGAGAATCTCCGCTGCGTTCACATCAGTATGACAGCGTTTGCCCTGCGTTTGCGTTTGCATGCCCTGCGCATGCAGACACAAACGCAAATCTTAAACCAGCCTAAGTTATGGCCAATCAGTCCTGCAGCAGAGGGACAATGCACCCTGCATCATAGAAATCATGGAGCCCCAGAGCAGAAGTTCTAATTGGGCACCCCCCAACAAAAACAATATTTGGCTGGGTCACATAGGTACATCTCTCACAACATGTCAGCCTTTACAAAGTAATTTTCCTCCTACAATGCACCCCCATAGTCTTCTATAAAATAGAATGCACCCCCACAGTCCCCGATATAGAAAACTTCACCCCCACAGTCCTCTATATAGTATATTGCACCCCGTAGTCATCTAAATAGCATATTGCACCGCCACAGACCTCCATAGAGAACAATTCACCCCCACAGTACTCGATATAAAATAATGCACCCCAACACTCCTCCATGTAGTATAATGCACCCCACAGTCCTCAATATAGAATAATGCATCCCCACAGTCCTCCATATAGAATAATCACCCCCAAAGTCCTCCATATAGATTAATGCACCCCCACAGTCCTCCAAATAGTATAATGCACCCCACAGTCCTTCATATAGCATATTGCACCTCCACAGTCCACCATATAGAATACTGAAGACCCACAGTCCTCCATATAGCATAATGCAAGCCCATATAGCATACTGCACCCCCATAGCTCTCTTCATACAGCATATTGGACCCCCATAGTCCTCCATATAGTATAATGCATCCCCTATAGCCTTCCTTATAGTATAATGCACCCCCATAGTCTTCCATATAATATAATGGGCTACAATAGTTCTCCATATAGTATATTGCACCCCCATTGTCCTCCTATATTTTATTATATTATACATTACATAGTGTCCTATCAATGTACTCACTAAAAAAAACTATTAAAAAAATAAAAAGTAAATACCTCTTCTCCTCAGCACAGCGGCGCTAAGTGATGACATCATTGTTCCCCGCCATGCTGAGTTGCAGAGGGATGGACAGCGGCGGCCAGGACTCGGGAGAAGAATGCTGCCGGCAGAGGCGGCCGGGACTATAGGAGCGGCATGTTCGCGGGGCCAACACTGGTACACACATGGCTCCGCTCCGTATACGTAGTACACACTCAGCTCCGTACACCACGTACGCCTCGTACACAAGCGGCTCTGTTCCGTACACCTCGTACACACGCGGCTCTGCTCCGTACGCCTCGTACACAAGCGGCTCTGCTCTGTACATTATGTACACACGTGGCTCCGCTCTGTACACCTCGTACACACGTGGCTCTGCTCCGTACACCTCATACACATATGGCTCCACTCCGTACACCTAGTACATACGTGGCTCTGCTTCGTACACACGCGGCTCTGCTTCGTACACACTGGTCTCCGCTGCGAACGCCTTGCACACACGGCTCTGCTCCATACGCCTCGTACACACATGGTTCCGCTCCGTACACCTTGTACACACTGGGCTCTGCTCCGTACACCTCGTACACACGTGGCTCTGCTCCGTACGCCTCGTACACAAGCGGCTCTGCTCTGTACACCTTGTACACACGTGGCTCCACTCTGTACACCTGGTACACACGTGGCTCTGCTCCGTACACCTCATACACATATGGCTCCACTCCGTACACCTAGTACATACGTGGCTCTGCTTCGTACACACGCGGCTCCGCTTCATACACACTGGGCTCCGCTGCGAACGCCTCGCCTTACACACGGCTCTGCTCGATATGCCTCGTACACACATGGTTCCGCTCCATACACCTTGTACACACTAGGCTCTGCTCCGTACACCTCGTACACACGCGTCTCTGCTCCGTACGCCTCGTACACAAGCGGCTCTGCTCTGTACACCTTGTACACATGTGGCTCCGCTCTGTACACCTCATACACACGTGGCTCTGCTCCGTACACCTCATACACATATGGCTCCACTCTGTACACCTTGTACATACGTGGCTCTGCTTCGTACACACGCGGCTCCGCTTCGTACACACTGGGCTCCGCTGCGAAAGCCTTGCACACATGGCTCTGCTCCATACGCCTCGTACACACATGGTTCCACTCCGTACACCTTGTACACACTGGGCTCTGCTCCGTACACCTCGTACACATACAGCTCCGCTCCGTACACCTTTACACACTGCACACTGTTCTCTGCTCCGTACACCTCGTACACATACAGCTCTGCTCTGTACACCTCGTACAAGCGCAGCTCCACTCTGTACACCTCGTACACTCTCAGCTCCGCTCTGTACACCTTGTACAAGCGCTGCTCCGATTCGAACATCTCGAACACCCTCTGCTCCACTCCTTACACCTTGTACAAGCGCAGCTCAGCTCCGTACACCTCATACACACTCGGCTCCTCTCCGTACACCTCGTACACTCTCAGCTCCACTCCTTACACCTTGTAGAAGCGCAGCTCCACTCCGTACACCTTGTATACTCTCAGCTCCGCTCCGTGCACCTTGTACAAGCACAGCTCCGATCCGTACACCTTGTATACTCTCAGTTCTGCAACGTACACACGTGGCTTCACTCCATATACCTCGTACACACGCGGCTCCGCTCTGTACACCTTGTACACATGCAGCTCTGCTCCGTACACCTCACACACACTTGGCTCCGCTCCGTACACCTCGTACACACTCGGCTCCGCTCTGTACACCTCGTACACACTAGGATCCGCTCCATACACCTCGTACACACGCGGCTCCGCTCTGTACACCTCGTACACACGCGGCACCGCTCTGTACACCTTGTACACATGCAGCTCTGCTCCGTACACCTCACACACACTCGGCTCCGCTCCGTACACCTCGTACACACTCGGCTCCGCTCTGTACACCTCGTACACACTAGGATCCACTCCATAAACCTCGTACACACGCGGCTCCGCTCTGTACACCTCGTACACACACGGTTCTGCTCTGTACACCTCGTACACATGCGGCTCTGCTCCGTACACCTCACCCACACTCGGCTCCACTCCGTACGCCTCGTACACACTCGGCTCCGCTCTGTACACCTCGTACACACGTGGCTCTGCTCTGTACACCTTGTACACACGGCTCCGCTCCGTACACCTCGTACACATGCGGCTCTGCTCTGTACACCTTGTACACACACGGCTCTTCTCTGTACACCTTGCACACACACGGCTCCGCTCCGTACACCTCATACACACACGGCTCCGCTCCGCACAACTCATACATACACAGCTCCTCGTACACATGCACCTCCAATCTGTACACCTCGTACACTCAGCTCCACTCCATATACCTCATACATACACAGCTCTGCTACATTCATTTACAACCAGCCCCCCTCCCTAAACCCCTCTCATCCCGATCACACACAGCTTTTGTTCTTATCTTCAGAGCACACAAACAGTGAGTGACTAACCGCAAACAATGTATTGCAGGAGCAGGGCACGTCGGCACTCAGCAAATTATCTGACTGATTGCAGGTCACAATGCCGCCCCCTGTCTTCTGACTCATCTTGCCGCTTGAGCCTTTGTACTCACACTGGCTCATGGATGGTGCGGCCCTGTCCTCAGGTCAGTATGAGTGTGTAGATGCCAAACATGTATAGTTTTTTTTTTATTTAATTGCTAGAAAAAACAATTAGAAAGTTGTAAAATAAAATGGTACTTTTTTCACCATTTTCCAAGACCTGTAATGTTCGAACACCTGTCCAGTCGAGCGGTGGTAGAAAATTATGTTATCAAGAGGTAGTAAACTCTCTCTAGAGAAAAAAACTATATGTACTAAGGATATTAAAAAATATAACTATATATATATATATATATATATATATATATATATATATATATACATATATATATATAAATTAAAAAAATAAAGGCTGCAGCACTCAAGATTAGGATGTTTCTTGCCTTTAATGGCTTGCAGGCATGGTTTTCCTAAACCATGCCTGCAAGCCATTAAAGGCAAGAAACATCCTAATCTTGAGTGCTGCAGCCTTTATTTTTTCATTTATATGTTGAAGTGGGCGGTTGATTCCCATCATAAGGACTGGCTAGCACCTAGCATTTTGCTAAAAAAGAACCACTGCTCAATAACTTTTTTTCATTATATATATATATATATATATATATATATATACAGTACAGACCAAAAGTTTGAACACACCTTCTCATTCTGTGAGTTTTCTGTATTTTCATGACTATGAAAATTGTAGATTCACACTGGAGGCATAAAAACTATGAATTAACATATGTGGAATTATATACTTAATAAAAAAGTGTGAAACAACTGAAAATATGTCTTATATTCCAGGTTCTTCAAAGTAGCCACCTTTTGCTTTGATTACTGCTTTGCACACTCTTGGCATTCTCTTGATGAACTTCAAGAGGTAGTCACCGGAAATGGTTTTCACTTCACAGGTGTGCCCTGTCAGGTTTAATGAGTGGTATTTCTTGCCTTATAAATGGGGTTGGGACCATCAGTTGTGTTGTGCAGCAGTCTGGTGGATTCACAGCTGATAGTCCTACTGGATAGACTGTTAGAATTTGTATTATGGCAAGAAAAAAGCAGCTAAGTAAAGAAAAACGAGTGGCCATCATCACTTTAAGAAATTAAGGTCAGTCAGTCCGAAATATTGGGAAAACTTTGAAAGTGTCCCCAAGTGCAGTTGCAAAAGCCATCAAGCGCTACAAAGAAACTGGCTTACATGAGGATCTCCCCAGGTAAGGAAGACCACGAGTCACCTCTGCTGCAGAAGATAAATTAATCAGAGTCACCAGCCTCAGAAATCACAGGTTAACAGCAGCTCAAATTAGAGACCAGGGCAATGCCACACAGAGTTCTAGCAGCACACACATCTCTACAACAACTGTTAAGAGGAGACTTTGTGCAGCAGGCCTTCATGGTAAAATAGCTGCTAGAAAACCACTGCTAAGGACAGGCAACAAGCAGAAGAGACTTGTTTGGGCCAAAGAACACAAGGAATGGACATTAGACCAGTGGAAATGTGTGCTTTGGTCTGATGAGTCCAAATTTCAGATATTTGGTTCCAACCACCGTGTCTTTGTGCGACGCAGAAAAGGTGAACGGATGGACTCTACATGCCTGTTTCCCAACATGACGCATGGAGGAGGAGGTGTGATGGTCACCAGATCTGAACCTAATCGAGATAGTTTGGGGTGAACGCCACTGCAGAGTGAAGGCAAAAGGGCCAACAAGTGCTAAGCATCTCTGGGAACGCCTTCAAGACTGTTGGAAGACCATTTCCGGTTACTACCTCTTGAAGCTCATCAAGAGAATGCGAAGATTGTGCAAAGAAGAAATCAAAGCAAAAGGTGGCTACTTTGAAGAACCTAGAATATAAGACATATTTTTAGTTGTTTCACACTTTTTTGTTAAGTATATAATTCCACATGTGTTAACTCATAGTTTTGATGTCTTCAGTGTGAATTTACAATTTTCATAGTCATGAAAATACAGAAAATTCTTTGAATGAGAAGGTGTGTCCAAACTTTTGGTCTGTACTGTATAGAGAGAGAGAGAGAGAGAGAGAGAACGTCTATACAGTTGAGTGCTATTACGGGTTTTTCATAACAATAGTACAGAGTCTTTGGAATTTAAATTACATTAAAAATAGTAAGTACTCCGAGCACTACTTTTAACTATGAGAGTATACTCTCTGACTCGCCACCAAGGGACTTGGTATTCGGAGCTCGGGCGTACTACGTACGTATTACGGGGGGTCAGGTGGTGATCGGTGCCCAAGTCCGTGCCCTTGAGCGGACACCAAAAAGGGGAATAAAAAAAATTTAAGTTTATGTTCATGATGCCACCTGTATGTCCGGTGATGGCACCGGCGCTGCTGGAACCTCCGGGGGATGGGCAGCAGCAAGGTGTTGTAGCCCTCTTCAGGTAGGGCAGTTTTCCCCGGGGTGTTGGAAGTAGGAATAGTGGAAAAGGGCAGCGTAGCCATGGTGGTGTGGGACTGGAATGATGGACACACACACAAAAGTCTGTTTCGGTACCTTTACTGATGGAAACCGGTACACGTCCAGGGATGAAGGCTTCACTCTGGGACTTCCACGTTGAGTAAGGTGTAGGCCTCCCTTGTCCTGAAGCCTGGCTGGCGTGAATCCAGTCCTGACCTCCCGTGTCTCCACACCCGTGTTACTGCACTGAGGGCTCTCTCTCTGAGCTACTGCTATCTCTCCTGTGGTCCCTGGCTCTCAAATGTGGGTGCTGCGGGTGTCCGGGAAGCTAAACCTCCACGGTGTTCTGGATTCTCTGCTGGGATGGTCTCTCTCTCCCTGTGTGCAGACTCGGTCTCCAGTGACCGGTATTCTGGTGGGGTGAGCCGGTATAGCTCCTCTGCCCCTGTCTGGAGTGTTCTTCACCTCTGCCTGTCGTCCTCACTCTCTGAACCTCACACTGGCTCTGGCGTGCACTGGTGTCGGGCCTAGCAAGGTTCCGGTAACCAATTCTGCTTACTAGCTCTGAGCTGAACTTCACAATTCTTCTAGTGACTGCACACTCTGGCTAACTCCACCCCCAGCACCTGTATTTATAGGGGATCTGGCTTAACAGCAACCAGTGGATTTCCCCTTACAGGCCTGGAGTGGAAGGTGTTGTGTGTATGTGTGGGTCTCAGCTGTGGAAATTCCATTGTGAACTAGTTGGTTCTGTGGCTTACCTGTCACAGGACGCCACACTCTCCTTCAGCTGTCTTCTGACTGTCATGAACAAGGAATTATGCACTCCCCACTTATGTGTGTTTCATCCCGTTTGATTGATTAGCTGACAAGCAGGGGCGTACCTATAATATGTGAAGGGCTTGCAATCACATCTGGGCCCTGGAGCCAAGGGGGCCCCAAAAGCCCTTTTGTAATATAGAAAAATACTAATGCTATTAAATATTTGCAATTGGGGCCCTGTTGGAACTTTTGCATTGGGGCCCATGAGCTTCAAATTATGCCACTGGGGACATGATATATATATGTTATACCGTATATACTCGTGTATAAGCCGACCCGTGTATAAGCCGACCCCCCTACTTTTGCCCCCAAAATCTGGGAAAACCTATTGACTCGTGTATAAGCCAAGGGTGGACCCCAGCACAGGTATACAGCCCCCAGCAGTGTGGTATACAGGCCCCCCCAGTGGTAGTATACAGCAGCCTCCCCAGTGGTATGCAGGCCCCAGCAGTATATACAGCAGCCCCAGTGGTATACAGCAGCCTCCCCAGTGGTATATACAGACCCCAGCATTATTACAGCAGCCGCCCTAGAGGTATACACAGCAGCCCCAGGGGTATACACAGCAGCTCCAGGGGTATACACAGCAGCTCAGGGGTATACACAGCAGGCCCAGGGGTATACACAGCAGCCCCAGGGGTAGTATACAGCAGCCCTTAGATAGTACACAGCAGCCCCAGAGGTATATACAGCCCCAGAGGTATATGCAGCCCCACAGGTATATGCAGCCCCACAGGTATATGCAGCCCCACAGGTATATTGCAGCCCCACAGGTATATTGCAGCCCCACAGGTATATGCAGCCCCACAGGTATATTGCAGCCCACAGGTATATACAGCCCCAGCAGTGCGGTATACATGGCCTTCCCCCCCCCCGCATGCAGCGCTGCGCATATACATTACCAGGATATCAGCTGTCACCCTCCGGTGGCGGATCGCGGCTCCCGGCTCCGGCTTCCATCTTCATCTCTGTCTTCCTGCTTTGTGACCACCGGGCTCATCGCGATGACGTCATCACGACGCCGGCCAGTCAAGCAGGAAGACAGAGATGAAGATGGAAGCCGGAGCCGGGAGCCGCGATCCGCCACCGGAGGGGGACAGCTGATATCCTGGTAATGTATATGTGCAGCGCTGCATGCGGGGGGGGCCATCATGTGAGGTGGGGGCGCCAAAAAGTGAGGGGGTCCCGTATGACTCGCGTATAAGCCGAGGGGGGGACTTTTCAGCCCAATTTTTGGGCTGAAAAACTCGGCTTATACGCGAGTATATACAGTACATTTTTATTTTAAACTGCTAATAAGTAGTTGCTTGCTGTACTTTTACATACAGTGGATACAGAAAGTATTCAGATCCCTTTACATTTTTCACTCTTAATTTCATTGCAGCCATTTGGTAAATTGAAAAAGTTCATTTTTTTTTAATTAAAGTACACTCTGCACCCCATCTTAACTTAAATAAAAACAAACCTGGATTTGAGGATCCTCTGCCATTCTTCTTTGCAGATCCTCTCCAGTTCTGCCAGGTTGGATGGTGAACGTTGGTGAACAACCATTTTCAGGTCTCTCCAGAGATGCTCAATTGAGTTTAGGTCAGGGCTCGGGCTGTACCAGTCACGAATGGTCAGAGTTGTTCTGAAACCGCTCCTTTGTTATTTTAACTGTGTGCTTAGGGTAATTGTCTTGTTGGAAGGTGAATCTTTGGCCAAGTCTGAGGTCCAGAGCAATCTGGAAGAAGTTTTCATCCACGATATCTCTGTACTTGGCCGCATTCATGTTTCCTTCAATTGCAACCAGTCATTTAGTCCCTGCAACTGAAAAACACCCCCATAGCATGATTGTATTGGGCAGGTGATGAGCAGTGCCTCATTGTCTCCACACATACCGCTTAGAATTATCAACAAAATTTTCTATCTTTGTCTCATAATTAGAGATGAGTGGTGTTCGACTCGAATTGTTCGCCAATCTCAAATTCGGTTGTCTTTTGCGGTGTTCAAGTCATTCGTCGAATTCGAACAATTTGGTTCAAATTCAGCAGTTCTAGAAGCTGTTCGATTTTGGCTCGAAAATGCGGCAGATGCGGTCAGAGATCCGCATGTGCCGCATTTTCAGCCAAAATAAACAGCTATTAAGTAAAATAAAGTGTTAAAAAAAAATGTATGCTTACCTGTCCGGTGGTCCACCAATGGCTCCGGCAAGATCCTGTTGCTGATAGGACCTGTGGTGACAACAGAGAACTGGTCACAAAACCGGTCACATGACCGGCGTTCCCGCGATAACCGGTTTTGTGACGTCACCACAGGTCCTATCAGCAAGAGGACCTTGCCAGAAAGGTTAAAATAGACATTTTTATATTTTGAACACTTTCTTTAAGTAAAAGAAATTGTTCAAAATATAAAAATGTCTATTTTAACCTTTCCGGCAAGGTCCTCTTGCTGATAGGACCTGTGGTGATGTCAGAAAACCGGTCACATGACCGGAGTTCCCGTGATAACCGGTTTTCTGACGTCACCACAGGTCCTATCAGCAACAGGACCTTGCCGGAGCCATCGGTGGACCGCTGGACAGGTGAACATACATTCTTTTTTTGGACCCGTGGAAGCCTAACCAAGCAAAACGTGCGCCCGTCGTCCTACCCGCACCTCCCTCCCCGCCACATAATGTTTGTAACCCGCACCTCCTAACGGAGCACTTGGATTAAAAGAACCTTCATCTAATGGTGAGTGCCGTCTGATTCTTCTAAATTTTGGACATTTTTGTGACTGGACCTTTTGCAGACCTGTGCAACACCATATTGCTGGCAGCACATACAAGCCTATGAAAAACACCAAAAGCCTTCTAGTGCCCAGATTCCTTCCCTACATTCTTTTTTATTTTTAACACTTTATTTTACGTAATGATAAGATCGTGGGATCTATGGTGTTCACGTTACAGCCCGGGGTCCTGGCTTGACCCAGGAAGCTATAACGGAGCACTTCCTCTCAGTGGTTAGTGAGTGCTGCCAACCACTGAAAGTGAAAGCAACTGCCATGTCATGATATGCTGCCGCTTATAGGGACATGGCAGATGCGATCGGATGGTGCAGTGCTGTGGTGCCCTATGGGGCAGTGTAAAAACAAGAATTAATTGTGTAATAAAGTTTTTTAAAATATGTGAAAAAAAAACTAAGAGTTCAAATCACCCCCTTTCCACCCATTCAAAATAAAAGTATTAAAAAAATACACATATTTGGTATTGCCGCGTTCAGAATCGCCCGATCTATCAATATATACAATCAATTAATGAGAGCCGCAAACTGTGTAACCCAAAAAAAGGTCCATACTCCAAAATTACGGGTTTTCTTGATCGCCGCAACATTGCTATAAAATGCATAACGGGAGATCAAAACACCGCATCCACCCAAAATTGCTATCATTAGAAACATCAGCTCAAGCTGCAAAAAAATAAGACATCACACACCCCTAAATCCCGAGAAATAAGGACGCTACGCGTCGCAGAACATGACGCAAACATTTCAGTTCTTTTACTTTCAAACTTCAGAATGGTTTTTCACCACTTAGATACCAGTAAAGGTATACACGTTTGGTATTTACAAACTTGTAATGACCTGAGGCATCACACTGCCTTGTCAGTGTTACCATATAGTAAATATGGTGAATAAAAAACCCAACAAACAAACGTGTAATTGCACTTTTTTTTTGCAATTTCACCGCATTTGGAATTTTCTTTCCCATTTTCCTGTACACTATATGGTAAAATAAATGATTGCGTTTGAAAGTACGACTCATCCCACAAATAAAAAGCCATCATATGTCTATATTGACGGGAAGATAAAAAAGTTATGGGTCTTGGAAGAAGGAGAGGAAAAAGCAAAAAACGAAAATGAAAAATTCCTGGGTGGTGAAGTGGTTAATGCCTACCCCAAAAAACAAATTAAGGCAACACAAACTGTGGCATCAAGGACAGGCTCACCTGTAAGTTTTACATAAGCAGTGTTAAAAGATCCAATTTGTCATGTGTTCAAAAACCTTAATGAAAAACTGTTTTTTGTGAAAACAGACTGAAGTCTCATGCACATGACTGTATAAAGCCTATGCAAGACCAGAGTTGAAAAAACTCTATATTGCACCCATAAGTCTTGATTTTGGACAAAGACCAGTTATTAAATCTGAAAAAATTGTGCCATATTCAGTTCCTACAATCCCATATAGAGGCACATAAGGTTGTACATAGACTATAAAAATATAGTATGGAACTGTAGGAAATCCATATAATGCCACATAGGCCAGGCAACAGAAAGGATGCCATATTGTATATATTGCATGCTTCCAATCAATGGTGGCATTTATTGATGAATGCGGTATCCTCTAACTTATCGCTATTAGAGCATTTGATAGATGACTTCATTAAAGAGATGTCTATCTGACAGATCCTCTTAAATGAATTATGACATTTTCCACCATGGATACTTTTCATACATGACCCCCGATGATTTCCTTCAGTACTGACATAAATTCTTTATGTTTTAGCCTGAGGTGATTGAAAATAACATTGTGATACTTGAAGCCCGAAGAATAAATTCTCTTTCCTTTTCTACTGATAGGGACAATGTTGCTGTCAGGCACCAGTTAGATATTTTGTATTAGTCGGATATTAATTTCATTTATATAAAGTAACAAACAAAAGCCGTAAAATTGTCTTATTAGCTCTTAACTTGTGAAATGTAGTTATTACCTTTCATATGTTATGAACGTTATTTTCCACAAGACATTGTTTCACTCAGAGTGACATCTCTCAACATATGGAAACTCAATAGTTCTATTCACTTATACCATCCAGGAGGGAAGATTATGAGCAGTCATCGTGTATTCAGAGAAATAATATTCACCAAATGAGGGAAGTTTTTTTCTTCTTCCACCGTTTAATCTAATATACTGTACAGTATGTTCGATTCAAGGAAGAACACTGTTCATTTATATTGATTGTTTCTCTACAAATACACATATCTATTTCAAGAAACAATATAAACGTATGATGGATAATTTTTTCAATAAAATAATCATTTCCATAGAAACGTCTGTATGAAAGGTATGTTAGAGAAGAGAATGCTATAATAACACATAATAGTTTAACTTTTTAAACAATTACTTTAGATTGGAAGAAAGAGTGTAACTAAAGTTGTATTGTCTGAAGAGAAAATATACATCAAATCCTTACAATTGATGGTGTGGTAACATTGCTTACTCAGTGTCAACATCCACATGTAAAATGCATAGAAAATGACTCTCATTTGGCATGAGCATTTGGACAGTTTATAGGTCAAATTTAAATCCTAACCGCCATTTGAATTTTATTTATTAATAATAATAATAATAATAATAACAATAATAATGTAGAACAAGTGATTTTAATAAGCTTTCAAATATACTTTATTAATGAATTCTGGTTGAAAACCATTCATAAACCTTCCACAAGGTGTCCCCACTAGACTGTGTCAGAAGCAGACATATGTTCATTCTCAGTCAGTCTTCAAGCTTCTCACACTGAATGCGGGGCTTGTAACCATATAAGGCAGGGGTGGGGAACTCCAGTCCTCGAGGGCCGCAAACAGTGCATGTTTTCAGGATTTCCTTAGTATTGCACAGGTGATAACATAATCACTTGCACTGGTGATGATTCCAATCCCTGTGCAATACTAAAGAAATCGTGAAAACCTGAACTGTTTGCGGCCCTCGAGGACTGGAGTTCCCCACCCCTGATATAAGGGTAAAAGAAGTGGTGTCTACACAGCATCCACAATGCTGACTGCAGCTGATGAGGTGACAATGTATCCAATTAGCTCAGGTTACAGCACAATTTTGAGCAATGTCAGAATGTCAGGATCACTGCAAACTCCTCTTTTCTTGGCACAAGCTCCTGATCTGTCATCTGGCTCCACACAGCTCAGTCATGTACTCTGTTAACCGCTTCTGTCATGTCACATCACACTGCTCACTGTAATCAGCTGCTGGCCACACCCTCCCAGCCCTAAAATGCAGTTTTTAAAAACGCACAGAAAAATCTGTGAAAATAAGTCAAATGGCACAAAAAAGCATCATCTTAGGCCCCTTTCCCATCAGCGTTTTACGCTGATCGCGGCAGATGTGGCGGATTTACCGCATCTGCTGCATTTGCCGCCTAACCATCACACTTGCGGTTCACCTGCGGCAAGCCCCATGCAATGTCTATGGGGCTTGCTGCAGGTGCGCCAAGTGCGGTATAGTTGCGGTTTCGGCACTTGTGGCAGTTGCGGCCGCGAAAAAAACGCGATACGCAGCCTTTTTTTCGTGGCCGCAGCTGCCGCAAGTGCCGAAACTGCAACTATACCGCACTTGCTGCACCTGCCGCAAGCCCCATAGACAAGTGTGGCAAGTGTGACGGTTTGGCGGCAGATGCGGCACATTCACTGCATCTGCTGCGATTAGCGAGAAACGCTGATGTGAAACGGGCCTTAGCTGCTATGTGACCTGTTATTAACAACCAGTGTGCTTTCTTTTTTTCAATGAATTGACAGTTACACTTTAACGGTTTTGTTAAAATTTTCCGAGAAAAATTGATTCATGGCAAATAAATTAGTTTGAATCAGAAAGAAAGAGAGAAAGAAAGAAAGAAAAGAAAGAAAGAAAGAAAGAAAGAAAGAAAGAAAGAAAGAAAGAAAGAAAGAAAGAAAGAAAGAAAGAAAGAAAGAAAGAAAGAAAGAAAAAAAAAGAGAACTAAAGAAAGATCAATGTGACATGTTTAATTTACCCAGTGAAATCTAGAAATGGAAACAAACTTTATTGTCGGTTCTACTGGGAATGCTGATCTATGACTTGCCACCAATGACGAAGGCATGATAATTTCCTATGTCCTAACTTCAGGACCGACCAAGGGAGCCCGCAGAGTCATGCAAATGACATTAGCAGTGTTGTTCCAGGCCATTTTTTCCTTTGCAAATTACAGATTGAATCTCAAATTATTTGAATTTGTATGGAGCAATGAATTTCAGGAAATCTGACTTTAAAGGGAAACTTTTGGGAGAAAAATCTTTTTAGTACAGTGTCTGCACTCCTACATGATGAAGCACAGCTGTCCACTACAGTTCTAGGATCTATAATTCAATAAAAACATACCTCCTCCTTTGATCTCGCCCCTCCCTCAGGGGACATAACAATTTAACTTAACAGCTTCATGCAGCAGCACAGAACAGGATTTTGTCAGGGGCGTGGATGCTGGGAGCTGCAGGATCATCCCACATTCCAGCCCCCTCACGCATCTCTATGGGTAGGGGGTGTGGCCATGTCTGCCAGCCCCATGCTCATGCTACAATCCAGCCTCTGACATACCATCCTATGTGATGTGACAGGGGTTCCAGGCTTGAAATAGCAATCATGTCACAGATACAAATACACACTGTCTTGCTGTGCCTTGCTGTGACTGTTACTGAGGATTGATGATAATGATCCATTGAAAATTGTAGGGACAGGAAGCTACCATGTTCCTATGGGGGAGGGGAGACTATGCAGAGCTGAATCGATAAGTGTAGTGCTTTGCCTGTGCTCCCAGACTCACAATAACAGTACACATTATGCATGATCATACAGCAGAGGATCACGGAGTGTATTTGTATCTGCTTAGTGACATGATTGCTATTTCAAGCCTGGACCCCCTGTCACATCAGAGAGGATGGTATATCTGGGGATAGATTGTAGTATGTGCATGGAGTAGGTGGCCACACCCCTGCTACACCTCCTACCCATACAGAAGTGTGAGGGGGCTGGAATTTAGAATGGTCCTGCAGCTCCCAGTATCCACGCCCCAGACACACCTCCTGTTCTCTGATGCTGCATGAAACTGTCAGGCTATAATGTTATGTCCCCTGAGGGAGGGGGAAGATCAAAGGAGCAGGTATGATTTTATTGAATTGTAATTGATCTATAAATCCTAGAACAATAATGCTCAGCTCTTCTTTATCATGTAGGCGGGCAGGGACTGTACTAAAAATGTTTCCCTCCTCGGAGTTCCCCTTTAAGCCGATCTAGTGCAGATCCTCTTCTCTAGTGTTTTTATTTTTCTATTTTTTCCGAAATTTAAAAAATCAGGACTGATGGCAGCACTCGGATTAACCCCATTGATTTAGTCTAATTGGTATACAGACACACAGTAGTAAAAACTGCAAATCCACAATGGAATCCAAAGGAGCCGATTTCTTGATTGGTTTAAACATTTTTGACATGTATTTCAAAGACCAAGACAATGACTAATGGGATTTAAAACATAAAAAAGTGTATTCAAATGTGAATTTTTAGATACATTGCACTTTTATGTTGGTTGGACATGTAGACTTTTTTGGTGTGCATTAGGGATGAATGGATCAATAAGCGGAGAGACTGAATTTCTAGAAATTTGCTGTTTCATACAAATTCAAACACTTTGTGATTCGATTTGTGTTTTGCCAAAATAAAAATTGCCTTGCACATTTCCTACACTGCTGAAGATCAGGGAATGGGCTACAGTCATTTTGCTTTGTCACCTGGTTCTCCCCATTATGCCCTGAGTTATGACATCTAGCAGATTATCATACCTTGCACACTGGTGGTCAGTACATGGGCCATCCCAGATTAGTGGTTTCCAAAGGAGCACAGTTTGTACAGCAGTCATTTCCTATCTCTGGCATCACTATTAGAGTCTATTTTCTATAGTGTGTAAGCTCTTATGATCAGGAGTTTCCTCTCTCTCCTTGAGTGAGTAAGTATTTATTGTCAGCAGGGTCCTTTCTGCTGTAGAGTATAAGCTCTTATGATTATTAGCAGGGTCATTTCTCCTGTGGAGTATAAGCTCCTATGATTATTAGCAGGGTCATTTCTCCTGTAGGGTATAAGCTCTTATGATTATTAGCAGGGTACTTTCTCCTGTAGAGTGTAAACTCTTATGACCAATGGGTTCCTCTCTCTTTTCTGTAGAGTATAAACTCTAATGATCAGTGGAGACCTCTCTCTCATTTGTCAAGTGTAAGATCTCATGGATAGCGGGGTCCTCTCTTTCTCTTCTGTACAGTGTAAGCTATTACAGCCATCAGGGCGCTCTCTTGCCAGTAAAGTGAAAACTCTAATGGTACCTTTACACGCTGCCACAGGAAGGTAGAAAACCGCCAGGCATCGGACACAATTGTGCCTGATGCCTTGAAAAGACCGCGAAGTGGCGGCGTGTAATTCAGGAATTCCTGTGTCTTCAGATACCTGTGTTTCAGCCGTGCTCAAAAACAGGCAGGCATAATCCCTATGGTGGTGGCTAGTGATGGGCGAATCCTAAATTACTCGGAATCGCTTGACTCTAGTGAGTCCGAGCACAGGACTCGCTACTCGTTGCGAGTCTAGCGAGTCCAATGTTAATGAATGGGGAAGCGAGTAATAGCGAGTAGTGTGAGATTTACAAATCGCAGATGTGTCTCGGAAGCTTCAGCCTGAAGCAATCCTAGTTTTGCCATTGATTTGCATTGGACTCATTTACTTTGCAAGTAATCGCTGGGAAACTCGCACAGATAAGAGTCCTGTCTGCTCTGTGTGCTGGCTGCCGTAGCTCCAGGGTCCTAGAGCCTGCCTGCTGCCTGATGTAGCAGAGCTGAGATTGTTCTCAGTCTGCTCATTCCCTGTGCATAGACATCTATATCTATGCACAGGGATGAGCAGAGAGGACATCGCGTTTTGGACTGCGTCGGACGGAAGAGGATTTTTTTAATTAAAGATGGAGTCCCTAATGGCTTTTTTTTTTATTTCTAATAAAAATTTTTCTCTGTGTTGTGTTTTTTTTAAAACAATTTAATAGAAATTCATGGCGGTCATGTCTAATATTGGCGTGACCGCCATAAATTTTGGGCTTAGGGCCAGCTGATAATACAAAGCT